>CM065718.1:76031347-76053847 GCA_033310375.1 Conus canariensis
AAAAAACTTTGTTTGCGATGCAGCCCTAAATCATGTGAACTTGATGCCATTCCCACTAACTTGCTCTTTCAGTGCATTGATGATGTCCTACCCCATCTTACTCATGTTATCAATACCTCTTTGTCCTCTGGTCACGTTCCTGAAATCTTCCGGTCCGCAGTGGTACGTCCATTGATCAAGAAACCTTCGTTAGATAAAAATGTTTTAAAGAATTATCAGCCTGTATCAAATTTGTCATTTCTATCAAAATTATTGGAGAAGATCGTTTTGGAACAAATTCTAGAACATCTCGAAAAGAATCACCTTTTGAATCCACATCAATCTGCTTACAGACAAGGCCATAGTTGTGAGACAGCACTCCTCCGTATAGTCAATGACCTCCTCTGCGGGCTTGACGATGGGAATGTTTCCTTATTAGCGATGTTAGACCTCTCCGCAGCATTTGACACGATCGATCATAATATTTTGTTCTCACGGCTTCAAACTTCCTTTGGATTCAAAGACACAGCTCTCGACTGGATTATCTCTTACTTGACTGGACGGACTCAGACAGTGTGTGTACAGGGAAGATACTCAGACAGTTCTCCTCTTAGGTACGGTGTGCCTCAGGTTCGGTACTGGGGCCGGTCCTTTTTGTGCTGTATGCTAGTCCTGTGTCTGACGTCATCAGTGGTCACGCCATGTCGCATGAGAGCTTTGCTGACGATACTCAGCTTCATCAGTCGGCTCCCATTGCTGAAATTGACTCACTGATTTCTCGGACGCGGGGCTGCATTGTAGACCTGAAGGACTGGATGACAACCAACAAACTACAACAAACGACGACAAGACGGAACTCATGTTCGTGACAAAACAGCCTAACCATCCTTCTCTGCCTTCAACTGTCACTATCAATGACTGTGCTGTCTCTGTCTCCACCTCTGTCCGCAGTCTAGGGGTCATACTTGACCAATCCCTCTCCTTTGAGAAACAGGTTTCAAATATTTGCAAGATTGCCTATTTAGAACTAAGAAGAATCAGCTCTATACGTCACCTTCTCTCTACAGATGTTACAAAAACTCTCATTTGTGCATTTGTCTTATCTAGAATAGATTAGTGCAACTCACTTTTGGCTGGCCTTCCAAAATACCTGATAGAAAGATTACAGCGAATCCAAAATCATGCAGCCCGAGTCGTCTGTAGAGCAGGAAACCATGATCACATTTGCCTCTACTCCACTCTCTTCACTGGGTATCTGTCTCAAACCGTATCTCGTACAAAATCTCAACTCTCACTTTCTCTGCTCTCTTTGAAATGGACCTTCTTATCTCTCAGATCTCCTTAAAATCTACACCCCCTCTCGACAACTACGCTCCTGTGCTGACGACCGCCTTCTGCGAATGACTCGCTTCAGGACTACTACTGGTGAAAGATCTTTCTCTTTTCAAGCTCCAGCGACGTGGAACAGACTGCCAGACTCTCTCAGACATTCAGATTCTATCTCTTCTTTCAAGTCTAAACTTAAAACCCATCTATTTTCTCATAATTAGTCAATGCTGTGGGGAGAGGGGGGGGGGTACAACCTAACTCATAGCCGTCTGGGCCTTTTCAAATGTAGCGTATGTGTATGTTCTCTATTATATGTATTTGTTGTATGATTGAACGTTATAGGATTAAGTTTTTGTAGTGATATTTGAAAAATAAGTGAATGTCACATTGGTATTATTAGGATTTGTTAGTTATTGTAGTAATAGTATTTGTAGTTGGGTGTAAGGTGTATTATTGTATATGAGAAGGGTGAATGTAGTATGACTTTGTAAAGCGCTTAGAGAAATTTGTTTGATTAAGCGCTATATAAGAAACCATTATTATTACATACATACAGACAGATAGACACAACACACACACACACACACACACACACACACACACACACACACACACACACACACACACACAACACATATGCATACACAAACGCGCGTGCGCGCACACATCACTCGCGCGCACCATGCAGATAATACTCCAGAAGTCACACATACAAGCATTCACACACACAAACACACATACAAAACCACACACACACACACACACACACACACCCCACACACACGCGCGCGCGCGCGCGCACACACACACATACGCACACGCACACACACTCTCTCTCTCTCTCTCTCTTCTCACACACACACACACACACACACACACACACACACACACACACACACACACACACACACACACAGACTGATATTGACTACCCACTTACATCCATTATTTATGCGCAATTCCAGGGTGGCAGTTTCCTCTTTCAGTTCGTAGTTCAGTGAGGTGAGGTGTGGCGAACTGCCAGGTTAGATCAACTTCGATTGTCATGCGCTGATTTTGTGTTCTCTCCTGCATTAGTGACAGCTCAGTTATCTCCGGATGAAATATATTTGGTTCCGTAATGTGCGCATGTGTGAGGGCGCATGTGTAGGTGTGTGTGTGTGTGTGTGTGTGTGTGTGTTGTGTGTGTGTGTGTGCGTGTGTGTCGCGCGCTCGCGCGCGCGCGCGCGCGCATATATGTATGTAGACTACATAATTGAACGCGGTCACATCGTTTGGACATGCCGTTAATAACGTCTTTGATGCCTTAAAGCACATTAAGCAAAATCTATCATAATATTTGTGATAATTCTTCACATGATCTCTGGTGATCCCAATTCTGGTAAAGCACTGTACAATATGTGCGGGGTTGGCAAAACCCTCAAAACAATGATTCCCTTGGACTGTTTGAAACTCTTTGAGAGTTGTGTCCCTTTCGCTGCGTAGGCGCCGCCCAAGAGTTTTTCTAATTAATAAAACCGAGAAGCATTCAGTTGGAAGGGAACGTCATTTTCCCTATAGGTCTGTCCACACACATTTAGCATCTGCGTCATCTGTCACTTTCTTTACCTCTCCCCCACCCCCACTCCAATCCCGTCTTCCCGCTTTAAGCGTCTACATCAAGTCTACGTCAAGCTTTTTCGGAAAAAGACTTTAAAATCCGTCCAAGCTTGAAAGAGTTTTGACCATGTTCCCGAGATGGCCGTAAAGAAGAAACAGTGTTGTGTCGTTTGCATGCAGGCTACCCCTTTTACACCCATTCTTGTCTTTTAAAAGGTGAAGAAGCTCCGTCGTGCATTCTATGTCACGTACCACTCACAGTGAAACATATTCTTTTAAAGTGTTGGGACTTGCATGATGTGAGACGTAAACATTTTACAGCAGACTCCATGAAAACCTTTGTTCAGAGATGTCCCACCTGATGTGATCTTTGGATTTCTGAAAGAGATCAACATTTTTCATCTGATCTAAGATTTTACAGAAGAAAGATTTTTAACAAAATTTCCGGTGTGTTTTCAGAAAGTGTAATATATAGAGTTGAGTGAATGAGATTTTTTTATTTTCATTTTTTTAAGGACTTGTGGGTTGACTTCACCGCAGTGACAGCCCTGATATGGCCTTTTGTGGTCGGCTGGGCTATGAGCAACATGACCTTACTTGACCTTTTTCGGTAAGAAGAGCTGAAAAAGAATTACCACAGCCTATATTGCGAGCAACATTACCTTGCTTTACCTTTTTCGGTAAGAAGAGCTGAAAAAGAATTACCACAGCCTATATTGCGAGCAACATTACCTTGCTTTACCTTTTTCGGTAAGAAGAGCTGAAAAAGAATTACCACAGCCTATATTGCGAGCAACATTACCTTGCTTTACCTTTTTCGGTAAGAAGAGCTGAAAAAGAATTACCACAGCCTATATTGCGAGCAACATTACCTTACTTTACCTTTTTCGGTAAGAAGAGCTGAACAAGAATTACCACAGCCGATACTGCGAGTGGAGGTGGACGGGGAGAGGGGGAGGCGGGGGGAGAGCTGAACTGGAATTTCACAGATTTTTTTTGAGCTTGTTGTTGTCACGTCTTTTATGCTTTCTCTGTGGCTTAACCCCCACACACTGGACGCTTCCACTTCCCGGCATGTCTCTGACTGACTGACTGACTGACTGACACCCACCAGAGGAGACACTGCACTGCTGCTGAGACATTACAGTGGTGACTGGTTTGATCCAAGACAGGTGGGACACCATGCACGCACTAACACGCATCCATGCGCATATATTCACACGCACACACACGCACGCACACACACACACACACACACACACACCACACACACACACACACACACACACACACATACGCACATGCGCGCGCGCGCCCCACACACACACACACACACACACGCACACACACACACACACACACACACACACACACACACACACACACACATACGCACATGCGCGCGCGCGCGCACACACACACACACACACACGCACACACACACACGCGCGCGCGCGCGCTCACACACACACATACATACATACACACACACACACACACACACACACACACACTCACACACACACACACTCACACACACACACACATACACGCGCGCGCGCACACACACACACACACTCTCTCTCTCTCTCTTGATTTCTAGTTTACTTCGAAACCCGTCATGTTTTCAGTGCGATTCCGCCACGACTACCATCTCCACCAGCAGTGCCATCCTCACCCTGACTGTCTGGCGACTACCACCTCCACCAGCAGTGCCATCCTCACCCTGACTGTCTGGCGACTACCACCTCCACCAGCAGTGCCATCCTCACCCTGACTGTCTGGCGACTACCACCTCCACCAGCAGTGCCATCCTCACCCTGACTGTCTGGCGCCATGTCCGTTGAAGTGGGACTCAGAGTGGTCCAAGGCCCGCACTGGCGGAGCGGGAATGTGAGGGGAGGGGAAGGTGACGTGGGCACGCTCAAGGAGATACTGAAGGACGGGAGGGTACGCGTGCTATGGGACAACGGACAGGAAGTGACGTGCAAAGCGGGCGCTGATGGGACGTTTGAGTTAAGGATTCTGGATACGGCCCCTGTTGGTAAGTTAAAATGAATAGCTGAAGAATTAAATGAATTAGTAATGATAAAGAAAAAAAAAATTATTCAGGTGATCCACAACTTAAAGGACTTCTGGCAGCAATTTTTAAAATACTGTTTTAGAGAGCTTACTCCCGATCAGATGAGCATTCACGGAAAGTGAACGATTATTGACATTATTCGAAAGTTTCACCCTAAAGTTTCTCCAGTGACACCATAGAAAGTGAACGGTTATTGACATTACTCGATAGTTTCACCCTAAAGTTTCTCCAGCGACACCATAGAAAGTGAACGGTTATTGACATTACTCGATAGTTTCACCCTAAAGTTTCTCCAGTGACACCAACAAGCTGTTGCATTGCTGTGTTCAATCTGAGTCCGATGGGTCGCTGGATGTGGAAGCAGTGTTGAAGGGGCTACCTTTGATGATATGTGTTGATGTATGATGATGTATGACGTTGGTGTGTGTGACGTTGATGTGGATGATGCTGGTGTGTGTGTGCGATGTTGGCGCGAATGATGCTGGTGTGGATTGTGTTGGTGTGGATGAAGACCTGACATGATTGTTCAAACTTGTGTCCAGCCTTTGATTTTCCTGAACGAATAGAAGTTTAGTGTGAATTTAAGATTAGACGACTGAACGAATAGAACTAAAGTTTATTGTGAGTTGAAGATTAGACGACTGAACGAATAGAACTAAAATTTAGTGAGTTGAAGATTAGACGACTGAACGAATAGAACTAAGGTTTAGTGTGAGTTGAAGATTAGACGACTGAACGAAGAGACCTAAAGTTTAGTGTGAGTCGACGACTAGACGACTGAACGAATAGACCTAAAGTTTAGTGTGAGTCGAAGATTAGACGACTGAACGAATAGACATAAAGTTTAGTGTGAGTTGAAGATTAGACGACTGAACGAATAGACCTAAAGTTTAGTGTGAGTTGAAGATTAAACGACTGAACGAATAGACCTAAAGTTTAGTGTGAGTTGAAGATTAGACGACTGAACGAATAGACCTAAAGTTTAGTGTGAATTTAAGATTAGACGACTGAACGAATAGAACTAAAGTTTAGTGTGAGTTGAAAATTAGACGACTGAACGAATAGACCTAAAGTTTAGTGTGAATTTAAGATTAGACGACTGAACGAATAGACATATAGTTTAGTGTGAGTTGAAGATTAGACGACTGAACGAATAGACCTAAAGTTTAGTGTGAGTTGAAAATTAGACGACTGAACGAATAGACCTAAAGTTTAGTGTGAGTTTAAGATTAGACGACTGAACGAATAGACCTAAAGTTTAGTGTGAGTTGAAGATTAGACGACTGAACGAATAGAACTAAAGTTTAGTGTGAATTTAAGATTAGACGACTGAGCGAATAGAACTAAAGTTTAGTGTGAGTTGAAGATTAAACGACTGAACGACTAGAACTAAAGTTTAGTGTGAGTTGAAGATTAAACGACTGAACGCCTAGAACTAAAGTTTAGTGTGAGTTTAAGATCAAACGGGGGCTTGGGTCAGAGCAAGGCATATGGGATAAAAAAAAAATCAGGTCATTCCCTTGTGGTATGCAGGAGATAACGATACATTTATGTCAGAAAACAGTGTATATCAGATAGAGGATGGGGGGGGGGGGGGGGGGGGGGGGGGGGGGATGATGCTTTTCTCTCTATTTCTCGGTCTGTCATTTAATCTGTCTGTCTGTCTGTCTCTTTCGTCCGTCACTATCTCTTCACTTAGCCCATCTCTTCATTGTCACTTTCTCCCGGGTAAGGGTGACCCATAACGCCTGGTAAGGGTGACCATAACGCGTGGTAAAGGTGACCCATAAGACGTGGTAAAGGTGACCCATAACGCGTGGTAAGTGTGACCCATAACGCGTGGTAAGGGTGACCCATAAGGCGTGGTAAGGGTGACCCATAAGGCGTGGTAAGGGTGACCCATAAGGCGTGGTAAGGGTGACCCATAACGCGTGGTAAGGGTGGCCCATAACTCGTGGTAAGGGTGACCCATAAGGCGTGGTAAGTGTGACCCATGACGCTTGGTAAGGGTGACCCATAAGGCGTGGTAAGGGTGACCCATAAGGCGTGGTAAGGGTGACCCATAAGGCGTGGTAAGGGTGACCCATAAGGCGTGGTAAGGGTGACCCATAACGCGTGGTAAGGGTAACCCATAAGGTGTGGTAAGGGTGACCCATAACGCGGGGTAGGGTGACCCATAACGCGTGGTAAGGGTGGCCCATAACGCGTGGTAAGGGCGGCCCATAACGCGTGGTAAGGATGACCATAACGCGTGGTAAGGGTGACCCATAAAGCGTGGTAAGGGTGACCCATAAGGCGTGGTAAGGGTGGCCCATAACGCGTGGTAAGGGTGACCCATAAGGCGTGGTAAGGGTGACCCATAAGGCGTGGTAAGGGTGACCCAAAACGCGTGGTAAGGGTGGCCCAAAACGCGTGGTAAGGGTGACCCATAACGCGTGGTAAGGGTGACCCATAACGCGTGGTAAGGGTGGCCCATAAGGCGTGGTAAGGGTGACCCATAACGCGTGGTAAAGATGACCCATAACGCGTGGTAAGGGTGACCCATAAGGCGTGGTAAGGGTGGCCCATGAGGCGTGGTAAGGGTGACCCATAACGCGTGGTATGGGTGACCCATAAGGCGTGGTAAGGGTGACCCATAACGCGTGGTATGGGTGACCCATAAGGCTTGGTAAGGGTGACCCGTAACGCGTGGTAAGGGTGGCTCATAACGCGTGGCAAGGGTGACCCATAAGCGTGGTAAGGGTGGCCCATAACGCGTGGTAAGGGTGACCCATAACGCGTGGCAAGGGTGACCCATAACGCGTGGTAAGGGTGGCCCATAACGCGTGGTAAGGGTGACCCATAACGCGTGGCAAGGGCGACCCATAAGGCGTGGTAAGGGTGACCCATAACGCGTGGTAAGGGTGACTCATAACGCGTGGTAAAGGTGACCCATAAGGCGTGGTAAAGGTGATCCATAACGCGTGGTAAGGGTGACCCATAAGGCGCGGTAAGGGTGGCCCAAGAGGCGTGGTAAGGGTGACCCATAAGGCGTGGTAAAGGTCACCCATAAGGCGTGGTAAGGGTGACCCATAAGGCGTGGTAAGGGTGAGTCGTAACGCGTGGTAAGGGTGAGTCGTAACGCGTGGTAAGGGTGGCTCATAACGCGTGGTAAGGGTGACCCATAACGCGTGGTAAGGGTGGCCCATAACTCGTGGTAAGGGTGACCCATAACGCGTGGTAAGGGTGACCCATACGCGTGGCAAGGGCGACCCATAAGGCGTGGTAAGGGTGACCCATAACGCGTGGTAAGGGTGACCATAAACGCGTGGTAAAGGTGACCCATAAGGCGTGGTAAAGGGTGATCCATAACGCGTGGTAAGGGTGACCCATAAGGCGCGGTAAGGGTGCCCAAAGGCGTGGTAAGGGTGACCCATAAGGCGTGGTAAAGGTCACCCATAACGCGTGGTAAGGGTGACCCATAAGGCGTGGTAAGGGTGAGTCGTAACGCGTGGTAAGGGTGATCGTAACGCGTGGTAAGGGTGGCTCATAACGCGTGGTAAGGGTGACCCATAACGCGTGGTAAGGGTGGCCCATAACTCGTGGTAAGGGTGACCCATAACGCGTGGTAAGGGTGCCCATGACGCTGGTAAGGGTGACCCATAAGGCGTGGTAAGGGTGACCCATAAGGCGTGGTAAGGGTGACCCATAAGGCGTGGTAAGGGTGACCCATAACGCGTGGTAAGGGTGACCCATAAGGCGTGGTAAGGGTGACCATAACGCGTGGTAAGGGTGACCCATAACGCGTGGTAAGGGTGACCCATAAGGCGTGGCAAGGGGCCATAACGGTGGTAAGGTGACCCATAAGGCGTGGTAAGGGTGACCCATTAAGGCGTGGTAAGGGTGACCATAAGGCGTGGTAAGGGTGACCCATAAGGCGTGGTAAGGGTGACCCATAACGCGTGGTACAGGTGGCTCATAACGCGTGGTAAGGTGACCCTAAGGCTGTTGTAAGGTGCAGCCAACGCGGTAAAGGGTGACCCATAACGCGTGGTAAGGGTGACCCATAACGCGTGGTAAGGTGACCAAAGGCTGGTAAGGTGACCCATAAGGTGGTAAGGTGACCATACACGCGTGGCAAGGGTGACCATAACGCGTGGTAAGGTGACCCAAACGCTGGGACGATGTCATGCTGAACTTGTACAAAGGAGGTACGAGGTCCAGCTCCCACACGGGGATGGCTTCCAGCAGACACTGCCTAGCCCAGGACCCCCTTTACCCATGAAGAAAAACACACCCAAAGGTGCGGGTACGACCCAGAGAAGTACTGTCCTTAACCGCCGAAGACACCAGCTGGGGGCAATCCATGTACCACCCTTGAAGCCTGCGCTGTGTTGATAAGTTGCAGGCACATACAGGGCATTCTTTACCTTCATCCATGTTCTTCAAGGAATGGGGATTGGGATAAACTGTTACAGACAACCCCGCCCCCATGTTTGAATAGTCGATGCTTCATCCGTATCTATCTCTTTCCTACATCGTTGATGTCAGTACATCTCCTGTCTACCTACAAACAGTCACTTTCCTCTCCCCTCTCTTGAACTCTTGCCATCCAAATGTGTTTAGTCGGTACAAACTCCAGAAAGAGTTTGACAGCAGGTGATCTTCAGAGAAGAATACCCCCCCCCCCCCCCCTTCTTCCCCCATTTCCCCTCAGCGAGGCGTTTCGGCCCTGAACTCCTTACACCCGAAGGAAGAGTTTGACAGCAGGTGATCTTCAGAGAAACCCCCCCCCCCCCCCTGCCATCATCATCATCATCATCATCATCTTCATCATCATCGTCATCGTCATCATTTATTGGAAGAAAAAGCTTTAACACCATATCTTCTACAAAGCATGTTGTTTCTGTCTATGTTGCTTTATTCAGTCTTGCTCCACACATACTCTTAATAGCACTTGGATTCCACAGGAGTCCAGCACAAGGGGACGCACTGCACAGGATGTCAGGACAGGGACGTGTATGGAATGGTGTGGCTCTGCACAGACACGGCCTGCACTGAGACACCCGTGACGATGTGTTCCACCTGTTACGTCACAGACAAGCATGACGTCACACACGTGTTTGAACGTGTTGATCTCCAAGGCGTTAGAGGGTGCGTTTTGGGTTCGTGTGCACTAAAGATAGTCTCTTGTAGAAGAGTGGTAACTCTGTCTAACCCTAATTTAGAGGGGGTGGGGAGTGGGGTAATGACTAAATACCCGAAATGATTATCAAGGTGATTAGGCCAAAGAAAGAAACAAAGGTTGACGATGTGAAATATTAAAACACTCATACCTACACATGGCTGTGCAAACCCCGAACCCTTATTCCCCATTAGTCCCCCTTCGTCCCATGGACACACACATACGCACACGCACACACGCACGCAATCAACACACACACACACACACACACACACACACACACACACACACACACACACACACACACATACACACACACACACACACACACACACACACACACACACACACTATACACAACACGCACACGCACGCACTCATGCGCGCCGCGACACACACACACACACACACACACACACACACACACACACACACACACACACACACACACACACACACGCATGCATGCACTCACACACCATTACATGATTTGATTACTGCTGGTTTTACAATAGGATCATATGGTAGTAATATATGAAACACTGTGTTTGCGTTAGAATTTGTGTTGGTTTTACAATAGGATTATATGGTAGTAATATATGAAACACTGTGTTTGCGTTAGAATTAGTGTTAGTTTTACAATAGGATTATATGGTAGTGATATATGAAACACTGTGTTTGCGTTAGAATTAGTGTTGGTTTTACAATAGGATTATATGGTAGTAATATATGAAACACTGTGTTTGCGTTAGAATTAGTGCTGGTTTTACAATAGGACTATATGTGTTGGTTTTACAATAGGATTATATGGTGGTAATATATGAAACACTGTGTTTGCGTTAGATTAATTGTTTAGAGGGAACAAAATTATCGGAACAAATATTTAATTTATTACTCTTCATTTCACCTGTTCGTCTTCCCTTCTGACTTTTTTTCTTTCTTTTCGTATTTTTGTTTTTGTCATTTGGCTGTTTGTCGAATATCTGTCTGGATGTCTTCATGAATTCTCTATGCGATCATATTCTGTCATTATAATTTCTTTCTTTGCTTCATTTTTAAAGAATTTTCTTTCTTTCTTTCTGTTCATTCATATTCCTCCTTCCCCCTTTTTTGGTTTCATAATGTTTTCCTTCCCATCAACATTGTGATCGCCATAACGCGGCTGTTGTGAAACAGAATCTGTTATACTCTCTGTCTGTCTGTCTGTCTGTCTGTCTCTGTCTCTGTCTCTGTCTCTGTCTCTGTCTCTCTCTCTCTCTCTCTCTCTCTCTCTCTCTCTCTCTCTCTTCCCTTCGTCCACCCACCCCCTTCTCCCTCTCACCGTCGCCTTTGCCATGTCTGTCTGCTTGCCTGTCTGTCTGCCCGTCTGTCTGCCTGTCTGTCTGTCTGTCTGTCTGTCTGTCGGACTATCTGTCCCTCCCTCCCTGTGTGTGTGTGTGTGTGTGTGTGTGTGTGTGTGTGTGTGTGTGTGTGTGTGTGTGTGTGTGTCGCAGAGAGCGGGTAGAGAAACGGTCGGCCAGCTGGAAGTTACAGTCCAGCGGTATCTTCCCCGGGGCCAAAGTGAAGCGTGGGCCAGACTGGGCATGGGGCGACCAGGATGGTCAGTCCGTCCACCTGTCTGTCCGTCTGTCGGCCTATCTGTCCGTCTGTTGGCCTGTCTGTCCGTCTGTCGGCCTATCTGTCCGTCTGTCGGCCTGTCTGTCCGTCTGTCGGCCTGTCTGTCCGCCTGTCGGCCTGTCTGTCCGTCTGTTCCTGTCTTGTTGTCTGAGATATCCACTCTGATTTGGAAACATGAAGATTTGACAGACTGACAGACAGATAGATAGATAGATTGATAGATAGATAGAAAGATAGGTAGATAGGTAGAAAGATAGACAAACATAGATAGATAGATAACTAGATAGATATTGACACGCCCGTGCGCACGCGCGGTTGCACACACACACACACACACACACACACACACACACACACACACACACACACGCACGCACACGCACACACACACACACACACACACACACACACACACACACACACACACACAGATCGCACGTACTTGCGAGGGGAGAGGTTTGTGGCTTTGGAGTCGAGAGAATGGAGGGATTGAAAGACGGATGGAAGGAGGGAAGGGGAGATAAAAAAAAAAGCAAGATGAATAGAAAAGAAGGAACACGGAGAGCAAGGAAGCATGGATAGGCAGACAGAGGATGAAAAAGGAGAAACAGAGAAAATGAGAGGACAGATGGAAGAAAAAAAAATAGAGAAAGAATGAAAATGGATACACATGGGGGCAGCGGGAAGGATAGGGGCCGGCAGAGCTTCGGTGACAGAACGCCGGACTCATAATCTTGGTGATCCTGGGGTTGCAGGCTCGAATCTCCGCCTGGCCGTTTTGGTGGTGGTGGTGGTGGTGGTGGTGGGGGGGGGGGGGGGGGTGTTTCTCTCGGAGTTAACATTGGTTCTGACTCCGTTTCCCAAATAGCCCTTCGAATGAGACCATAAACTGTAGCTCTTCAGTCGGCGCTACCCAGGTAGGCAGCCCGTTGCGTACACGAGAGTGTGGATTGTCAGCGCCTGGAACCTTCGGCAAGGCGTTTTATAAATGCTATGTTGTTGTAGTTGTTGTTGTTGTTGTTGTGTTTTTATTATCATTATTATTTTCATCATTATTGTCATTATTATTATTGTTATGATTATTATCATCATCATTATCATTATTATCATGAAGATGATGATGATAATGATGATGATGACGACGACGATGATGATGATAATGATGATGATGACGATGATGATGATGATAGAAACGCACAGATGGGGAGAAAAGGAATGGAGAACTAATCAATGCTTTGCAGACAGAGTTGTAGGCGGAAGCAAGGCGGTAAGGAAGATGGAACACAAATCAGAATAAAAAAACCGACCAAACCAAACCAAAACAAAACAAAACAAAAAAGCAACACACACACACACACACACACACACACACACACACACACACACACACACACACACACACACACACACACACAAGACAGCAGCAGGAAGAGTGAGAGAATGGACGGGAGGAAAAAAGAGAAGAAGAAGTAGAAATTGAGGAATAAAGGATAAATGGAAGGATGGATACAGGACGGAGAATGCAATGGAAGGATGGATGGACGGATAGAAGGACGGATGAAGAGAGAGAAGGATGGATGGACGATAGAAGGACGGATGAAGAGAGAGGAAGGATGGATGGACGGATAGAAGGACGGATGAAGAGAGAGGAAGGATGGATGGACGGATAGAAGGACGGATGAAGAGAGAGGAAGGATGGATGGACGGATAGAAGGACGGATGAAGAGAGAGGAAGGACCGCTGGACGGACTGAAAGGCGGATGGAAAGATGGGACGGACGGAAAGATGGATTGAACGGCTGATGCACAGACAGGAAGGAGTGCTGGAATGATTGAAGGACGGACAGATGGACGGAATGGATGAAATGAAGGATCGAAAGATGAATGGCAGGAAAGAAAAGATAGACCGCGAACATAGACAATGGATGAAAAGATAGACCGGCGAAAATAGACAATGGATGAAAAGATAGACCGGCGTACACAGACAATGGATGAAAAGATAGACCGGCGTACATAGACAATGGATGAAAAGATAGACCGGCGTACATAGACAATGGATGAAAAGATAGACCGACGTACATAGACAATGGATGAAAAGATAGACCGGCGTACATAGACAAGGGATGAAAAGATAGACCGGCGTACATAGACAATGGATGAAAAGATAGACCGGCGTACATAGACAATGGATGAAAAGATAGACCGGCGTACATAGACAATGGATGAAAAGATAGACCGGCGTACATAGACAATGGATGAAAAGATAGACCGGCGTACATAGACAATGGATGAAAAGATAGACCGGCGTACATAGACAATGGATGAAAAGATAGACCGGCGTACATAGACAATGGATGAAAAGATAGACCGACGTACATAGACAATGGATGAAAAGATAGACCGACGTACATAGACAATGGATGAAAAGATAGACCGCGTACATAGACAATGGATGAAAAGATAGACCGGCGTACATAGACAATGGATGAAAAGATAGACCGGCGTACATAGACAATGGATGAAAAGATAGACCGACGTACATAGACAATGGATGCACGGATCGATGCACGGATGAACAGACAAGGAAGATGCTTTCACGGATCGAAAGACGGGCGTAGGGACGGGAAGGATGGACGGACGGATTGAAAGACGGATAAACGAACAGGAAAGATGGATGGACGATTAGACGGAAAGGACGTAGGGTGGGCAATGCGGATGGACAGAATACAGGAACGAAAGATGAATAGATGACAAGAAGGCATGACGTGAAGACAGACTTGGAAAGATGAATAGATGAGAAGAAGGCGAGAGCCAAAGACAGACTGACGGATGGACAGAAGAGCATGCTGATATCATCCTTTTTTTACGCACACACAGGGGGACCAGGGGCTGTCGGCGAAGTGACAGGATACGAAAACACGGCGCCCACCTCTTCACGGAATTTGGTTCAGGTGGTATGGCCTTCCGGCACCAGGAACAGCTACCGCGTGGGTTACCAAGGCAACGTGGACTTGCTGTGTGTGGGGGATACAGCAGGATCGTTCTACTACAGGGATCACCTGCCCGTTCTGGGTACAGTCAGGGACTGGGAGAAGAAGGGGAGTAGATGGGTGGGGGTAGGGAGTGAAGGTGTGGTGGAGGAGGAGATGGGAGTTGGGGTGGGGATAGTGGGTGGGTAGGAAAGTTTGGAAACAGGAGGGAATGTGGAGGAGAGGAGGAGGTGGGGGTGGGTGAGGGTGTGTTGATCGTTTCTGATTATTCTTCGTGTTGTTCCTGTGCTCCTTACTACGGTGAAATCTCTCGACAACGGCCTCAAGAAATCTAATAAAAAAAAACAACAAAAAAACCACACACACAAAAAACAAGAAAACAACCCAAAGAGGTATACAACCACTGCAAAGTGGAGCGGGAAGAACTTTGTCGTTGACTGGCTTCACAACGCTGTGAAGGTGGAGATGTCTGACGCAGCGTTCATCATTGGCAGCGGCCCTTCAGGCTCCTGGCGGGGAGTTCATGAACAGTGAAGCCTTTCTCCCTTTCTTCTTTGTTTTTGATTTCCACACCACGACATCTTCAAAAAGACCATCACAACAACCTTCACCACTACCCCCCCCCCTCACCCCCCGCCATCATAAACAGTATGAAGATGATTTTTAAAAAAAAGATAGCCCTAGCAACAACAAAAAAGAAAAAAAAAAAAAAAAAAAAGAAAAGAAGAAAAGAAAGGGATATAAAATGACGATAACACGACAACGAAAATGTACTCTTAGTTTACAAAATGCATTTTTCTGACTTCATTGAAGACGTGTATCTTCTTCAGACACCACGCGCTGTACCCCGTCTCCCACCTGCAAAGTCATCAGCACCCCCGCCGCCACGTCTTCGCCATCATCAGTCTCATCTTCTGCGCCGATCCAGTCTGCCCCACCCCGATTCTCCAGGGACTGCTGGCCCGGGGTCGGAGCAGGACTGGCACTGGACCTAGGGGTGGGGGACACGGTGACCATCGCGGTGGACAAGGACACGCTGAAGGAACTGCAGGCCATGTATGGAGGCGTCACGGCTGGCATGATTCAGGTCAGTGGCTGTCACCAGTGGGACATCCGGTCAAACCCTAGTGGGACATCCGGTCAAATCCTAATGGGACATCCGGTCAAACCCTAGTGGGACATCCAGTCAAACCCTAGTGGGACATCCAGTCAAACCCTAGTGGGACATGCAGTCAAACCCTAGTGGGACATCCAGTCAAACCCTAGTGGGACATGCAGTCAAACCCTAGTGGGACATGCAGTCAAACCCTAGTGGGACATCCGGTCAAACCCTAGTGGGACATGCAGTCAAACCCTAGTGGGACATCCGGTCAAACCCTAGTGGGACATCCGGTCAAACCCTAGTGGGACATCCAGTCAAACTGCATCATCATGGAAGCGTGGATGCGTGGTATTGTGGTTTAAGTTGCGCCAGTGGCCCGATACCTCCGTCTTCAGCTGGAGTTTTCTTTCGGGGTGCCTCACCCTTAGCTCATGGCCCGTACGTCCTGCCCTGTGAGCACAGGGGGGATTGTTTCTCAGAGGATTCCACCCCGGGGCTTGAGGTTATACCGCTCCTCTTGACCGCATGATGAGCCCGTCATAGAACACATGGGGTATTTCAGTGAGGACAACGGTGCCACCTGTTGACCCACCCCGTCCTGGTAGGAACATGTCTTCACAGATGGCTCCGCCACTGAAGCAGCGACGGATGGTGGAGCTGGAATCTTCCTCCGATACAAAGACGGAGATGAAGAAATTGCAATTCCAGCAGGAAAATACTCCACCAACTTCCGAGCTGAGCGAAAAGCCCTCTGTAAGGCAGCCACAACAGTCTTGCAGAACTCCAAAAGAACAACAGGGCAGGTGGTGGTGTTCTCTGACGCTCTCTCCGTGCTCCAAGTCCTCAAGAACTCCCGCTGCAAATAACAGAACCATCTCACTTCAGCCCTTGTTGCCCTGAGTGCCAGAGTGAAGAAAGTGGTGATAACAATGGGTACCAGCACACTGTGGCATCAGAGGCAATGAAAAAGCGGACATTCTGGCAAAAGACGGTGCACAGAAGGAGCAGGCCAACAACCTGGTGTCATACAATGAAATTAGGACAATCATCAAGGCACAGCAAGGAATAAAATGGCGCCTCCTGCATCCCAAATACAACCCAGAAGACACACACTATTTGCTGGGACCACGGGAACAGGTCAAGATCTTCCGCCTGAGGACTGGACACAATCGCCTGCTCCACCACATGCACACAAAATTTGGCATTGGACAGAGTGGAGAGTGCCCTTGTGGTGAGGGACCAATGACAACTGACCACATCCTTCAAGTCTGTATGACGTATGCAGCATCCAGGAGAAAGTACTGGCCAACACCGACAGCAGTGGAAGCCAAGCTGTACGGCACACTGGAGGAACTGCGACGGACGGCAGCCTTCATCGAGGACACCGGGCTGCTCATCTAACGGGATGGCGAACGAGGAAGAAGAAGAATCCAGTCAAACCCGAGTCATTCCGCTGGGACTTCAGTGTGTTCCCCCCAAAGTTTATATATGTTCCACCCCCCGCATCCCCCACCCCCACCCCACTTCACTTCCTCCTCATGTTTGTTTGTTCCCAGGGAGCAGTTATGTCCCTTCACACAGAAGGTGTCACAGAGGCGGGTAAGACTGTTGTTGTAGGACATACACACAGGAGGTGTCACAGAGGCAGGGAAGACTGTTTTGTAGGACATACACACAGGAGGTGTCACAGAGGCGGGGAAGACTGTTGTTGTAGGACATACACACAGGAGGTGTCACAGAGGCAGGGAAGACTGTTGTTGTAGGACATACACACAGGGGTGTCACAGAGGCGGGGAAGACTGTTGTTGTAGGACATACACACAGGAGGTGTCACAGAGGCGGGGAAGACTGTTGTAGGACATACACACAGGAGGTGTCGCAGAGGCAGGGAAGACTGTTTTGTAGGACATACACACAGGAGGTGTCACAGAGGCGGGGAAGACTGTTGTTGTAGGACATACACACAGGAGGTGTCACAGAGGCGGGGAAGACTGTTGTTGTAGGACATACACACAGGGGTGTCACAGAGGCGGGGAAGACTGTTGTTGTAGGACATACACACAGGAGGTGTCACAGAGGCGGGGAAGACTGTTGTAGGACATACACACAGGAGGTGTCGCAGAGGCAGGGAAGACTGTTGTTGTAGGACATACACACAGGAGGTGTCACAGAGGCGGGGAAGACTGTTGTTGTAGGACATACACACAGGAGGTGTCACAGAGGCAGGGAAGACTGTTGTTGTAGGACATACACATAGGAAGTGTCACAGAGGCGGGGAAGACTGTTGTAGGACATACACACAGGAGGTGTCACAGAGGCGGGGAAGACTGTTGTTGTAGGACATACACACAAGAGGAGGTGTCACAGAGGCAGGGAAGACTGTTGTTGTAGGACGTACACACAGGAGGAGGTGTCACAGAGGCAGGGAAGACTGTTGTTGTAGGACATACACACAGGAGGTGTCACAGAGGCGGGTAAGACTGTTGTTGTAGGACATACACACAGGAGGTGTCACAGAGGCGGGGAAGACTGTTGTAGGACATACACACAGGAGGTGTCGCAGAGGCAGGGAAGACTGTTTTGTAGGACATACACACAGGAGGTGTCACAGAGGCGGGGAAGACTGTTGTTGTAGGACATACACACAGGAGGTGTCACAGAGGCGGGGAAGACTGTTGTTGTAGGACATACACACAGGGGTGTCACAGAGGCGGGGAAGACTGTTGTTGTAGGACATACACACAGGAGGTGTCACAGAGGCGGGGAAGACTGTTGTAGGACATACACACAGGAGGTGTCGCAGAGGCAGGGAAGACTGTTGTTGTAGGACATACACACAGGAGGTGTCACAGAGGCGGGGAAGACTGTTGTTGTAGGACATACACACAGGAGGTGTCACAGAGGCAGGGAAGACTGTTGTTGTAGGACATACACATAGGAAGTGTCACAGAGGCGGGGAAGACTGTTGTAGGACATACACACAGGAGGTGTCACAGAGGCGGGGAAGACTGTTGTTGTAGGACATACACACAAGAGGAGGTGTCACAGAGGCAGGGAAGACTGTTGTTGTAGGACGTACACACAGGAGGAGGTGTCACAGAGGCAGGGAAGACTGTTGTTGTAGGACATACACACAGGAGGTGTCACAGAGGCGGGTAAGACTGTTGTTGTAGGACATACACACAGGAGGTGTCACAGAGGCAGGGAAGACTGTTGTTGTAGGACATACACACAGGAGGTGTCACAGAGGCGGGTAAGACTGTTGTTGTAGGACATACACACAGGAGGTGTCACAGAGGCAGGGAAGACTGTTGTTGTAGGACATACACACAGGAGGTGTCACAGAGGCGGGGAAGACTGTTGTTGTAGGACATACACACAGGAGGTGTCACAGAGGCGGGGAAGACTGTTGTTGTAGGACATACACACAGGAGGTGTCACAGAGGCGGGGAAGACTGTTGTTGTAGGACATACACACAGGAGGTGTCACAGAGGCGGGGAAGACTGTTGTTGTAGGACATACACACAGGAGGTGTCACAGAGGCGGGGAAGACTGTTGTTGTAGGACATACACACAGGAGGTGTCACAGAGGCGGGGAAGACTGTTGTTGTAGGACATACACACAGGAGGTGTCACAGAGGCGGGTAAGACTGTTGTTGTAGGACATACACACAGGAGGTGTCACAGAGGCAGGGAAGACTGTTGTTGTAGGACATACACACAGGAGGAGGTGTCACAGAGGCAGGGAAGACTGTTGTTGTAGGACATACACACAGGAGGCGTCACAGAGGCGGGGAAGACTGTTGTTGTAGGACATACACACAGGAAACAGCATTTGCAGGAAACTGGGCGCAGATTGAGGTCGTTATGTGCTAAAGTGCATATGAGGATGGGAGACATACTATCATATAGCAAAAAAAAAAAAAAAAAATCACTACAGGTCCAGTCCAGACGCATGTCTTACTGGCTGTGAATGCCACATATGAGTAAACAGTAGTCAAGAGCAGAACATACATTTGCTGTTTCCACTCACGAGTAATCACACCACAATTTTGAAATGATGGAAAGTGGTGTGAAAGGCCAAGGATGGGTAGGGTGATTGCATAGGTGTGAGGCACATACAATTGTTTGCATTACTATAATTGTCTTCAATCAGCTAAAGGGGCATAATGTACCTAAAGGGCAGCACTCTTGGAATTTTTTGTTAAAGGATGGAGAAGGGGGTCAGAAAATTTTGGTTCAGAAAAACAAAAAACAAACAAAAAACCCACTGGAAACGGTTATAAAAGAATGACAGTCTGCGCCATATGGTAAAAACTTCATGTTATATAATAAATGGAAGAACTTGTCCATACATATTAAACTTCAGGTGATGTAATAAATGGAAGAACTTGTCCATACATATTAAACTTCAGGTGATGTAATAAATGGAAGAACTTGTCCATACATATTAAACTTCAGGTGATGTAATAAATGGAAGAACTTGTCCATACATATTAAACTTCAGGTGATGTAATAAATGGAAGAACTTGTCCATACATATCAAACTTCAGGTGATGTAATAAATGGAAGAACTTGTCCATACATATTAAACTTCAGGTGATGTAATAAATGGAAGAACTTGTCCATACATATTAAACTTCAGGTGATGTAATAAATGGAAGAACTTGTCCATACATATTAAACTTCAGGTGATGTAATAAATGGAAGAACTTGTCCATACATATCAAACTTCATGTGATGTAATAAATGGAAGAACTTGTCCATACATATTAAACTTCATGTGATGTAATAAATGGAAGAACTTGTCCATACATATTAAACTTCAGGTGATGTAATAAATGGAAGAACTTGTCCATACATATTAAACTTCAGGTGATGTAATAAATGGAAGAACTTGTCCATACATATTAAACTTCAGGTGATGTAATAAATGGAAGAACTTGTCCATACATATTAAACTTCAGGTGATGTAATAAATGGAAGAACTTGTCCATACATATTAAACTTCAGGTGAT
The DNA here is from genome assembly GCA_033310375.1 of Conus canariensis. NCBI lineage: Eukaryota > Metazoa > Mollusca > Gastropoda > Neogastropoda > Conidae > Conus > Conus canariensis. The sequence goes on from CM065718.1 coordinate 76,052,229, forward strand.
GTAATAAATGGAAGAACTTGTCCATACATATCAAACTTCAGGTGATGTAATAAATGGAAGAACTTGTCCATACATATTAAACTTCAGGTGATGTAATAAATGGAAGAACTTGTCCATACATATTACTCTACCATGTTTGCTACTCGTTGCCGAGAAAATGACAATGTTAAACTTTTACATACACACAAGCAGTTCCGCGCGCGCGTGCGTGCACACACATACAGACACACAGAGACAGACAGACAGACAGACAGACAGACAGACAGACAGACAACACACACACACACACACACACACACACACACACACACACACACACACACACACACACAACCACACAACGCACACACAACCGGCCACTCAGCAACCCTGGCGCATCCTCTGTTGCAGGCCATAGGAGGACAGGGGTGGTGGTGAAGTCATGGTGTAGGACAGGGGTGGTGGTGACAGTCATGGTGTAGGACAGGTGTGGTGAAAGTCCATGGTGTAGGACAGGGTGGTGGTGACAGTCATGGTGTATCTTCTGTTGCAGGCCATAGGGAGGACAGGGGTGGTGGTGACAGTCATGGTGTATTCTGTGCAGGCCATAGGGAGGACAGGGTGGTGGTGACAGTCAGGTCAGGTGGTGTGACAGTCTTATTTTGTTGCAGGCCATAGGGAGGACAGGGGTGGTGGTGACAGTCATGGTGTAGGACAGGGGTGGTGGTGACAGTCATGGTGTATCTTCTGTTGCAGGCCATAGGGAGGACAGGGGTGGTGGTGACAGTCATGGTGTATCCTCTGTTGCAGGCCATAGGGAGGACAGGGGTGGTGGTGACAGTCATGGTGTATCTTCTGTTGCAGGCCACAGGGAAGACAGGGGTGGTGGTGACAGTCATGGTGTATCTTCTGTTGCAGGCCATAGGGAGGACAGGGGTGGTGGTGACAGTCATGGTGTATCCTCTGTTGCAGGCCACAGGGAAGACAGGGGTGGTGGTGACAGTCATGGTGTATCCTCTGTTGCAGGCCATAGGGAGGACAGGGGTGGTGGTGACAGTCATGGTGTAGGACAGGGGTGGTGGTGACAGTCATGGTGTAGGACAGGGGTGGTGGTGACAGTCATGGTGTATCCTCTGTTGCAGGCCATAGGGAGGACAGGGGTGGTGGTGACAGTCATGGCCGACACGGGGTTACAGGTGAAGTTTGATCGACTGACCTATCGCCTGAATCCCAGGGCGCTCAGCAAGGTACACTGTGCACAGGTGTCTTAGATTGTAACACCCCTGTCTGTCTGTCTGTCTGTCTGTCTGTATGATCGACTGACCTATCGCCTGAATCCCATGGCACTCCGCCAGGTACACTGTGCACAGCTGTCTTAGATTGTAATACCCCTCTGTCTGTCTGTCTGTCTGTCTGTCTGATCGACTGACCTATCGCCTGAATCCCATGGCGCTCCGCCAGGTACGCTGTGCACAGCTGTCTTAGATTGTAATACCCCTCTGTCTGTCTGTCTGTCTGTCTGTCTGATCGACTGACCTATCGCCTGAATCCCATGGCGCTCCGCCAGGTACACTGTGCACAGGTGTCTTAGATTGTAACACCCCTCTGTCTGTCTGTCTGTCTGTCTGTCTGTCTGTCTG
>CM065718.1:76061347-76063847 GCA_033310375.1 Conus canariensis
GAGAGAGAGAGAGTAGAACGTATTCTGGCAGTGAACCTGTGTCCTGGCCTCCTCTGTGTACCCTGTGCTACATTCAATGAAGAGAGGAGAGAGAGAGAGAGAGAGAGAGAGAGAGAGAAGAGAGAGAGAGAGAGTAGAACGTATTCTGGCAGTGAACCTGTGTCCTGGCCTCCTCTGTGTACCCTGTGCTACATTCAATGAAGAGAGAGAGCAGTACGTATTCCGACAGCAGAAAGACACTCAGGAGCGAGTACGCTGAAATGCACCACTCATACTGATTTAGCCACCAGGGAAGTAACTCCAGGAACAGGCTGAAAGAGCCGCACTCATTTTCCATGTGCTTTTTTGTTTTTGTTTTTTTGTTTGTTTGTGCGTAAAAGGATACAACCCCCCCCCCCAAAAAAAAAAAAAAAAAAAACAAACAAACAAACAAAAAACAAACAAAAAAACAACAACAACTTACTGTTTTTGTAAAGAAAATAATGACAATGATAACAGAGCATTTACAAAGCGCCATAATAATAATGATAATGTTAATAGAGCCTCTATAAAGCGCCTTGTCAAAGGTTCTAGGCGCTGACAATGCACGCTCACGTGTACGCAACGGGCTGCCTACCTGGGTAGTGCCGACTGAAGAGCTGCCTGCCGGCGCTTCATTCAGTCTTTTCCCGTGTTATCCAGTCAAAACTGTTCACCCAATTTCCTTACTTCCTTCATTCTTTCAATTTATCACGCAGGGTGCATGCTATGTGTAACGTGTCATCCACACCAACGGCCAAACTGGCTTTCTCTTCCGAAAGTTGGTGATGGGATGTTACCTGTGTGCAAGATGTTAAGCGTACGTCACACACGGAAACTCGGTTTATAGTCTCATTCGAAGGACTGGGAAAATTTCAGCAGAGGTCACTCTCCATGTGCTTTTAGGTAATAGGACGTGTAAAGTACATCGTGGCACCGTTTATTCAGTTGAAAATGAATGGCCTCATAGATGAATAGTTATTCAATTTGTCATCAGTAACTTCAAACTGTTCATGCTCAGTGAAAAAAGTTTTAGACGGTCTGGCTAGACAAATTACAGACAAACAAACAAACAAGCAAACAAACAAACAAGCAAGCAAACAAACAAACAAACAAACAAACAACAAACAAACAAACAAGCAAACAAACAAACAAGCAATCACACAAACAAACAAACAGACAAACAATCAAGCAAACAAACAAACAAACAAAGTAAGAGACGTGGATGGAAGCCTAGTCTCCTTAGTTGAGGTTAAAATCAAATTGCTTCTGATCTTTATCCCTGTTTAAAAAACAAACAAACAAACAAAAAAAAACAAACGTGTTCTTTGTACTCATGATCAAGGAGATACACAAAGGAAAAGAGGTGGAATGACAGTTACTCTCTCTCTCTCTCTTTCTCTCTCTCTCTCTCTGTATGTGTCTGTCTCTCGTTCTCTCTCTCTCCCCTCCCCCTCTGTCTGTCTGTGTCTCTGTCTGTCTCTCTGTCTGTCTCTGTGTTTCTCACTCTCTTTATTTCTCTTCTCTTCTCTCTCCTCCCCCCCCTCACTCTCTCTGTCTTGTCCCCTTCTCTCTCTCTCTGTCACTTTCTCTCCTGCTCTCTCTCACTCTCACTCTCTCTCCATCCTCCCATCTCTCTCTGTTTTTTTTTTTTTTTTTTGCTCGTAGTCTTGTTCTGTGAGACTGTAATAGGACGACAAACACAACTGAACAATTTAGAACGAGTGTCTGGTTCATTTCAGTTAATTAAAAGTCAGCAGGAATAAAAGTAACACCATAGGTTTCGAAAAGGTGGGTATCTAAGTGTGAGACAAAGGTGGTACTATGATGGTTGTATAATGCCTGTTGTCAATGTTATTAAGCATTTAGGAATATTTTTCTCTATCCGACTAAGTTTTGTTGTTGCATGTAAAGATCTTGCATTTCGGGCTAAAAATGCGTTGGTCTGTATTATGGAAAAAAAATATATATCCTCAATAATAATTCTTGTCTTATTTATGAAATTATTTGACTCCCAAATTCAGCCTAAAGTACAATCAAGGGCAGAGTTATGGGGATTAGATGAGGCAGCAATGTAGTGTGAAACAGTTAACTCTTATGCTTTAAAGATTTTTTTAGGAGTAGACAATAAGACTCCAAATGATCTATATACGGTAAGACTAATAGACATCCTATATATATCAACTCTGCGGTCAAACGCATTCGCTATTGGCTAAAGTTACCACAAATGGAAGAACAAAGAACAGCTCGTAGAGCGGATTGCATGTTACATGATTTAAATGTTAGAGGAAAAGTAAATTGGGTGTCACAAGTGCGTACCTGTTTGTTTGAATATGGTTTGGGGTTTGTCTTGTATAATCAAGGGGTCGGAAGCATTATCCATTTTATTCGTGAGTTTTGTCAACGATTGATAGACTGTAACTGGCAAAAATGGACTAAACATATTCAGACCTGTAGCAGGTTTGAGACATATAGAACGTTT
>CM065718.1:76068847-76083847 GCA_033310375.1 Conus canariensis
TGATGCGCATATGCGTGTTTGAGTGCAGAAATAACGTTGGTGTGTTAAGCCTGACTAATAATCCATTAGCTTAGTTCACGTGGGCAATACCATCACTCACATCCTGGACATTCATACTCACAATAAAGGGGAAACACGACGAAAGCTTGAGCATACAACAGTAGCAAATCGTCAACAAATGCTAATGTGGATTCCATGTTCTCAGAAAATCGTTGGCTCACACTCTCTGCATAGATACATGAATGAATAACTGGGAGGTCAACTGACACCATGACGTACCTTCATGGGGGAGAAAATCCTCAATCACACAGCTATGAAAGGATAAGAAGTGAAGGTTGATAGGTGGACACACACACACACACACACACACACACACACACACACACACACACACACACACACAGAGAGAGAGAGAGAGAGAGAGAGAGAGAGAGAGAGAATGTTGCTTGTAGTCCAGCTGACCTACAGAGCCGTATCAGGGCTGTCACCCCGTCATAGTCAACTCTCAAGTCAGATTTCACTCACTCACACACACACACACACCACACACACACACACACACACACACACACACACACACACACACACACACACACACACACACACAACACACAACACACACACACACACACACACACACACACACACACACACGCAGGCACACACAGAGAAACCTTCTAGAAAACACATGGAAATTTCGTTAAAATCTTTCTTTCGTAAAATCTTAGATCAGAAGAAAAATTGTTGATCTCTTTCAAACATTCAAAAATCAAATTGATGAATAAGTAATGAATATAGTAAGTAATGAATATAGTAAGTAATGAATATAGTAAGTAATGAATATAGTAAGTAGAAAGGGAAGCAAGTAAGTAAATAAATAAACAAGCGGATATGTGACTAGCTAGCTAACTATCCCATCAGCTGACTGACTAACAGACTGACTGACTGACTGACTGACTGACTGACTGACAGACTGACATACTGACAAACAGACCAGTCATATGACAGCGTTATACTCTGAAGCATTACTCAACAGGAAGAAGGAGTCTATTGCATTGTTGCTCCTAAAGCGAGGCGCAGACGTGCATCATCGGAACAGCGAACAGCGCGGCGCGGCGCACATCGCCGCCTACAACAACCTGGGAGACACTCTCCGGGAAATCGTTCGTCAGGGGGCCGACATCAATCACACGGTAGGTCTTTGCTCAATGAGCCTACCACGTTAACCGATCGACCACACCTTTCTGTCTGTCTCTATTTCTGTCTCTGTCTGTCTGTCTGTCTGTCTGTTTCTGTGTCTCTGCCTCTGTCTCTGTCTCTGTCTCTCTCTCTCTCTCTCTCTCTCTCTCTCTCTCTCTCTCTCTCTCTCTCTCTCTCTCTCATCACACACACACACACACATTAAAGGAAATAATGACATGTTTCGCAAATAATGCAGAAATGCTGGGCAGTATCAGGAGCAGTTTCAGTACAGAAGATCGCTTCCATAACCCGGCTGGTGAGGTGGGAAATCCTGATCTGCATTCTGCCTGACCGTCACTGAATGATGAACATAGTTCCTTACAGTCTGTGCATATACCCTTACTGTGATGTTCCTATGTAACATTATTGTGCTTCTTTGTTTGTAATGAAGAACTTGAATATCTTCTATTTCCTATTCATGTTTCACTCCTGTCCATTATTTCAGTTATTTCACACACACCCCCCTCTACCCCATATTGTCAATGGGCTTAAAAGCTTAAAACAAAAAACCTTTCGTATTCGTATTTGTGTTCGTATTCGCAATAGCATTGTTATTCAATCTCTCTGTCTGTCTGTCTGTCTGTCTGTCTGTCTTCTCTCTCTCTCTCTCTCTCTCTCTCTCTCTCTCTCTCTCTCTCTCTCTCTCTCTTCTTTCTCTCTCTCTCTGCCCAATTGCGATCGTTCTTTTCCTAGAGTTCTGAAAATCTCAAATGTAACGAGTCGTCCCAAATACTCACTCGCGGTACTTGTGGTGCGATCAAATGTTAAAATACAGCGGTACATAATGAGAACAGATTTCTTCCCAGATCTCTGGCGACATGGCATCGAAGATGAAGACGATTTCACAGGGAAAGAAGCGGAGTCAGGGAGACTTCGTGGTTCAACTCTAGCTGTGTTGTTGGTCTCCGTCACCTCCATTTATATGTACTGATGTCATTGTCAGGTCACGGCTAATTGTCTGAACTGATGCACTTCAAATGGTGCATCATGATATCTCTGTTCTCTTGCCGTTAGGCATCCCTGTCCCTATTTCAGCGTTCTGATTGGAGTGAGTGAGTGTGTGTGTGTGTGTTGTGGTGTGTGTGTGTGTGTGTGTGTGTGTGTGTGTGTGTGTGTGTGTGTGGTGCGTGGTGTGTGTGTGTGTGTGTGTGTGTGTGTGTGTGTGTGTGTGAGCGCGTGCGCGCGCATGTGCATTGTGCGTGTGTGTGTGTGAGCGTGTGTGTGTGCGCGCATGCGCGCGCGCGCGCGCGCGCGTGTGTGTGTGTGTGTGGTGCGTGGTGCAACTGACGATGTTATACAACTTAATTCTACCTGACTTTCGTCGATGGATAAGTAGTACTAAAGACATACTAGATGAAATGTAATCAGGCAAGATGTGATGGAACTAAACGTCATTGAACGCGTGGTGCACCGCTCAGACGTTTATGACTGCCATTTTCTTTATGAAATAGGACTTCTTTGAAAATTGATTATTTAACCACAACAATTATAGACATGGAGAGGAAATCTAAATTGAGGCCACGACATCTTATAATGATATTGCAGCTAAAGATGATGGAAATAAGGTCACAGCGTTCGTTCTGAACCGAGCTCACATCACAGGGCTGTAGCCTATTCCATGTTTCCTTTATGAGCAATTCCATTAGAGAACCAGGTCAGAAGGATACAGTCACCTGCAGTGTTTGTGAAGAAAATTTTAGCGACGTTAGACAGGGAGGTGAACCCGGTATCCTCACCAGGGGCACGTTAGACAGGGAGGTGAACCCGGTATCCTCACCAGGGGCACGTTAGACAGGGAGGTGAACCCGGTATCCTCACCAGGGCACGTTAGACAGGGAGGTGAACCCGGTATCCTCACCAGTTAGACAGGGAGGTGAACCCGGTATCCTCACCAGGGGCACGTTAGACAGGGAGGTGAACCCGGTATCCTCACCAGGGGCACGTTAGACAGGGAGGTATCCTCACCAGGGGCATGTTAGACAGGGAGGTGAACCCGGTATCCTCACCAGGGGCACGTTAGACAGGGAGGTGAACTCGGTATCCTCGCCAGTTAGACATGGAGGTGAATCCGGTATCATCACCAGGGGCACGTTAGACAGAGAGGTGAAGCCAGTATCCTCATCAGTGGCACGTTAGGCAGGGAGGTATCCTCACCAGAGGGCACGTTAGACAGGGAGGTATCCTCACCAGAGGGCAGTTAGACAGGGAGGTATCCTCACCAGAGGGCACGTTAGACAGGGAGGTATCCTCACCAGAGGGCAGTTAGACAGGGAGGTATCCTCACCAGTTAGACGGGGATGTGAGTCCGGTATCCTCACCAGGGGCGCGTTAGACAGGGAAGTGAACCCGGTATCCTCACCAGGGGCACGTTAAACAGGGAGGTGAACTCACCAGGGGCACGTTAGACAGGAGGTGAACCCGGTATCCTCACCAGGGGCACGTTAGACAGGGAGGTGAACCCGGTATCCTCATCAGTGGCACGTTAGACAGGGAGGTGAACCCGGTATCCTCACCAGTTAGATAGGGAGGTGAAAGCTTGCTGTGTCCAGAGCTGTACTGGTTCTGCCTGTCAGCGAAACAGCAACTAGTCGAGCTGTAGGACATGCGCAGTAGTACACTTGGTGGTGGCGTCTTTCGCCGGTAGGCTGTGCAGTCATGAAATACGGGCTGGTGACAATTCCATGGAGGTTCAGTTGTGTCGAGTCTAATGTCTACCACATAGTGGCATATGCCAGAGTGTAGTTATGTCCCGTGACATCTATATATGGTGCCTGCATCCTAAGTCAACACAACGCAGTCTTTCAAGGATAGTACAGGACTGGTCCCGGCTGGTTGGTTCAGCAGCTGAGAATAGCACATCTGTGGATCCCACTGGCACTTTCGGGTGTATCTTTGTCTTTGTCTTTTCTTGATTATACATGATAGAATAACAGAATCTGAGGAATCTCGATCATTTAGACTTGCATACATTCAGTGACAGAAAAGATATCCACATATTTGTCATCAACACAGTAGAATAACAGAATCTAAAGAATCTCGGTCATGTAGACTTTTGCATATGCATTCAATGACTGAAAAGATACTGATATATTTGTCATGGAAAAGATACCGATATATTTGTCATGGAAAAGATACCGATATATTTGTCATTGAAAAGATACCGATATATTTGTCATTCAACACCTTGTGGCTCACACACCTCAGGACAACTACGGGAACACACCGCTGCACGTGGCCATAGACAGGAACAGCAAGGAAGCTGTGGACGCCTTGCTGGGCTCTCCAGAACTCGATCTGCAGCGGTGCAACAGAAAGGGGCTCAACATGCTACAGCTGGCCTGTCGGCAAGGCAACCAGCAGTGAGTGGATCTGTGTCTGTGGATCTGTGTCTGTGGATCTGTGTCTGTGGAAACCTGCAGTTAGTGGATCTGTGTCTGTGGAAACCTGCAGTGAGTGGATCTGTGTCTGTGGATTTGATCGCAGCCTCTTTGCTTTTCCTTTTTTAAAAATTTTATTTATTTCAGAATTGGTAGTTAAGTGGTTAAGTGGATCTGTGGATTTGATCGCAGCCTCTTTTCTTTTCCTTTTTTTAGAAAAATTATTTCAGAATTGGCAGTTAAGTGGTTAAGTGGATCTGTGTCTGTGGATTTGATCGCAGCCTCTTTTCTTTTCTTTTCCTTTTTTATTTATTTCAGAATTGGCAGTTAAGTGGTTAAGTGGATCTGTGTCTGTGGATTTGATCGCAGCCTCTTTTCTTTTCTTTTCCTTCTTATTTATTTCAGAATTGGCAGTTAAGTGGTTAAGTGGATCTGTGTCTGTGGATTTGATCGCAGCCTCTTTTCTTTTCTTTTCCTTCTTATTTATTTCAGAATTGGCAGTTAAGTGGTTAAGTGGATCTGTGTCTGTGGATTTGATCGCAGCCTCTTTTCTTTTCTTTTCCTTTTTCATTTAGAATTGGTAGTTAAGTGCTTAAGTGGATCTGTGTCTGTGGATTTGATTGCAGCCTCTTTTCTTTTCTTTCTTTTTTTAAAAATTTATTTCAGAATTGGTAGTTAAGTGGTTAAGTGGATCTGTGTCGCATTTTTTTTTTTTTTTTTTTTTTATCACAGTTTCTTCTTTTATTATTATTTTTTTCATTTCCGAATTGGTAGTTAAATAGTTATCGGGGTTCTAACTCTTCTCCCTCTTCCTCCACCCTCCACAATACACTTCCTTCTGTTCCCCCTTCGGTCTTCTCCCCCCCCCCCCCCCCCCACCCATCACCGCTTCCCCAATCACCCCCTAAAAAAGAAACAAAACGAACAAATAGGCTTAGAAAGTGCTAAGGGATGATGGTGGGTTGAACTGATTTAAAACACATATAACCATTAGTTTGCTTTTTTGAGAGGCTTGAAGGCAGGAGGAAATTCAAAACAGATTCAACTATTTTTTTTGTGACTGTATTCGCTAGTTTTTGGTGATTTCTAATATTTGAAATCGATTCTTTACCGAGTGACGTGTGATTTCTTAAAAAAATCACTTCTTGTTTGTTTTTGCGTTTCGTTGTCAGCGCTGTGGAGAGGATTTTACAGAAGGACAAAAGTCACGTTGATGACTTGATGGTGGATGAGTTTAACGCCCTGCAGATTGCAGTCAACAATGATCACGTGGACTGTGCACGTGTCTTGATTGCTGAGGTGAGGATCATGCTAGTTATGGTGATAGTGATAATGGTGATTTGTTTCCTTTTTGTACCTCTCTCTTTCGCTTTTCATGCATGGGAAAATGTGACAAGGATGTTTGGTGTCTGGGTTATCGGTTGCTCTCCTGTCTTTCCGTTCAGTTGTTGCAAATCGACCTCAGATGTTTGGGGGTTTGAATCTCCAGTTTAACTTGTGTTTACATTGTTTTTGACGCTCTAGTGTATGCATGCGCCTGCTTACAATCGTCTGCCTGTGTGTGTGTGTGTGTGTGTGTGTGTGTGTGTGTATGTGTGTGTGTGTGTGTGTGTGTGTGTGTGTGTGTGAGTGCGTGCGTGCGTGCGTGCGTGCGTGTGATGATGATGATGATGATGATGATGATGATGATGATGATAATAGCTATGAAAACAATGACGGTGTTGTGAAGATGATGATGATAACAATGATGATGAAATAACCGTCACCAACAAGTCTGTGGACTACGTGCGTGTCTTTTTTGATGAAGTGCAGCCGTCATTATCATCTGTAATAATAGCAATGATGGTAATGATGATGATGTTAGTGAAGATGTCTGTAATAACAGCAATGATGGTAATGATGATGGTATTAGTGAAGATGTCTGTAATAACAGCAATGATGGTAATGATGATGATGTTAGTGAAGATGAAAACCATGCTCATGATGATGATGGTGGTGGTGGTTGTATTGCTGGTGGTGTTGGGGATGATGGTGGTTGGTGATGAAGATGATGGCGATGGTGGATACAATAATGCTGGTGGCGATGTCGATGCTGGTGCTGCTGGTGCTGCTGCTTATGATTTTGCCTTGACTAACAACGTAAAGTTTCTTATGATTTTGTCTTGACTAACAACGTAAAGTTTCTTATGATTTTGCCTTGACTAACAACGTAAAGTTTCTTATGATTTTGCCTTGACTAACAACGTAAAGTTTCTTATGATTTTGCCTTGACTAACAACGTAAAGTTTCTTATGATTTTGCCTTGACTAACAACGTAAAGTTTCTTATGATTTTGCCTTGACTAACAACGTAAAGTTTCTTATGATTTTGTCTTGACTAACAACGTAAAAGTTCTCATGATTTTGCCTTGACTGACAACGTAAAGTTAGTTGCAAAGTGAGGCGACTGCAGGCGGAGATCCAAACAAATCTTATGAAGTCTAAGTAATACATCCGCTAAACATGAACAAACGAATCACAAGACAAAGCAGGACGCGTTTCGACCTCTTAGGTCTTCTTCAAGCAAGGTAAGCAACACTGAGGACAAAGAAAATAAAGAACGAGCAACCACTTATCTATCTTACCCACCTTGGCGCCGAATTTGACGAGACAAGTGATTGCTCGTTCTTCATTTTCGTTGTACTGAGTGTTGTTTGTCTAGCCTGAAGAAGACCTAAGAGGTCGAAACGCGTCGTGTTTTGTCTTGTGATTCGTATGTTCACGTTTTGCGCAAGTATCACTTAGACTTTTTACGATTAACAACATAAAGTTTGTGCGCATTTCTTGATCGCCAAAAAGATGACGTCATCATTACAACAATAGCGGAGATGATGATGATTTGTAACCTTCTTAAGCGAACAGAAACTAAATAAAAATCTCTAGGTTTCAAACCCTATGAAGTGATTAGATGTGTATTTCCTCTCTTTCTTTCTTTTGAATTATGATACGGTGAAACTATGAAAAAAAATCATGTTGACATGGATGTCATTAGTATTATTTGTTTCAATGCGTTTAGGGGGGTGCTGCCCTGGATGTCCGGGGATTCAAGAATCTGACAGCGCTGCACCTGGCTTGTAATGAAGCCTACCTCAGATCAGTAGAACTGCTGGTCAACTCTGGTGAGATGCTGACCGCTGTAGTCTGAACATTCACGTTGTGGCTGTGTGTGGTGTGGCGATGCCTGTGGGTGTAATGTTTCATCTTTGTGGCCGTTTGTGTGTGGTGTGGCGATGCCTGTGGTGTAATGTTTCATCTTTGTGGCCGTTTGTGTGTGGTGTGGCGATGCCTCTGGGTGTAGTTTCATCTTTGTGGCTGTTTGTGTGGGGTGTGGCAATGCCTCTGGGTGTAATGTTTAGTCTTTGTGGCTATTTGTGTGTGGTGTGGCGATGCCTCTGGGTGTAATGTTTAGTCTTTGTGGCTGTTTGTGTGTGTGGTGTGGCGATGCCTGTGGGTGTGATGTTTCATCTTTGTGGCTGTGCTGTTTGTGTGGGGTGTGGCGATGCCTGTGGGTGTAACGTTTCATCTTTGTGGCTGTGTGTGTGGTGTGGCGATGCCTGTGGGTATAATGTTTCATCTTTGTGGCTGTTTGTGTGTGGTGTGGCGATGCCTGTGGGTGTAATGTTTCATCTTTGTGGCTGTTTGTGTGGGGTGTGGCGATGACTCTGGGTGTAATGTTTCATCTTCTGTTTTGTTGTGAAGCGACGCCTTTGGGTGTAATGTTTTAGTCTGTGTTGTGTTGTGAAGCGACGCCTTTGAGTGTAATGTTTTACCCTGTTTTGTGTTTTGAAGCGACACCTTTGTGTGTGATGTTTTATCCTGTATTGTGTTTTGAAGCGACGCCTTTGAGTGTAATGTTTGACCATGTATTGTGTTGTGAAGCGACGCCTTTGAGTGTAATGTTTTACCCTGTATTGTGTTTTGAAGCGACACCTTTGTGTGTGATGTTTTATCCTGTATTGTGTTTTGAAGCGACGCCTTTAGGTGTAATGTTTTACCCTGTATTGTGTTGTGAAGCGACGCCTTTAGGTGTAATGTTTTACCCTGTATTGTGTTGTGAAGCGACACCTTTAGGTGTAATGTTTTACCATGTATTGTGTTGTGAAGCGACACCTTTAGGTGTAATGTTTTACCCTGTATTGTGTTTTGAAGCGACACCTTTGTGTGTGATGTTTTATCCTGTATTGTGTTTTGAAGCGACGCCTTTAGGTGTAATGTTTGACCATGTATTGCGTTGTGAAGCGACGACGCTTTTTAGGTGTAATGTTTTACCCTGTATTGTGTTGTGAAGCGACGCCTTTAGGTGCAATATTTTACCCTGTATTGTGTTGTTAGGCGACGCCTTTAGGTGTAATGTTTTACCATGTATTGTGTTGTGAAGCAACGCCTTTAGGTGTAATGTTTTACCCTGTATTGTGTTGTGAAGCAACGCCTTTAGGTGTAATGTTTTACCCTGTATTGTGTTGTGAAGCAACGCCTTTAGGTGTAATGTTTTACCCTGTATTGTGTTGTGAAGCAACGCCTTTAGGTGTAATGTTTTACCCTGTATTGTGTTGTGAAGCGACACCTTTAGGTGTAATGTTTACCCTGTATTGTGTTGTGAAGCGACACCTTTAGGTGTAATGTTTTACCCTGTATTGTGTTGTGAGGCGACGCCTTTAGGTGTAATGTTTTACCATGTATTGTGTTGTGAAGCGACGCCTTTAGGTGTAATGTTTTACTCTGTATTGTGTTGTGAAGCGACGCCTTTAGGTGTAATGTTTTACCCTGTATTGTGTTGTGAGGCGACGCCTTTAGGTGTAATGTTTTACCCTGTATTGTGTTGTGAAGCGACGCCTTTAGGTGTAATGTTTTACTCTGTATTGTGTTGTGAAGCGACACCTTTAGGTGTAATGTTTTACCCTGTATTGTGTTGTGAGGCGACGTCTTTAGGTGTAATGTTTTACCCTGTATTGTGTTGTGAAGCGACACCTTTAGGTGTAATGTTTTACCATGTATTGTGTTTTGAAGCGACGCCTTTAGGTGTAATGTTTTACCCTGTATTGTGTTGTGAAGCGACGCCTTTAGGTGTAATGTTTTACCCTGTATTGTGTTGTGAAGCGACGCCTTTAGGTGTAATGTTTTACTCTGTATTGTGTTGTGAGGCGACGCCTTTAGGTGTAATGTTTTACTCTGTATTGTGTTGTGAAGCGACACCTTTAGGTGTAATGTTTTACCCTGTATTGTGTTGTGAGGCGACGCCTTTAGGTGTAATGTTTTACCCTGTATTGTGTTGTGAGGCGACGCCTTTAGGTGTAATGTTTTACTCTGTATTGTGTTGTGAAGCGACGTCTTTGTGTGTGATGTTTTACCCTGTATTGTGTTGTGAAGCGACGCCTTTAGGTGTAATGTTTTACCCTGTATTGTGTTGTGAAGCAACGCCTTTAGGTGTAATGTTTTACCCTGTATTGTGTTGTGAAGCGACGCCTTTAGGTGTAATGTTTTACCCTGTATTGTGTTGTGAAGCGACACCTTTAGGTGTAATGTTTTACCCTGTATTGTGTTGTGAAGCAACGCCTTTAGGTGTAATGTTTTACCCTGTATTGTGTTGTGAAGCGACGCCTTTAGGTGTAATGTTTTACCATGTATTGGTTGTGAAGCGACGTCTTTAGATGTAATGTTTTACCATGTATTGTGTTGTGAAGCGACGCCTTTAGGTGTAATGTTTTACCCTGTATTGTGTTGTGAAGTGACGTCTTTGGGTATAATGTTTTACGCTGTGTTGTGTTGTGAAGCGACGCCATTCGCTGTGAATGTTTACTCTGTGTGGTGTTGTGAAGCGACATCTTTGTGTGTAACATTTCACTCTGTGTGGTGTTGTGAAGCGACATCTTTGTGTGTAACATTTCACTCTGTGTGGTGTTGTGAAGCGACATCTTTGTGTGTAACATTTCACTCTGTGTGGTGTTGTGAAGCGACATCTTTAGGTGTAACGTTTTACTCTGTATGGTGTTGTGAAGCTACGGCTGTGGATGTAACGTTTTACTATGTATTGTGTTGTGAAGGGAAACATTTGGGTGAAACATTTTACCCTGTGTTGTGTTGTGAAGCGATTTCTTTGTGTGTAATGTTTTGCTGTGTTGTGAAAGAAAACATTTGGGTGAAACATTTTACCCTGTGTTGTGTTGTGAAGCGATTCCTGTGTGTGTAATGTTTTGCTCTGTGTTGTGAAAGGAAACATTTGGGTGTAACATTTTACCCTGTGTTGTGTTGTCAAGCGATTCTTTTGTGTGTAACGTTTTACTATGCATTGTGTTGTAAAGGGACGCATTTAGGTGTAACATTTTACCCTGTGTTGTGTTGTGAAGCGATTCCTGTGTGTGTAATGTTTTGCTCTGCGTTGTGAAGGGAAACATTTGGGTGTAACATTTTACCCTGTGTTGTGTGTATCAAGCGATTCCTTTGTGTGTAATGTTTTACGTTGTGTTGTGTTGTAAAGGGAAACATTTGGGCCCTGTGTTGTGTTGTGAAGCGATTCCTTTGTGTGTAATGTACGTTGTGTTGTGTTGTGAAGCGACGCCATTGGGTGTAATGTTTTACCCTGTGTTGTGGGACATGCCTTTGGGTGTAATGTTTTATTCCATGTTGTGTTATAAAGGGACGCCATTGGGTGTAATGTTTTACCCTGTGTTGTGGGACATGCCTTTGGGTGTGATGTTCTCCTGGTCGGCTGGGCTATAAGCAACATTACCTCTGTATTATTGTGCAGCCATGTTAGACACGTTACAATAAAGATATTTACATAGGAACAGGACAGACTGTAACGCGACCAACACGCATACACCCCTCTCCCCCTCCTTCCCTGCCCCCCCCCCCCCCCATACTCCCTCCCTTCTCACCCACCATGCACACACAGAGGCCTGCTAGCACACAAGTAGAAAGAGATCTAGTAACAGATACAACAGCAATAGTATTCTTGTACTGTATTGTTCAAGCGTGTGCATGTGTGCTGTTAGATCTACATCTGTGTGTGTGTGTGTGTTGTGTGTGTGTGTGTGTGTGTGTGTGTGTGTGTGTGTTGCATGCGGGCTCGCGCGCGTATGTGTGTGTGTGTGTGTGTGTGTGTGTGTGTGTGTGTGTGTGTGTGTGTGTGTGCACTTGATAATGTAACGAATGATTTTGCATCAGTGGACACTTGTTCTTTTTCTTTTTTAGCAACAAAATTAATACAGTTTTTGTGAGAGCGTCCGCACAAATGATCTCAGTCTGTCTGTCTGTCTGTCTGTCTATCTGTCTGTCTGTCTGTCTGTCTGTCTGTCTGTCTGTCTGTCCTCTCTCTCTCTCTCTCTCTCTCGTCTGGTGGATAATAAGCTGAGTCGTAGCCACGAGACCCTCGTCTTCAATTGTCTCATCTTTGTTGTTAATTCATTTATCCATCAGCTTCAAATCATGCGTAGTGTGGTCTCAAAACTTAGCGGATGTGGTGTAGCGTATATGGACTAGTCCGCACGCAGTGACGCCTCCTTGATGAAACTGAAACTGAAACTAATAAGCTGACCATGTTTGCACATCTCAGTTTCTTTCAGCCAGTGCTCTCAAAATGACTGCAGGCTTGTTGGCAGGAAGCGGAATCAAACGTTTATAGAAATGGAAACAACGTATTAGGCTGGTAAACCCATCTGGTAAATCTCATGTTGTGCTGAGTTGCATTTTGACCTCTTGTTTTACTTTGGTGTTACGTTTTGTTGTGATACAAGCACGGTGTGCCGCATGTGTCGGATAAGTCTGGCGTTAAGTGCGTCACTGACAGATAAGTCTGGCCTTAAGTACGTCACTGACAGATAAGTCTGGCGTTAAGTACGTCACTGACAGATAAGTCTGGCGTTAAGTACGTCACTGACAGACATGTGGATTGACCGATTGGCTGACATCAGTGACTGATCTATCATCTTCTTCGGTTGTGACTTTTTGCAGGGGCGGACCTGAACCTTCAGGCGGGTGACGGTAACACACCTTTGCACCTGGCTCTTGGCTCCAAAAGTACCCAGCTTAGAAAGGCGAGTTGACGACAGTGTAGATTTGCCCAGCCATAGAACTTAAACTCCACAGCTTAGGAGACCCCCCCCCCCCCCCCCCAACTTTTTAGATGTATAGATTACTTGAGATGACAAAGCTCACTTTCACTTCACAGGTGGAAGTGAAATCGAAAAAAGTTTACATGAATATAAACTAGCTCAGCCTTAGAAGGTAATGTTCACAGCCAACAACAACAACAACAGCAGCAGCAACAACAACAACAACAAAAGGATTTTCAAGTATGCAGATTAATTCAGATCCAGAGGGTAAAATTTACGGTTGAGAACGATGAGTTTGCAGATGTGTATTCTAGTCGAGATTCAGGAGTTTTTAGTACATGCCTGGGATTAAAAAAGGAAATAGTATCACAGTTATATTCATTAACCTGGAACCCAAAGGGAAAGTAGGCAACTTTGGGGAGAGAAATTGAAAACAGACCAGAAATGAAAGTATAGAGGTCAGAAAAAGAGTAACTGTTGTATAGACTACTGAGAGCTTCAAACCATACAGTTGTGAAAGGTTGTTACAAGAGTTTGAATCAATCATCAGGCATCAGATAAAGTACGCAAATTGAGAAGATAAAATTCATAGTGTTTTTCTTTTTAAGGTGTCATAAGTGTAAAGGTAAATCCAGTACAAAAAGTGAGTTGCAAGAGCGTCATTGCAGGCATAGCATGTATACAAATAAAGCACACTGATGAAAAAAGATTAGTTTCAAGTGTACAGATTAGCCAGTGACATGAGATTTAATCGGCCGAAATATTCAACGTAAAAAGATGAATCTTAGGTATAAATAATAGCGTGGACTTAAAAAAGAAAACCTCATACACATAGATCTGCGAAATATTCGACCTAAAAAAGATGAATCCTAGGTATAAATAATAGCGCGGACTTAAACAGAAAACCTCATATACATAAATCTTCGAAATATTCAACGTAAAAAGATGAAGAATCTTAGATATAAATAATAGCGTGGACTTAAACAGAAAACCTCATATACATAAATCTTCGAAATATTCAAGGTAAAAAGATGAAGAATCTTAGATATAAATAACAGCGTGGACGTAAAAAGAAAACCTGATATACATAGATCTAGTTGCAAAGTGAGGCGACTGCAGGCGGAAATCTAAACAAAATTAATTGTAAAAAGTATTCATAAGGCTCCGCTGAAAAATGCAGACAAACAAATCGCAAGACAAAACGCTTTTATCTTGTGATTCGTTTGTCTACGTTTTTCGGCTAAGTGTTTTGTCTTGTGATTTGTTTGTCTACGTTTCGGCGGAGCCTTATAAGTATGTATTTCAAAATTCTGTGAAATCAAGTTTGACCATTATGTAATACTGAAAATCTATTATAAGTATTGTTTACTCAAATGGGTTTTACTATTGCTTGATCATTTATTACGTGGATCATCATCATCATCATCACATTCTTTTAATCAGAATTTAGGTCTGACAGTGTTGTTTCTGTTTTTAGCAAATTCTGAAAATTAGTAAATGGTGTGTGTGTGTGTGTGTGTGTGTGTGTGTGTGGTGTGTGTGTTTATCTACATGTATGAGGTTTTACATTATAACTAAATTGATTTTGTTGGGTTGTTGTTGTTGAGTTACCCTACTTGTTTATTGTTGCTGAGTTACCCTACTTGTTTATTGTTGCTGAGTTACCCTACTTGTTTATTGTTCATTGTTTTTCATGTTTATTTATGTCACTAATGTATAGTTAGTCAGCAGCACGATTGTAATTTCTCAGAATTGAGATAAAGTATTCTTGTATACTTGGATTCAAGCGGGCGTGGCGCAGTGGTTCAAGTCGCGGATTGCACACTTCGTATTAGTTTAGACATGTCTGTGTTGATTAACCACAAAAATAGATCGTTTAGGAAAATGAGCGAGACTGAAGTAGTCTCTAGACGTACAGGAATATCAAATACATGTACGGCTATATAGATAAGTGCTTTTGTTTTTTTTTAAATCAGGTATTTTGCAAAGTTGAACTTTCGAAATATACACTTCAGAAACTGAATTACCTCGGTAAAAATGATCCAAATAAACAACGTAAAAAGTTGAGTGTGCAATGTTGGTTGTCCTGAAGTGTGTATTCATTGCTTGATTCTTTCATTTAAGCATTCATTCATTCAGTATGTAATTACGACATCTATACAGTTAGCAAATGAAGCTTATAATGTTTATTACACAAAACCCGACAGCTGAAAATGTTAAAACTATCATAATGACACAGATACAAGCAGTAAGGGGGAAATGTCGGAAGATACAAACTGAAATAATTTTACA
>CM065718.1:76088847-76093847 GCA_033310375.1 Conus canariensis
AGGAAGTGACAATGTACTAGTGAATTCGAATGGTTCTTGGGCTGCAGGGGATGTTTAACGTATTTAAGACATTCCCTAACATCCAAAATATTGACTGATCTCAAAGAACACACCCCATCGTACTCCCAACCACTTGTTATGTTTTTTAAAAACATTTTGGTCTTTTTATTTGCATAATAAACTTAGAGTAGTCGGACCTACGTGTGTTTTGTGACAAAAGACAGCGGTACACAAGAGAGAGAGAGAGAGTGAGAGAGAGAGAGACAGAGAGAGAGAGAGAGAGAGAGAGAGAGAGAGAGAGGCAGGTGGGATGAGGGGGTGGGATGGGGATGGGTGTGTGGAAGGAAGAGAAATGAAGAGACACTGAAAGGGGCGAAAGGGGAAAATAGGGCTGGAAAACGAACGAATGAGGACACGCATTTTGTTCCAAGACAGTGGTAGAATAAGCACGAATATTGTTTTTTTAAATCCCCCCATTTGGCAGACAAAATATGAGAAAAAAAGAAAAAAATGCATGAGAATATAAAGAGTCTCCAGAGGTAAAATTATCTCATAGAAGGCAGCACAACGACCCATTGCTCAGTGAAAATGGCGTCCATCCGTTTCAGAAAATAAGCAAATAATAACAACGCCACCAAAAAAAGGTGCTGACCTTCAAAAGTTAAGAAAACAAGATCAATGGAATATGCAGAAATGTTTATTAAAACAGTAGCAAAGTACGGAGTTTCAAGAACTGTAACTTAAGAAAAATGTTTGTTGAACCATCTATTTTGCAGTATGTTGCAAAAGCAGTCTGTACTGAATTTCTTAGATGTACATGTATGAACTGTTAGATCAGCTGTTCCGTGTTTTATTGACTGGCTGGTGGAGTTAACAGAGTATAACTAGAGAGTTTAGTTACAGTATAAATGATGTTCGGCAGTCGACGTCTGTTCAGCCGAATGTAGTCATCTGAACTGTGTGACGTCAACTGGATGATCTGTTAAAGATCACCTTCCTCACTCTACATTCTATCTTGACACCAACCACAAACTAATCCTAAGCCACAGACCTTTCTTTCCTTCCCTTCACTACTAGACTCCACGCATTTTCTGGGTTGGGACAAAAAACAAACAAAAAAACCCCCACACTCACGCACGCACGCACGCATGCACGCATACACACACACACACACACACACACACACACATGCACGCACGCACGCATGCGCACGCGCGCGGGCGCACGCACAACACACACACACACACACACACACACACACACACACACACACACACACACACACACACACACCATGTTAGAAGTTTCCCACTATTCCATTTTCAAAATAATTCCTTTGATCTTTGAAGAGAGACAACCTACAGCCAAATTCAGGGTGTTTGAATCTAGAGTCAGCTTTAGCTGGTTTGAACAGATCTTTCTGCTTTTCTGAATATTTTTCGTCAGTGTTTGAACAGTCAGCTACAGACCCCTCTGCATATCTGAACCATTTCACTTGTAATGTTTCAACAGTCAGCTGTAGCTGCTTCTTCTTTCTCTTCTTGCTTAGCTGTCCACCTTCAACCCGCTGAAGATTCTGGCTACTACAGTATTGCGAGACGTTTGGTCAGTTCATCTAAGTACTCCTTCAGTGCCCCCGTGGCCAGCTCATCCACACCTTAAAGTACTCCTTCAGTGCCCCCGTGGCCAGCTCATCCACACCTTAAAGTACTCCTTCAGTGCCCCCATGGCCAGCTCATCCACACCTTAAAGTACTCCTTCAGTGCCCCCATGGCCAGCTCATCCACACCTTAAAGTACTCCATCAGTGCCCCCGTGGCCAGCTCATCCACACCTTAAAGAACTCCTTCAGTGCCCCCGTGGCCAACTCATCCACACCTTAACTAATCGGCTCTCTTTCGTTTTGCTTTGCTTACCCCTCATCTGAAGAAAGCACGTAGTGAGGGAAAGCGTGCCACTACGGTGTTGGACCATCTCCTTATTGAGGGTAAAAAGTACGGACTAGCCGATGGACAAAATCTCCGTGAAATTCAATAGGGGGAGGCCTGCCCGCAGTGACACCGGTGACACCGGCAACTGAACTGTGCGTGTTAACAGTCCGTGCAGAACGGGAACTGAGCTGCACAGAAAGGGAGTCGTGTGCTGTGAAATCCAAACTTGATGACAGAGTTAGCACTGAGTTGTCCGGGGTGAAAGGGCAGAGGTCAAATGGGATCACGGATGAAAGAATTGTTGTCAATAATCCTTATGACAGTTTTGGTAATGTTGTTTTTTTTTCCTTCTGATTTTTGTATACATAAAACAAATGCACTGATGTCAAAAGCGAGGGGAAGGATGTACATACTTACAATGAATTAAACATTAATCTGTTTAATAAAGTTAACGAAAAAACAGAAGGTTGTGTGAATTTGTTTCAAAAGGAAAGAAGTGATATTAGTGTGGAAAGTGATATTTGTGAGAGTGTACATGAGCGAATGGAAGACCACAGAACAAATAATGTTAATATGGATGAAAATGTATCATCGATATGTTCTAATTCACACCATCTTGATGGAAATCGTACCAGTTGTTCATTTTTACACTGGAATGTAGATGGACTTCTTTCTAAAATTCATCAAAAAGAATTTCTATCTTATCTATTCAATTTCGACGTTATATGTCTTGTTGAAACGTTTGTAGAGAATCTGACTCTTAATATTTTCACAAAGTATACAAGCTTTACAAAGCCAGGCATAAAGCTTTCAGATCAAGGGAGACGATCTGGGTGTATAATGTGTCTTGTTAGAAATGAGATAGTGCCTTTCATTTAAGAGATCAAGGTAGATAATCCCAAGGTACTTTTGTTTCTGATTGAAAAGAAATTGTTTGATTAATCAGAGAATGTTTTGTATGTGTGTTGGTATGTGCCCCCTGAAGGCTCACCTTTTATACTCACTTAGATATTGATAACGGCTTTAATTCACTTGAAGAGTGTATTGTTGACTGTGTACTTGAATATGGCAATGTGCGTGTGATCCTGTCCTGTGACTTAAACAGCAGAACTGCAAATTTTTCTCCTGATATTTTACATGATGATGAATTTGGTACTAATATTGAAAGTCACTCTGCATATTCTAATAGAAAATCAGCTAACCAGGTACTGAATGAGTACGCAAAAAATTTGTTGAATATGTGTGCTGCTCTTGGTTTTTATAATTATTCTTAATGGTGTATGCAATGGAGATCTTGATAGAAATTATACGTTTGTGTCTCAGTCTGGAAACAGTGTTAATGGTTATTTCTTGCTTTCTAAAGAATTGTTCTTCTTTGTCTTCTCATCTTGTAGATTAGCAGTTTCAGAGAGAGTAGAATCTGATCGCTTACCACTTGAATTTTATTTAAATGTGGTTAAGAATGCTACCAATTCTTCTGGAGTTGAAAATGTGAATAAGTATATTGAAAAGTTTGTGTGGAATAGTGATGTAACACAATATTATTTGGATGCAATGCATTGTTCTGAAGTGTTAAGCTTGTTTAATTATACGTTTAATTTGATGAACGAAGCTCTGAATGTGATGTAACACAATATTATTTGGATGCAATGCATTGTTCTGAAGTGTTAAGCTTGTTTAATTATACGTTTAATTTGATTGAACGAAGCTCTGAATGTTTTTGTCGAGACTATTAAAACTTACGGAGCTTGTTTGAAGAAACGAATTTATATCAACAATCTAAGTAAAAGTAGTGACTGGTATGATAAAGAATGTAAATTAAGTAAGGGAAAAGCGAAATGTTTATTGCGAGTTTTTTGGCAAATGAAAGATCCAGCCGACAGTGACACTTACAGAAAAACAAGAAGAGAATATAAGAATCTTTTACAGCGAAAAGAAAAAGAGCATAATGATTTACTACTAGGTAAGTTAACTGGGTCAATAAATAATCAAGAAGAATTCTGGGAAAGCATGCATAGAATTTCTGTTAACAACAGATGACTGGTTTGAACACTTTGAAAGTCTGCTTGAAAGAGATACGGTAACAGAAGAAAATTATGCGGGTATTAATAGAATCGACGACGAACAAGAGGAAAATGCTTACATGAATTGCTCTATATCTAGGGAAGAAGTAGTGTTCACCATAAGAAATTAAAGAATGGCAAAGCTGCTGGACCCGACGAGTTATCGGGGAAATGTTAAAAAATGGGGGAGAGCCATTAGTTGACTTTTTCGTCAAGCTATGTAATACATTATGTGACAAGGGTGTGTTTCCGGATAACTGGACAAAAACCATTGTAGCCCCTTTATTTAAAAAAGGAAATCCAAACGATTCAAACACTATAGAGGCATATCTTTATGTGATACAAGCAGCAAAATTTATAGCATTATAATAAACAACCGTCTACAGGAATGGATGGAAGAGCAAAACCTTACAGGTGAACATCAAGCAGGATTTAAAAAAGGTTATTCCACTATCAATCATATGTTCATGCTGGTAGCCTTAATACAAAAACAATTTTGTATGAATCGTAAACTTTATGTAGCTTTCATTGACTTTGAGAAAGATTTTGACTCTGTAGAAAGAAATTTACTGTTGCCTATTCTTTTAAAAAAATGGAATAAAGGTAAGCTTTTTTGGTGTTTTAACAGCATGTACATAAACGTTGTCAAGTGCGTGAAATCTCTCACAAAAGGCATTAAACGCTTAGAGGCAAGGGACGTTGTACGTAGTATACAAATAGGTAATAGAACCATTAACAAGTATGCCTTACCCATCGCACACGGTCGAACCGTGTCAAGGAGGACGAAGCGGTCAGGTGACAGATGGCACCTAAGGTAGTAAGGAGTTCGGACTTGCCCGACAGCGAAAGGGGAGAGGAACGTAACCACTAGGACCTCGGTGCACCAAGTGAGCGCTAAATACTCCGTCAGCTGAGGTTCTTTTGTAAACAGTCAGTGAAGAGCAGGAGTCTTGGACTCGTTCGGATGGTATTGCCGTGGGTCACTGGGTTGGTTCTATTGTCAGGCT
>CM065718.1:76098847-76118847 GCA_033310375.1 Conus canariensis
TGGGGGGGGGGGGGGGTGGCTGGTCCATGCAATAACCTACACCTTTATACAGTATCCAGTAACCTGGATTTTTTTGCATGAAGAACTATACCCAAAGTCCTGGCAGTCCAATCACACACACCTTTTTTTCCAAAAGGGATGCAGTCTAACATATACATATCCTGGACTGTTTTAATTCACACAGACAAGCAACTTTTAGTGAACAAAAATTACAGCGGCTCTTTGACAAAGATATACAATTGTTTTGAAAATGGAGTGGGTAATAAGGTTTGAATGTGGGCAATTTTACATAGTCAATGTGCCACAAAGAATTGATAGGCACATTGACAACAGTGCATATGATTTATCAGTGATAGACATTCACAACAGTGCATATGATTGATCAGTGAGTGAAGTGCAGGTTACCCACACTGGGAAGAAGCATAATCAGACACATTTTCAAGATGGCACAAAACACAGGAAGACAAACTTGCAAATTTAACAAACAAATAATGCTTTCAAAAGATAGGAAACATATGTAAATACATACATGGATTATGAAATATATCACAAAAACCAAGCATGTTACCATGCAGACAGTATCAAAACAGTGGACTGTCAATGCTATTGGGCTGAACAGGAAGGTTTCTCCAAACAAAGCATGTAAATGTAAAGCCAACAAAGAACAATATTTTACATTGTCATTAGTAACATGTTTTGGGAGAGCACATTTTCACAGTAAAGATTGGGACTGGAAGGCAGAAAATGGGCACCTTTTTGGCATACATGAATATTTTTGGTTCAAATGCTAACACTGGATTATCCTCAAGTAAGCCTGTTGTGAAACCACAGTTTTTTTTATATATAATTTGTAAGAAAAAACACTTTTTTTTTTCATCAGGTACTTAGTTGGATGCCGTAATTGATTTATTGTTCTGGTGATTTGGAGGTGCATGTTTACTTTTAGAGGACTAGGTGATGCTGATTAATTTTCCCTTTTTTCAGTTTCTCTGTCTCTGTCTCACTCTCTCTCTCTCTCTCACAATGCACTGATTTTTTTCCGCGTCTCAGTTTTTCTTTTTTTTCTGTTGTGTGTGTGTGTGTGTGTGTGTGTGTTTTTGCGTGCGTGCATGCGTGCGTGCGTGCGCGGCGTGCGGGTGTGTGTGTGTGTGTGTTTTCATAATCTCTAACTTGGATATATAGAAAAAAAAAAGAGAGAAAAAAGCAGTGTAAAGTCAAACCAAAATACAAGACAAAAAAAAATTGCAACAAGTTTTTTCTATTTTTTTTTAGAAACCATATAGAAGACTGGTGTGATGAAGGCAGGACAAAATCACTGTATGGGCAATAAAGACGGCCAGAAACAAAAATAGCAAGAAAAAAAATCTGTTTTTCTACACAGCTGTACTCAAACTGAGTAAGGCACAGCCATTGATTGGGTAATTGTTCAAAGAAAAATGAGAGTAGATGAGAAAAGATACGAAAAAGAAATCCAGTGCGAAGGGCATTTCTAACAGCATGAAATCAGGAGAGATCCAAACACAGAAAACCAACAAGTAAAAATGGTCTCCATACAATCTGTCTATGATGGGCACCGCTGGGAAAATGGTCAGCAAAGACAAAAATAAAGGCAGGAAAATACAAAATTATTGAGGCAAACATTTAGTAAGTGTTATTTTCTAAAAACTTAGAATCTTCTTCATCATATCCCTACACCGTCTCACGGTCAGGTAGTTCCATTCATGCCAACTCTCTCTCTTTCTGAGTGTCGCTGATTGTGGCCTGAATTTCACCAGATTCTTCTTCTCATTCCCGTGACCTATGTGATTGTATGGGGGGACATGAGGGACAACTCCGTCAATCTTCTCCTTCCAGCCTGTCCTCTGCTTCTTGCAGTCGTTCTGGTGGCCTGAGGTTTGTCCACTCTATCACGTTGTCCGACCAGCACTTTCTCTGCCTGGCTCTGTGTCTTTCTCCTTCAAACGTGCCTTGCAGGACTGTCTTTGCCAGCGAGTTGTGTCATGTTACAAGGCCAAACCACATAAGCTTTCTCCTCCTAACCGTAGCCAAGAGGGGTTCCTGTGGTCCTGCCAGTGTGGCCACCTGCTCTCAGATAGAGTCGTTGGTGCTGTGTTCTGTCCAGGTGATGTGGTGCAGTCTTTATGTATGCCTTCATTTCAAAGGACTGGATCCTCTCCAACTCTGCTATCAAGGTCCAGATTTACTCTTACCCTTTTCTGAATATTGTCTACACACTTCTTTTTGGGTGTGCTCTCCTCAATGCCTTCACAGTGACAGCAGCTGGGTTGTACAGTAGTGCACTCCATCATCACTGTCCTCTGCATTGCCTTCACAGTGACTGCAGGTGGGTTGTACAGCAGTGCACTCCATCATCAATGTCCTCTGTATTGCCTTCACAGTGACTGCAGGTGGGTTGTACAGAGTGGTGCACTTTATCATCATTGTCCTCTGCATTGCCTTCACAGTGACAGCAGCTGGGTTGTACAGAGTGGTGCAATCCATCATCACTGTCTTCTGCATTGCCTTCACAGTGACAGCAGCTGGGTTGTACAGTGGTGCATCCATCATCACTGTCCTCTGCATTGCCTTCACAGTGACAGCAGCCGGGTTGTACAGTGGTGCACTCCATCATCACTGTCTTCTGTGCTGTGTTGTTGGAGCGCTTCTTGCCATTATCTTGGATCTGATGCTCTGTTTCTCTTCTCCTTCTGCTAATACATTTCTCATCATTTTCTCGGGTTTGATGCTCTGTTTCTGTGTTCTCCTACCGTTGGTACACTTCTCGTCTTTAGCTAGGGTTTGATTGATGCTCTGTTTCTGTGTTCTCCTACCATTGGTACACTTCTCATCTTTAGCTAGGGTTTGATTGATGCTCTGTTTCTGTGTGCTCCTACCATTGGTACACTTCTCATCTTTAGCTAGGGTTTGATTGATGCTCTGTTTCTGTGTTCTCCTACCATTGGTACACTTCTCATCTTTAGCTAGGGTTGATTGATGCTCTGTTTCTGTGTCTCCTACATTGGTACATTCTCATCTTTAGCTAGGGTTTGATTGATGCTCTGTTTCTGTGTTCTCCTACCGTTGGTACACTTCTCGTCTTTAGCTAGGGTTTGATGCTCTGTTTCTGTTCTACTGTCTGTACACTTTCATCTTTAGTAGGGTTTGATGCTCTGTTTCTGTTCTACTGTTGGTACACTTCTCGTCTTTAGCTAGGGTTTGATGCTCTGTTTCTGTTCTACTGTTGTACACTTCTCGTCTTTAGCTAGGGTTTGATGCTCTGTTTCTGTTCTACTGTTGGTACACTTCTCGTCTTTAGCTAGGGTTTGATGCTCTGTTTCTGTTTCCTACTGTTGGTACACTTCTTGTCTTTAGCTAGGTCTGATGCTCTGTTTCTGTTCTCCTACGTTGGGACACTTCTCGTTTAGCTAGGTTTGATGCTCTGTTTCTGTTCTCCTACCATTGGTACACTTCTCGTCTTTAGCTAGGGTTTGATGCTCTGTTTCTGTTCTCCTACCATTGGTACACTTCTCGTCTTTAGCTAGGGTTTGATGCTCTGTTTCTGTTCTGCTACATTGGTACACTTCTCGTCTTTAGCTAGGGTTTGATGCTCTGTTTCTGTTCTCCTACTGTTGGTACACTTCTCGTCTTTAGCTAGGGTCTGATGCTCTGTTTCTGTTCTCCTACCGTTGGTACACTTCTCGTCTTTAGCTAGGGTTTGATGCTCTGTTTCTGTTCTCCTACCATTGGTACACTTCTCGTCTTTAGCTAGGGTTTGATGCTCTGTTTCTGTTCTCCTACCGTTGGTACACTTCTCGTCTTTAGCTAGGTCTGATGCTTGTTTCTGTTCTCCTACCGTTGGTACACTTTCGTCTTTAGCTAGGGTTTGATGCTCTGTTTCTGTTCTCTACCATTGTACACTTCGTCTTTAGCTAGGGTTTGATGCTTGTTCTGTTCTCCTACCGTTGTACACTTCTCGTCTTTAGCTAGGGTTTGATGCTCTGTTTCTGTTCTCCTACTGTTGGTACACTTCTCGTCTTTAGCTAGGTTTGATGCTCTGTTTCTGTTCTCCTGTTGTTGATGCACATCTCATCATTATCTTGGGTTTGGTGCCCTGACCTCAGATATTCAAACTCAGTCACTGTCTACACTTTCTAGCTGTTGATGGTGACTTTGCAGGAATGCTGTTTGGATCGAAAACCATCTCTGTCGTTTATTTTGTTTGGCGGGAGGGGAGGAGGGGGGCATGATTTCCTTGCTGGAGACAGTCAGTACATTAAACAAGCTCATCATCTGTTTGTAAGCCTTTCAATATCTTCTTCAAGTCAGAGATTTATGTTGGCTCTGCCTCCAATCCTGATGGAATTCCATTTTTTTTTTTTTTTTTTGAGCCTCTGCCATTGTCCTACATGGAAGATGAAGAACAAGACAGGTGCCAGAAGGTGGCAGAACCACTGTGATTTGGCAAAAGTTATGCAGGTGGCCTATGCATACTGCAGGATTTGAATAACATCCTGACCCATTTCAAAAGCTATGCATGTGGCCTATGCATACTGCAGGATTTGAATAACATCTGACCATTTCAAAGCTATGCAGGTGGCCTATGCATACTGCAGGATTTGAATAACATCCTGACCCATTTCAAAAGCTATGCAGGTGGCCTATGCATACTGCAGGATTTGAATAACATCCTGACCCATTTCAAAAGCTATGCAGGTGGCCTATGCACACTGCAGGATTTGAATAACCTCCTGACCCATTTCAGAAGCTATGCAGGTGCCTATGCATACTGCAGGATTTGAATAACCTCCTGACCCATTTCAAAAGCTATGCAGGTGGCCTATGCATACTGCAGGATTTGAATAACCTCCTGACCCATTTCAAAAGCTATGCAGGTGGCCTATGCATACTGCAGGATTTGAATAACCTCTGACCCATTTCAAAAGCTATGCAGGTGGCCTATGGATACTGCAGGATTTGAATAACATCCTGACCCATTTCAAAAGCTATGCAGGTGGCCTATGCATACTGCAGGATTTGAATAACATCCTGACCCATTTCAAAAGCTATGCAGGTGGCCTATGCATACTGCAGGATTTGAATAACATCCTGACCATTTCAAAAGCTATGCAGGTGGCCTATGCATACTGCAGGATTTGAATAACGTCCTGACTCATTTCTACCAGCATTTCTTTATGGTATACCACAGACAGTCATGCCAGACTCTTTATGGTATACCACAGACAGTCATGCCAGACTGTCCATGACATTTCTTAAGTCAACAAATATGTGTTAGATATTTTGTTAGTATTGGTGGTATTTTTCAGAGTACTCTAAAGATGATACTCAGTACTCTCTACAGTTATTTCAAATCCAACCTGTTCATGATTTTAGCTGCAAGTTCATCATTCTAAAGCAGCTGCATGTTTACGGCTAAAAAGTAACTGCTGGTTTATTGCATAAACAATTTATGCAACAGTGCTCTCAGAACAAAACCAAACACATATTTGTGGACTGCATAAATTAGAAAACTGCTTAAAAGGTTAACAGATTTCCATTTGTGTCCAACTAATCATACCAAGAATTCAAAATGGTGCACTGAAAAAAAAAATGTGTTCACAAGACAAATATTGGGAACAAGCATGTGTTGAATCTGGAACATTTTTGGTCTTCCATGTGTTCAAACAAGCTTCATACATCAAATAGTGTGCGCGCTTCACCAGAAAAGGGTTTTATATTCAAGGTGTTAGTTTCCACTCAATTGAGCAGAACATGACAAACATGTGGCATAAAAAGTAGAGAAAAACAAACAAACAGAATTTTGTTCAGCAGATTTGGCTTTACCACTGATTCTTGTCTCGCAGACAGACAGACACACAGGAAGGGACAGGTGCTGAAATGCTAAAAAATCATCTGGCCCTCCTCTTATCAGGTAGTTTCATATTTACATCAAAGTTGAAAATAAACACTTGCAATGAAATGAAAACAAATCACTGTAAAATGTTTCGTTTGGGTCTATAATGGCAGTTAATTTGAAATATTTGAGAGCCTTGAATGTACAAACAATGGGAACTCTCCATTCAATTTGTCCTTGTGAAAACAAACCATGTAAACTCTCTCTCTATTCCATTTGTCCTTGAGAAAAAAACAACATGAAAACTCTTTTGTCATTCCATTTGTCTTTGTGAAAACAAACAATTGAAACTCTCCTCATTTAATTTGTCCATGTGAAAAAACCCAAGAAATCTCTCTTCACTCCATTCATCCCTGTGAAAATAATCCATGGACATTCTCTTCATTTCATCTGAACCTTGTGAAAATACATCACATACGCTCTTGACATTCTGTTTGTCCCTGTGAAAATAAAATGATGGAAACTCTCTTCATTCCATCTGTCCTTGTCACCAAAAAGCCATGGGAACTCCCGCCCTCCCATCCTTGTGATGAAAATGCAATAGGAACTCTCCTCATACATGCCATAGGAACTCTCCTCATACATGCAATAGGAACTCTCCTCATACATGCAATAGGAACTCTCCTCATACATGCCGTAGGAACTCTCCTCATACATGCCATAGGAACTCTCCTCATACATGCAATAGGAACTCTCCTCATACATGCCATGGGAACTCTCCTCATACATGCCATAGGAACTCTCCTCATACATGCCATAGGAACTCTCCTCATACATGCAATAGGAACTCATCTCATACATGCAATAGGAACTCTCCTCATACATGCCATGGAACTCTCCTCATACATGCCATAGGAACTCTCCTCATACATGCCATGGGAACTCTCCTCATACATGCCATAGGAACTCTCCTTATACATGCTAATAGGAACTCTCCTCATACATGCCATAGGAACTCTTCTACTCTACATGCAATTGGAACTCTCCTCATACATGCCACAGGAACTCTCCTCATACATGCCATAGGGACTCTCCTCATACATGCCATAGGAACTCTCCTCATACATGCAATTTGAACTCTCCTCATACATGCAATTGGAACTCTCCTCATACATGCCATAGGAACTCTCCTCATACATGCCATAGGAACTCTCCTCATACACACAATAGGAACTCTCCTCATACATGCAATAGGAACTCTCCTCATACATGCCATAGGAACTCTCCTCATACAATCAGTCCTTGGAATAAACAATCAGTGGGAACTCTCTTCTTACAAGTCACTTTTGTAATGAACAAGGAGATCTGTCTTTAAGCAATCTGAATTTGTAAAATGTTCCTGAACGATCTATGTTTGTGATGAACCAAGAGACCTGTATTCAAACAGTTGGTAAAATGTTCCTGAACGATCTATGTTTGTGATGAACCAAGAGACCTGTATTCAAACAATGTGTAAAATGTTCCTGAACGATCTATGTTTGTGATGAACAAAGAGACCTGTATTCAGACAATTTGTAAAATGTTCCTGAACGATCTGTGTTTGTGATGAACAAAGAGACCTGTATTCAAACAGTTTGTAAAATGTTCCTGAAGATCTATGTTTGTGATGAACCAAGAGACCTGTATTCAAACAATTTGTAAAGATGAATGAGCAATGGGGCTTCTCTCCACACAATTTGTCCCTGTGATAAACAAGCAATGGAAAATCTCTTCATGCTACTTGTCTTTGTAATAAACAACCAATTCAACTTCCCTTCATACCTGCTGACCAATCATGTTATATTATTAGTTATCGTAAGCGTACACCAGCCTTTAACATTGTAAGAAGAGGACGATCACATCCGCCAACCATTGACAGTTGAAACAGCAAAATAACAACAGGCTTCTGCAGTTTCTTCAGTGCCTTTTGTCATAGTGATAGACAAGCAGTAGAAACTCTGCATACAGTTTGTACAAAATGATAAACTAGCGACAAGAACTCAAATTGCTAGATGACTTGTTCTTGCGATAAACAAGCCATAAGAATTCTCTTCAATCAATCTGTTGATGTAATGTCACATGCCTGATGTATGTCTGGTCAGTATTGATGTTACTCTCTGCCAGCATGCCTGATGTATCTGTGGTCAGTATTGAAGTCACTCTCTGCCAGCTTTTTTCCAAAAAAGAAAACAACTGTCCTGCCAAATGAGGATTTTTTTTTCCTTCATTAAACAAAAATTTGACTGAAAGAACTTTAATGAAAGAATATTTATTTCTGCTGTCTACTATTTTGTGTGTGGAAGAGTTTACTGTTTATAACCCTGGCTTCTCCATAAAACTGTATAGATGTTCACACTCCATTGCATGATATGTTTTGCACACTACAAAATATCACCTGATTTCAGATTTCATGGAACATTGGTCTGCAAGTCAAGTGAAAATTAAAAAAAAAAGAGAAGAACAGAAAAAAAAAAAAATGGAGAGACATGCCAGAGTGCTCAAGGTCTGCCCAGCAGCGCACTAATTCTCCTCCGGTTGTCATCCACACTTCCAGCACGGTTGCTCCTGGGAGTTTTGGAGCTGTCACCCTTGTAACTGACATTGACCTGAGAGGCAGGGGCACCTTGGCGGTGGTGCCTGGAGCTGTCGTCTGAAGCTGTGGAGCTTGCGGCAGACTGAAGACTGTTGATACTCACACTCTTCTTCAGGGGGCCTAGACCATTCTCCGCAGCATGTGGGGAGGTCCGCAGGCCAGAATTATAACCACCTAAGGGAAAACCAAACAACTCATCAAATACGTTTTGTTGACTGTCTGCAATGTTTTTTCAGTGGTTGATTTTCAAAACATGTGGGGGCCTAGGACCAACAGATACCTACATGAAATGTTAAAGTTCTAAATTT
Source organism: Conus canariensis (assembly GCA_033310375.1). Lineage (NCBI taxonomy): Eukaryota > Metazoa > Mollusca > Gastropoda > Neogastropoda > Conidae > Conus > Conus canariensis. The sequence goes on from CM065718.1 coordinate 76,107,639, forward strand.
CAATTCAATGATCACACAGTTCTTCAGATTCATGTTCTTCTGTCTATCAGTGTATTGACCTCAAAAGTTAAATTTCAATGACTACTTGATAATGAAATGTTTAGGCTGAAAATGAGGTAGGAATTGATTTTGTTTTAAACATCATGCATCCAGACATTGTGGAATTTTTTGCATATTTCATTTATTTATAAAGGAAAACAAAGTCTATACTTAGGTTCTAAATGGACTTGAGTTTTTGGAATAAAGACATTGTCATAAATGAAGTATATCAGCACTCTATGACCCAGTGGCCTTTGGCAAGCTACAACATGTACAGCAGTGTCTATAACATCATTTCGTGAGCTTGTGGCCATACACAGACCACGACAGGCACTGCACTGCCTATAACATCAATGCATGATCTTTTGGCTATACGCAAATCATAACAGGCACTGCACTGCCTATAACATCAATGCACGATCTTTTGGCTATAGGCATATCATAACAGGCACTGCACTGCCTATAACATCAATGCACGATCTTTTGGCTATAGGCATATCATAACAGGCACTGCACTGCCTATAACATCAATGCACAATCTTTTGGCTAAAGGCATATCATAACAGGCACTGCACTGCCCATGACATCAATGCACAATCTTTTGGCTATAGGCATATCATAACAGGCACTGTAGTGTCCACGATATCAATGCACAATCTTTTGGCTATAGGCATATCATAACAGGCACTGTAGTGTCCATGACATCATTCCATGACCCAGTGGCCATAGACATGCTACAACAGGCACTGTAGTGTCCATGACATTCCATGACCCAATGGCCATTGACATGCTACAACAGGCACTGTAGTAACACTGACATCATTCCATGACCCAGTGGCCATTGACATGCTACAACAGGCACTGTAGTAACACTGACATCATTCCATGACCCAGTGGCCATTGACATGCTACAACAGGCACTGTAGTAACACTGACATCATTCTATGACCCAATGGCCATAGACATGCTACAACAGGCACTGTAGTAACCCTGACATCATTCTATGACCCAATGGATGTAGAATGTTACAACAGGCACTGTAGTGTCCATGACATCATTCCATGACCCAATGGCCATAGACATGCTACAACAGGCACTGTAGTAACACTGACATCATTCCATGACCCAATGACCATAGACATGATACAACAGGCACTGTAGTAACACTGACATCATTCCATGACCCAGTGGCCATAGACATGCTACAACAGGCACTGCATTAACACTGACATCATTCCATGACCAATGGCCATAGACATGCTACAACAGGCACTGTAGTAACACTGACATCATTCGATGACCCAATGGCTATAGAATGCTACCACAGGCACTGTAGTAACACTGACATCATTCCATGACCCAATGGCTATAGAATGCTAAACAGGCACTGTAGTAACACTGACATCATTCCATGACCCAGTGACAATAGACATACTACAAAAGGCACTGTAGTAACACTGACATCATTCCATGACCCAATGGCCATAGAATGCTACAACAGTCACTGTAGTAACACTGACATCATTCCATGACTCAGTGGCCATTAGACATGCTACAATAGGCACTGTGGTAACACTGACATCATTCCATGACCCAGTGGCCATAGTCATGCTACAACAGGGACTGTAGTAACACTGACACCATTTCATGACCACATGGCCATAGACATGCTACAACAGGCACTGTAGTGTCCATGACATTCCATGACCCAATGGCCATAGACATGCTACAACAGGCACTGTAGTAACACGGACATCATTCATGACCCAATGCCCATTGACATGCTACAACAGGTACTGTAGTAACACTGACATCATTCTATGACCCATGGCCATAGACATGCTACAACAGGCACTGTAGTGTCATGACATTCATGACCCATGGCCATAGACATGCTACAACAGGCACTGTAGAACACTGACATCATTCTATGACCCCATGGCCATAGACATGCTACAACAGGCACTGTAGTGTCCATGACATTCCATGACCCAATGGCCATAGACATGCTACAACAGGCACTGTAGTAACACGGACATCATTCATGACCCAATGGCCATTGACATGCTACAACAGGTACTGTAGTAACACTGACATCATCTATGACCCATGGCCATAGACATGCTACAACAGGCACTGTAGTGTCCATGACATTCCATGACCCATGGCCATAGACATGCTACAACAGGCACTGTAGTAACACTGACATCATTCTATGACCCCATGGCCATAGACATGCTACAACAGGCACTGTAGTGTCCATGACATTCCATGACCCAATGGCTATAGACATGCTACAAAAGGCACTGTAGTAACACTGACATCATTCCATGACCAGTGGCCATAGATATGCTACAACAGGCACTGTAGTAACACTGGCATCATTCCATGACCCAATGGCCATAGTGCTCAACAGATATCAATTCCATACTTGGCATACATTCTACAACAGGCACTGTAGTGTCATGACATCATTCCATGACCCATGGCCATAGACATGCTACAACAGGCACTGTATGTACCATGAACATTCCATGACCCAATGGCCATGACATGCTACAACAGCACTGTAGTAACACTGACATCATTCCATGACCCAGTGGCCATGACATGCTACAACAGGCACTGTAGTAACACTGACATCATTCCATGACCCAGTGGCCATTGACATGCTACAACAGGCACTGTAGTAACACTGACATCATTCATGACCCAATGGCCATAGACATGCTACAACAGGCACTGTAGTAACCCTGACATCATTCATGACCCAATGGATTAGAATGTTACAACAGGCACTGTAGTACCATGACATCATTCCATGACCCATGGCCATAGACATGCTACAACAGGCACTGTAGTAACATGACATCATTCCATGACCCAATGACACATAGACATATACAACAGGCACGTAGTAACACTGGGCATCATTCCATGACCCAGTGGCCATAGACATGCTACAACAGGCACTGCTAGTAACACTGACATCATTCCATGACCCATGGCCATAGACATCTACAAACAGGCACTGTAGTAACACTGACATCATTCATGACCCAATGGCTATAGACATGCTACACAGGCACTGTAGTACACATGACATCATTCCATGACCCAATGGCTATAGAATGCTACAACAGGCACTGTAGTAACACTGACATCATTCCATGACCCCATGGCCATAAGACATGCTACAACAGGCACTGTAGTAACACTGACATCATTCCATGACCCATGGCATAGACATGCTACAACAGGCACTGTAGTAACACTGACATCATTCCATGACCCAGTGGCCATAGACATGCTACAAAGGCACTGTAGTAACACTGACATCATTCCATGACCCATGGCCATAGACATGCTACAACAGGCACTGTAGTAACACTGACATCATTCCATGACCAATGCCATTTGACATGCTACAACAGGCACTGTGTCCATGACATTCCATGACCCAATGGCATAGACATGCTACAACAGGCACTGTAGTAACACTGACATCATTCCATGACCCATGGCCATAGACATGCTACAACAGGCACTGTAGTAACACTGACATCATTCATGACCACATGGCCATAGACATGCTACAACAGGCACTGTAGTGTCCATGACATCTTCCATGACCCATGGCCATAGACATGCTACAACAGGCACTGTAGTAACACTGACATCATTCATGACCCATGGCCATAGACATGCTACAACAGGCACTGTAGTAACACTGACTCATTCCATGACCCATGGCCATAGACATGCTACAACAGGCACTGTAGTAACACTGACATCATTCCATGACCATGGCCATGACATGCTACAACAGGCACTGTAGTAACACTGACATCATTCATGACCCCATGGCCATAGACATGCTACAACAGGCACTGTATGTCACTGACACTTCCATGACCCAATGGCCATAGACATGCTACAACAGGCACTGTAGTAACACGACATCATTCATGACCATGGCATAGACATGCTACAACAGCACTGTAGTCATGACATTCCATGACCAATGGTATAGACATGCTACAACAGGCACTGTAGTAACACTGACATCATTCTATGACCCATGGCCATAGACATGCTACAACAGGCACTGTAGTAATCATCATTCCATGACCCAAAGGCATAGACATGCTACAACAGGCACTGTAGTAACACTGACATCATTCCTATGACCCATGGCCATAGACATGCTACAACAGGCACTGTAGTGTCCATGACATTCATGACCAATGGCTATAGACATGCTACAACAGCAGTCACCTTAGGTAACACGGCATCTGTAGCATGAATTGCCACTAGACATGCTACAACAGCCTGTGCATGACATCATTCCATGACCCAGTGGCCATAGACATGCTACAACAGGCACTGTAGTAACACTGACATCATTCCATGACCCATGGCCATAGACATGCTACAACAGGCACTGTAGTAACACTGACATCATTCCATGACCCAGTGCATAGACATGCTACAACAGGCACTGTAGTAACACTGACATCATTCCATGACCCAATGGCATAGACATGCTAAACAGGCACTGTAGTAACACTGACATCATTCCATGACCCAATGGCTATAGAATGCTACCACAGGCACTGTAGTAACACTGACCATCCATAGCCATGACACAACAGGACTGTAGTACACTGACATCTAATGCTGACCACCAGGCACTGTAGTAACACTGACATCATTCGATGACCCAATGGCCATAGACATGCTACAACAGGCACTGTAGTAACACTGACATCATTCCATGACCAATGGCCATAGACATGCTACAACAGGCACTGTAGTAACACTGACATCATTCCATGACCCATGGCCATAGACATGCTACAACAGGCACTGTAGTAACATGACACATTCCATGACCCAATGGCCATAGACATCTACAACAGTCACTGTAGTAACACTACATCTTCCATGACCCCATGGCCATAAGACATGCTACAACACGGCACATTCATAGGTAACACTGACATCAATTTCATGACCCAGTGACCCATGCCATAGCTACAACAGGCACTGTAGTAACACTGACATCATTCCATGACCCATGGCCATAGACATGCTACAACAGGCACTGTAGTGTCATGACATTCCATGACCCCATGGCCATAGACATGCTACAACAGGCACTGTAGTAACACTGACATCATTCCATGACCCAATGGCCATAGACATGCTACAACAGGCACTGTAGTAACACTGACATCATTCCATGACACAATGGTCACATTGACATGCTACAACAGGCACTGTAGTAAAACTGACATGATTCCATGACCAAATGGCCATAGACATGCTACAACAGGCACTATAGTAACACTGACATCATTTCATGACCAAATGGCCATAGACATGCTACAACAGACACTGTAGTAACACTGACATCATTCCATGACACAATGGCTATAGATATACTACAACTGATGTCATTCCATGACCCAGTGGCCATAGACATGCTACAACAGGCACTGTAGTAATGCTGACATCATTCCATGACCCAATGGCCATAGACACGCTACAACAGGCATTGTAGTAACACTGACATCATTCCATAACCTAGTGGCCATACACATGCTATAATAGGCACTGTAGTGTCTATGACGTCATTCCATGACCCAGTGGCCATAGACATGCCACAACAGGCACTGTAGTGTCTATGACATCATTCCATGACCCAGTGGCCATAGACATGCTACAACAGGCACTGTAGTAACACTGACATTATTCCATGACCCAGTGGCCATAGACATGCTACAACAGGCACTGTAGTAACACTGACATTATTCCATGATACCATGGCCATTGACATGCTACAACAGGCACTGTAGTAACACTGACATCATTCCATGACCCAGTGGCCATGGACATGCTACAACAGGCACTGTAGTGTCCATGACATCATTCCATGACCCAGTGGCCATAGATATGCTACAACAGGCACTGTAGTAACACTGACATCATTTCATGGACCAGCGGCCATAGACATGCTACAACAGGCACTGTAGTGTCCACGACATCATTCTATGACCCAATGGCCATTGACATGCTACAACAGGCACTGTAGTAACACTGACATCATTCCATGACCCTGTGGCCATAGACATGCTACAACAGGCACTGTAGTGTCCATGACATCATTCTATGACCCAGTGGCCATTGACATGCTACAATAGGCACTGTAGTGTCCATGACATCATTCCATGACCCTGTGGCCATAAACATGCTACAACAGGCACTGTAGTAACACTGACATCATTCCATGACCCAATGGCCATTGACATGCTACAACAGGCACTGTAGTAACACTGACATCATTCCATGACCCAATGGCCATTGACATGCTACAACAGGCACTGTAGTGTCCATGACATCATTCCATGACCCAATGGCCATAGATATGCTACAACAGGCACTGCAGTAACACTGACATTCCATGACCCAGTGGCCATAGACATGCTACAACAGGCACTGTAGTAACACTGACATCATTCCATGACCCAATGGCTATAGACATGCTACAACAGGCACTGTAGTAACACTGACATCATTCCGTGACCCAATGGCTATAGACATGCTACAACAGGCACTGTAGTAACACTGACATCATTCCATGACCCAGTGACCATAGACATGGTACAACAGGCACTGCAGTAACGCTGACATTATTCCATGACCCAGTGACCATAGACATGCTACAACAGGCACTGTAGTGTCCATGACATCATTCCATGACCCAGTGGCTATAGATATGCTACAACAGGCACTATAGTAACACTAACATCATTCATACCTTGTCACCAAAGGCATGTTACAACAAACACTACAGTGTCCTTGATAGTGAGCAAAAGGTTGGTGTTGTTGTTTGAGTGTCCATCATGGCATTTCAGTGGAAAATGGCAGAATATGATATGTTTTCTTTTAGTGCATGCTTGGTAGTTTTGTATTTCCTTATTCCACTGAATGCTGTCACACTTTACCAAATCTTTAAGCATAAGTCTGATTTTCTGTTGTTGCACTGGTAAAATGAATTCACACTTTTATTGATCTGGGAATAGAAAAATGCTGCTCCGCCTTTTTCTTACTGGATCATTCCAGAATCTGTGCCTAAAACCCTTATTCTGAATATCCAGAGTTCTCAGTTTGTGCATTGCACTTGCCTTCACCCATCATGAAATGCCATATCCTGTGTCATCTTTTCAATCTTGACCCAGTATGACAGAATACTGAATGTTACAACATCCTTTCCTTTCCTTTTAAAATTTGCTTCAATTTCCATCTTCAGTCACCTCGCTTTGAAACTAACGTTGATTCATTCTGACTGCTACCCTTTGTTGTTTTGTATTTCACGTCACATCTTTGATTCTCTATATGCAGTTGTGAGTTTGTTCTTCGTTTTCAGTGTCCTTGCCTGAAGAAGACCCAAGAGGTCAAAATGCATTGTTTTGTCCTGTAGTCTGTTTGTCTGTACTGTCATGCTGAATTGATAACCTTTCCTTTTAAGACTTATTTATTTCAAATTCAGAGATAACCTTACCGTTAGGTTTCTTGAGGGCAAGAAGTTCTCGACGGGCCTCACTGAGAGCTTCAGTTAACTCGAACCTCTCCTCACATTCATTGCGGACAGTGTCTTGTAAAAACTGCACCTGTTGATGACAATGACACGACATCAACCACACAATAACAGACTATAACAGCTAGGGTTTCAGTGGACTATACTTACCACATTTTATTCACTGAAAAACATAATTCCAAGGTAGTTAACTGAAAAATATATCTCCAAGGTCCTAGCTGTTTGAACAGAAATCAGAATTTTCAACTCTAAACGTCAAATGCTGTGTGGACTCAAAACCTGGTGGAAAACCAAAGCCACAAGCAGAAAGATGCTGAAGAACTTCATTGAAAAATGCCTGAGGTGTGTCCTCTTCATCCCTGGCCAGATACTGTTCCTAACACTGGGCAGAGGGAGAAAACAGACCAAGGCGTACAAATCCCCTGGCCAGATACTGTTCCCTAACACTGGGCAGAGGGAGAAAACAGACCAAGGCGCACAAATCCCCTGGCCAGATACTGTTCCCTAACACTGGGCAGAGGGAAAAACAGACCAAGGCGCACAAATCCCCTGGCCAGATACTGTTCCCTGACACTGGGCAGAGGGAGAAAACAGACCAAGGCGCACAAATCCCCTGGCCAGATACTGTTCCCTGACACTGGGCAGAGGGAGAAAACAGACCAAGGCGCACAAATCCCCTGGCCACATACTGTTCCCTAACACTGGGCAGAGGGAGAAAACAGACCAAGGCGCACAAATCCCCTGGCCACATACTGTTCCCTGACACTGGGCAGAGGGAGAAAACAGACCAAGGCGCACAAATCCCCTGGCCACATACTGTTCCCTAACACTGGGCAGAGGGAGAAAACAGACCAAGGCGCACAAAGGAAAAAAAATTAAAAGAAAATTTACAATGCCATTGAACAAAAGACAAAACATGACGTGTGTCAACCTCTTTGAACAAAAGACAAAACATGACGTGTGTCAACTTCTTTGAACAAAAGACAAAACATGATGTGTGTCAACCTCTTTGAACAAAAGACAAAACATGATGTGTGTCAACCTCTTTGAACAAAAGACAAAACATGATGTGTGTCAACCTCTTTGAACAAAAGACAAAACATGACGTGTGTCAACCTCTTTGAACAAAAGACAAAACATGACGTGTGTCAACCTCTTTGAACAAAAGACAAAACATGACGTGTGTCAACTTCTTTGAACAAAAGACAAACATGATTGTGTCAGCCTCTGTGATCTTCTCCCTTTCTCTGTTCAGTTTGATTCAGTTTCCCCTTGCAGTCGCCTCACTTTGAAACTCACAGAGAAAGAAACAAAAAACAAACCAACAAAAAAAGAGGTATTGACTGGATACACATACATCATGTACATCACCCAGCAGCATGACAACACAGTCCTTCACTTGACACTCCCGGGGCCAAAGAAAGAGAAGCTGCCTGATGAATACTTCATGCTGGGGCCTTGCGCCAGAGATGAGCTATGTACGTAACTAGCTGGAAAGAATGGCTGGGACAATCACCGTTGAAGGAATCATCGCTATGCCCCAAGAGCGGTGAGCAGTGAATAAGCAAAAAAGCCCTGATCCACAGAACAGATACATATCACACAGCTTGCAGGTTGTGGTACCTTTAAGGTTCCCAGTAACTTGATGCACGCTGAAAGTAGATGATGCCATCTGTAACATGAGCCTTTGATCTTTTCCATGCACACACAAAGAAAAGTCAAACAGTGGCAGGTTTTCCAATATGTTCACCTGAGGAGTGGGACACATTCTGTTCAATCTTTCAACCACTGTGAACTACTGCTAGGGTTCAAACTAAAGACCCTCAAAGTGAGAGTTCAACCACTGTGAACTACTGCTAGGGTTCAAACTAAAGACCCTCAAAGTGAGAGTTCAACCACTGTGAACTACTGCTAGGGTTCAAACTAAAGACCCTCAAAGTGAGAGTTCGACCACTGTGAACTACTGCTACGGTTCAAACTAACGACCCTCAAAGTGAGAGTTCAACCACTGTGAACTACTGCTACGGTTCAAACTAAAGACCCTCAATGTGAGAGTTCAACCACTGTGAACTACTGCTACGGTTCAAACTAACGACCCTCAAAGTGAGAGTTCAACCACTGTGAACTACTGCTAGGGTTCAAACTAAAGACCCTCAAAGTGAGAGTTCAACCACTGTGAACTACTGCTAGGGTTCAAACTAAAGACCCTCAAAGTGAGAGTTCAACCACTGTGAACTACTGCTAGGGTTCAAACTAAAGACCCTCAAAGTGAGAGTTCGACCATACAGCTGCATGGCAATCAGTTCCATCAGAAAAAACAATGAACATCATCCATATAGGACAGGCAGTTTACAGAAAAACCAATGAACATCATCCATATAGGACAGGCAGTTTACAGAAAAACCAGTGAACATCATCCAATAGGACAGGCAGTTTACAGAAAAGAAAAACCAATAAAGCAGCTTGGTTGCATTACAGAGAAGGCTTGTGGATATCAAGGACACAAAGCAGCTTTATTGCAGTTTACAGAGAAGGCTTGTGGATATCAAGGACACAAAGCAGCTTGGTTGCAGTTTACAGACAAAAAGATCCCTGGACATAAATGACAGTAATCAACTTGGTTGCAGTTTACAGATAAAAAGACTTGTACATAAAGCAGATCATCAACTTAAAATAAGAACATCCTATGAGCAGAAGAAACAAACCCTGAATTCATAATGTTGTCCATTACAATACTGAAGACATGTTTTATTGTCATTTTTTTCTTCAGGAGTTGAACAGTTAGAGATCTCAAAATTCAATTGTTTCTAAACCTTCCACACACAAAAAAAACCCGACCATGTCAAACTAGATGAACGTATTTTCGTTTTTAAGGTAACCTGCAGATACACAAACATAATTTTTCATTCCCTTCAGCATTTTATCTGTTTGAATCATAGAGCTATTTACATACAGATGCTAACCATAAAGTCATCTGTGCAGAACATGATGAAGATCTGACCTATCATTTTCAAGTTATCAACACCCTACAAACATCCATGTAGAAATGGATGACAGTCTGCCAAACAATTTTCACATTATCTGTACCCTACAGAGACGTCCATGTTGAACTGGATCAAAATCCGACCAATCATTTTCAAGTTCTCTTGAAGACTGACAGAGCCAGGAAAACAGCAGCTTTCTCCTCAGTGCTGCGCCCTGGCACAGGGTACTCCCTGTTAATGTGGACACTACAGGATGCTCCTAAAACTCACCTCTTACCAGCCCCTGTGGCCGGTACTCCGTGTTAATGTGGACACTGCAGGATGCTCCTAAAACTCACCTCTTACCAGCCCCTGTGGCCGGTACTCCGTGTTAATGTGGACACTGCAGGATGCTCCTAAAACTCACCTCTTACCAGCCCCTGTGGCCGGTACTCTGTGTTAATGTGGACACTGCAGGATGCTCCTAAAACTCACCTCTTACCAGCCCCTGTGGCGGGTACTCTGTGTTAATGTGGACACTACAGGATGCTCCTAAAACTCACCTCTTACCAGCCCCTGTGGGGTACTCCATGTTACTGTGGAC
>CM065718.1:76123847-76158847 GCA_033310375.1 Conus canariensis
ATGGTTCCCTTATGCAGCTAGTGAAGAGTTTTCATATCTGTAACATATTTTCTTAATTTCATGTTCTCAGTTTCTCCATTTTCAACTCCCCCCCCCCCCCCCCCCTCCTTAAGTCCAAATCTTTGCCAAGTCATTACTATGAAGACAGTTCAGTTGTTGGCCTGCGCTTGTTTTTTCCCCCACTATTAGATTGTTCGTCTATGTATTTGTCGGACTTTATTCAAGTTTAAAAGGCTGTGCCAGTCTTGAATAAAAGTTACTCTGTGTTAGGTTTTCTTATGGGAGCAAAAAATACCCCACTTGTTTACTGTTTATCGTTTACTGTTCCCTGCCTCATTTCATTTCCGAAAAGGAAAATTGTCTTGCAGTGACCATAAAACATTCAAAAATATCAAAAAGCATTCATAAGTGAAATATAAAATGTATATAACGTTAACATATACACTCACTGTGAACCCATGGTCACAGCACACAAACCACCTCTTTTTCATGCACACACTCTAAAGAACCATGCACCCACACATGCATGCACACACACACGCACACACATACACACACACACACACACACTTACATTCACACGTTTTCACATGCACTCACACTCACGCACCCACATACGCATGGATAGAGAGAAAGAAAGAGAGAGAGAGAGAGAGAGAGAGAGAGAGAGAGAGAGAGAGAGAGAGAGTCAGTTAAAAGTAAATGGTACATACAGACAGACAGGAAGAGACAGTGGACAACCAGCAGACTGACCTGCGAGTTCCTCTCCTTGGACTGGGCCTGATATTTCTGAAGAAGTTCATCGTACTTCTCCTTCTCTATCTTCAGCTCCTAACCAATTCAGCAACAGAAACCAGGTTACAAAAAAGCAGTACACACATACAACAACGTACTCAGGCTAACAAGAGATATATGTATGCATGCAAATGCTAACAAACACATATGCTCACACAGACACACACACACGCGCATACACACACATATACACAAACACATACACACACAAACACACACACAGTCTTATAGATCACTAGTTCTGGAGAACTTCAGATTTATGCACATGTTATCTGGATTTTGTTTTTCCTGTGCAATTAATTTCTTGGTGGAAAAAGTCTGAATATGATGTTGAAATATAAACCAGAACACAAAATACATATGCAGAGCATTTGTGCTTGTGTGCGTGCGTGCACCCACACACACACACACACACACACACACACACACACACACACACACACACACACACACAGAGTCTCATAGACCAGCAATTCTGGTGAATGTCAGATTTATGCACATGTCATCTGAATTTTGTTTTCCAGAAGAATTCTTCATGTGTAGTTAATTTCTTATGGGACAAAAAACCTGAACATGATATTGAATCAGAACACAGAATACATACGCAAAGACTTTGTGCTTGGGGGAAAAAGTCTGAACACAATGTTGAAATATAAACCAGAGCACAAAATACATACTCAGAGGATTTGCGCTTGCGTACACACACACACACACACACACACACACACACACACACACACACACACATCACACACACACACACACACACACACGCACACACATGCGTGCTCACACACACACAGACAAACACACACACACACACACACACACACACACACACACACACACACACACAAACACACACACATACACACGCGTGCGCGCACACACACACACACATGCACACACACACACACACACACACACACACACACACACACACACACCACACACACACACAACTCACCATAACAAAGCTTTCTTTCAGTCTTGCTTCAAGAGCAGCCAGTTCAGACTGATGGCTGGATTTCTCTTGTGCTAAGGCTGCTTGCAGCTGTGCACATAGCACACACAGCAACATCATAACATTGTGCTAAGGCTGCTTGCAGCTGTGCACATAGCACACACACCAACATCATAATTTTGTGCTAAGGCTGCTTGCAGCTGTACACACAGCAACATCGTAACATTAACATTTTCCATGAATTAACAGTTCTTCTGTGTGTGTGTGTGTGTTGTGTGTGTGTGTGTGTGTGTGTGTGTGTGTGTGTGTGTGCATGTGTGTGCATGTGTGTGTGTGTATGTGTGTGTGTGTGTGTGTGTGTGTGTGTGTGTGTGTGTGTGTGTGTGTGTGTGTGTTGACAGTGTGTGTGAATCTCACAATAATTGGTTTCAGTCAGTCAGAGCATGTGTGTGTGTGTATGTGTGTGAGCGTGCGTGCGTGCGTGTGTGCGTGTGTGTGTGTGCGCATGTGTGTATGTGTGTGTATGCATGTGTGGGTGCATGCATGTGTATGTGCTGATTAGCAAGAAACAAATAAAACAAAACAAAACAAAACATAAAATTCTGAAAAGGGGAACAACTGAGTTTTATCCCTTCATTATCTACAGCCCCCAAATAAATAACAAGAGCATCATAAGAGAGACAATAACTGAGTTGTATGACCTTCTTTTGATAATAATTTCATAATCCATGTGTGCATATGGCTGTGTGGAAATAGATTTCTGCAAGCCAAAACAATCACTTTGGTTTCACATGGAAAACTGGATGATTGAACGAGCCAAGTATCCAGGTCACCAACACATTCACTTCTTCAGTGTTTACATACACATGGACGTAAGTGCATGGGTGTTGGCAGACATGTATTTTGAACTGGTCTCCACCACTGCCTACCTTCTCTGGCCATCTCTCATTCTCAGCCATCTTCCTCTTGAAGCTTTCTCTGAGCTCCTCAATGCGGGACTGGTGTGCCGCTATCATCGTCTCTCTGAAATAACAACCAGCAAAGGAGTCTCAGAATGGACACAGGGTACCTAGTCTCTCTGAAATAACAACCAGCACAGGATTCTCAGAATGGACACAGGGTACCTAGTCTGTCTGAAATAACACCCAGCACAGGATTCTCAGAATGGACACAGGGTACCTAGTCTGTCTGAAACAACACCCACCACAGGATGCTCAGAATGGACACAGGGTACCTAGTCTCTCTGAAACAACACCCAGCACAGGATGCTCTGAATGGACACAGGGTACCTAGTCTTGAGCAGCAACATATAACCCTGACCACAAATCCTTAGGTAACTGGTTCTGTAAAGGATGGTTGTTGGCATACCATGGCAAATTTAAGTATTCCAGAGGAACAAGTCTCTAAAGAGAGGTGTGTTTTTGTTTCAAGCTAAAATTACATGTTCCAGAACAAAGCCTTCAAAGTGAGGAAGTTTTTGAGTTTGGAAAACTGTCAACGTTCCCAGAACCCTCTCTGCTATCCCCTATCCCTCCTCCCCCCCCCCCTCCAACTTTCCCACAGCACAAATCTTTAAATGGAGGCCATCTCCCCTGAAGGGTCTGTTTTTGCTTTGTTTTTGTTGGAAAAGTAGTTACAGACTCAGAATCAAAAACTTACTTGGAGAATATTTCGACAGGGTCGCCCTGTCTTCTTCAGCTCACTGTTGCTGTTGTGGCAGCGAGGCTTGATGGGACGACTGTTGTGTGGGGTGAATGGTTGTCAGGATCTGGTTGTAGATGGGGGGAAGTTCAAAGCCTTGATCTCTGTTCAGGCTGGGGCATCTGGTCTTAATTTCGATGGCTTCCTTAACTTTTCTTTTTGTGAGGAAGGGCTCTGTAGATAAGATCTTGGTTTCTTGGAGGCTGAAACTGTGGCCTGTGGCTTGTAGATGCTCATGTATGGCAGAAGTAGATCAGTTTTGGTGTTCCTGTGGACGGGTGGTGAGTGGTCTTGGTGTCTCGCCAATGTAGGTATGGGTACAGTCTTGACATCCTACCTGGTACACTACACCACACTGCTTGAGGGGGTCCGTTTTGTCTTTGACACCTGTCTACAGGAATACCAAAACCGATCTACTTCTGCCATACATGAACATCTACAAGCCACAGGCCACAGTTTCAGCCTCCAAGAAACCAAGATCTTATCTACAGAGCCCTTCCTCACAAAAAGAAAAGTTAAAGAAGCCATTGAAATTAAGACCAGATGCCCCAGCCTGAACAGAGATCAGGGCTTTGAACTTCCCCCCATCTACAATCAGATCCTGACTACCGTTCACCACACACAACAGTCGTCCCATCAAGCCTCGCTGCCACAACAGCAACAGTGAGCTGAAGAAGACAGGGCGACCCTGTCGAAATATTCTCCAAGTAAGTTTTTGATTCTGAGTCTGTAACTACTTTTCTAATGTCGAATCCAGAATCCAAAAACCTATATTCTTATTTGTTTTTGTTGTTTAGAAGTTTCACTTTAATTTTTTTTTTTTTCAGCAAATACTTTCTCTGTTGGAATACAGACTTTTTCCAGCTCTGTTTTCTAATCAAGCATATACTGCAAAGATAATCAATAACAGCATTGATACAGACATTGTTTCTTGAATACAAAACATTAGCAATACATGCATGTGTTTGTTTTATCACAATGCCTAGGCAACACTTCGAACTAATCATTGTACTGATAGGGCATCTTTTCCTTTTTGTGTGTGTATGTGCCCACGTGTTTGAAACTGTCAAGATGACATTGTGACTATGTTATTCTCATTCTAGCCTTTTGCTGTCACTATTGTTTGCACACTACAGGTGTGAGGGAAAGAGAAAGGCCATAGTGTCTGGACAGGAGTGAGAGGAAGGAGAATTGCCATCGTGGTTTACACTGTCTGTGGGTTGTGAGGGAAAGAGAAAGGCCATAGTGTTTGGACAGGAGTGAGAGGAAGGAGAATTGCCATCGTGGTTTACACTGTCTGTGGGTTGTAAGGGAAAGAGAAAGGCCATAGTGTTTGGACAGGAGTGAGAGGAAGGAGAATTGCCATCGTGGTTTACACTGTCTGTGGGGCTATCGGGGGAAGGAAGAAAGTCACCATGATTTACACTGTGTGTACAGGTGAGAGAGGGGTGGTGGAGAGTCACCATGATTTACATTGTGTGTACAGGTGAGAGAGGGGTGGTGGAGAGTCACTTTGATTTACATTGTGTGTACAGGTGAGAGAGGGGTGGTGGAGAGTCACCATGATTTACACTGTGTGTACAGGTGAGAGAGGGGTGGTGGAGAGTCACCATGATTTACATTGTGTGTACAGGTGAGAGGGGTGGTGGAGAGTCACTTTGATTTACATTGTGTGTACAGGTGAGAGAGGGGTGGTGGAGAGTCACCATGATTTACATTGTTTGTACTGGTGAGAGAGGGGTGGTGGAGAGTCACTCTGATTTACACTGTGTGTACATGTGTGAGAGCAAGGAGGAATGTCACCTTGGTTTACACTGTGTGTGATGGGAAGGAGGAATGATCATAATAATGATAATAACATAGCAGTTATAAAGCGCTTTGCCAAAGGTTCAAGGTGCTGACAAAGAACAACATATGTACAAACATTTTACATCAATAAGCTTTATACAAACACCTTCCCACCCACACACACACACACACACACACACACACACACACACACACACACACACACACACACATCACATCACATGCACCAAACATCAATCACATGGCAGGCGGTGTATAAAAAAAAGTAAAAGGGATCTTACGAGTACTACCTAGGACACAGAAATGTCTTGAGACTGGACTTGAAGGCAGCAAGAGAGCAAGAGCATCTAATGTACAATGGAAGAGAGTTCCAAAGCTGTGGCCATAAAATGTAAAAGAACGATAGCCATGATTTTTATGTTTGTAACATCACTGGCGAAGCAGACAGGAATTGGAAGAAGAGCAGAGAGTGGAATGCCATCATGGTTTACACTGTGTGCACAGAAGTGTGGGGAAGCAGAATGCCATCATGGTTTACACTGCGTGCACAGTGTGGGGAAGGAGAATGCCATCATGGTTTACACTGTGTGCACAGTGTGGGGAAAGAGAATGTCATCATGGTTTACACTGTGTGCACAGTGTGGGAAGGAGAATGCCATCATGGTTTACACTGTGTGCACAGAAGTATGGGGAAGCAGAATGCCATCATGGTTTACACTGTGTGCACAGTGTGGGGAAGCAGAATGCCATCATGGTTTACACTGTGTGCACAGTGTGGGGAAGGAAAATGTCATCATGGTTTACACTGTGTGCACAGTGTGGGAAGGAGAATGTCATCATGGTTTACACTGTGTGCACAGTGTGGGGAAGGAGAATGTCATCATGGTTTACACTGTATGCACAGTAGTATGGGGAAGCAGAATGCAATCATGGTTTACACTGTGTGCACAGCGAGGGGAAGGAGAATGTCATCATGGTTTACACTGTGTGCACAGTGTGGGAAGGAAAATGTCATCATGGTTTACACTGTGTGCACAGTGTGGGGAAGGAGAATGTCATCATGGTTTACACTGTGTGCACAGTGTGGAAGGAAAGCATCATGTTTACATTGTTACATGAAAGACATTCATCAAGGTTACAACTGACACAGAAGAACCACAGACACGACATGAAGGAAATGTCCACATGTTTACACTGTGGCACAGTGGGGTAAGAAAATGTCAAACATGGTTTTACACTGTTGACATACAGAAAAATGTTTACACTGGACTGAAGGTGCAAGAGAATGTCATCATGTTACACATGGAAGAGAGTTCAAACTGTGAGGAAAAGAAATGACATCATGTTTTAACTGTTGCAAAAGTGTGGGAAGAGAAGTATCATGGTTAACACTGTGTGCACATGTGGGAAGAGAATGTCATCATGGTTTACACTGTGTGCACAGAAGTGTGGGCAAGAGAATGCATCATGGTTTACACTGGTGCACAGTGTGGGAAGGAGAATGCATCATGGTTTACACTGTGTGCACAAGTGTGGGGAAGAGAATGTCATCATGGTTTACACTGTGTGCACAGTGTGGGGAAGGAGAATGTCATCATGGTTTACACTGTGTGCACAGAAGTGATGGGGAAGGAGAATGCCATCATGGTTTACACTGTGTGCACAGTGTGGGGAAGCAAATTCATCATGGTTTACACTGTGTGCACAGTGTGGGGAAGGAAATGTCATCATGGTTTACACTGTGTGCACAGTGTGGGAAGGAGAATGTCATCATGGTTTACACTGTGTGCACAGTGTGGGGAAGGAGAATGTCATCATGGTTTACACTGTATGCACAGTAGTATGGGGAAGCAGAATGCAATCATGGTTTACACTGTGTGCACAGCGAGGAAGAGAATGTCATCATGGTTTACACTGTGTGCACAGTGTGGGAAGGAAATGTCATCATGGTTTACACTGGTGTGCACAGTGTGGGAGGAAGGAGAATGTCATCATGGTTTACACTGTGTGCACAGTGTGGGGAAGGAGAATGCATCATGGTTTACACTGTGTGCACAGTGTGGGAAGGAGAATGTCATCATGGTTTACACTGTGTGCACAGTGTGGGGAAGGAGAATGCCATCATGGTTTACACTGTGTGCACAGTGTGGGGAAGGAGAATGTCATCATGGTTTACACTGTGTGCACAGTGTGGGGAAGGAGAATGTCATCATGGTTTACACTGTGTGCACAGAAGTGTGGGCAAGAGAATGTCATCATGGTTTACACTGTGTGCACAGTGTGGGGAAGGAGAATGTCATCATGGTTTACACTGTGTGCACAGTGTGGGAAGGGGAATGTCATCATGGTTTACACTGTGTGCACAGTGTGGGGAAGAGAATGTCATCATGGTTTACACTGTGTGCACAGTGTGGGAAGGAGAATGTCATCATGGTTTACACTGTGTGCACAGTGTGGGGAAGGAGAATGTCATCATGGTTTACACTGTGTGCAGAAGTGTGGGCAAGGAGAATGTCATCATGGTTTACACTGTGTGCACAGTGTGGGGAAGGAGAATGTCATCATGGTTTACACTGTGTGCACAGAAGTGTGGGGAAGGAGAATGCCATCATGGTTTACACTGTGGTGCACAGTTGTGGGAAGCAGAATGTCATCATGGTTTACACTGTGTGCACAGAGTGTGGGGAAGGAGAATGTCATCATGTTACACTGTGTGCACATGTGGGGAAGGATAATGTCATCATGTTACACTGTGTGCACAGTTGGGGAAGGAGAATGTCCATCATGGTTTACATGATGTGATGGGGAACACCAGCATACATGTGTGTGAACAGGAGAGGAGAATGTCACCATGGTTTACATGTGTGCAACAGTGTGGGGAAGGAGAATCACCAAACTTTTACATGTGTGAACAATGTGATGGGAAGAGAATCACCATGACTCACATGTGTGCAACAAGTGATGGGAAGAAGAATCACCATGACTCAATTCACTTGTGGTAGCACACATGTCGTTGATGGGGATCACAGATCACATGTACATGGTATACACACATTGTGTGAACATATGTGATGGGAAGAAGGTCACAGACACTGTGTGACATAGTGGGGAAAGGAATACCACGTTCACATGTGACTTGTGCAACAGCTAGTGGGAAGGAAGAATGTCACCAGTATCACACTGTGTGAACAGTGTGAGGAAAGAGGATCACACACTTCACATGTGTGAACATGATGGGAAGGAAGAAGATCACATGATTCACATGTGTGAACATATGTGTGGGGAAGAGAATTCACTCATTATCACTGTGTGACAATGTGTGGGAAGAGAATTCACCATGGTTACATGTGTGAACAAGTGTGGGAAGAAGAATCATTACTTTACAGTTGGGGAAGAGATGTCATCAGGTTTACACTGTGTGCACAGTGTGGGCAAGGAGAATGTCATCATGGTTTACACTGTGTGCACAGTGTGGGGAAGGAGAATGTCATCATGGTTTACACTGTGTGCACAGAAGTGTGGGAAGAGATATGCCATCATGGTTTACACTGTGTGCACAGTGGGGAAGAAGAATGTCATCATGGTTACACTGTGTGCACAGTGTGGGGAGGAGAATGTCACATGGTTTACACTGTGTGCACAGTGTGGGGAAGGAGAATGTCATCATGGTTTACACTGTGTGCACAGAAGTGTGGGGAAGGAGAATGTCCCAGATGGCCCATGTGTGTACATATGTGATGGGAAGGAGGAAGCACCACAACTCACATTGTGTGAACATATGTGATGGGAAGAAGGATTCCCACAACTCACATTGTGTGAACATATGTGATGGGGAGAAGGAATCCCACAACTCACATTGTGTGAACATATGTAATGGGGAGATGGAATCACCAAGGCTCACATTGTGTGAACATATGTGATGGGAAAAAGGAATCACCACCACTCACATTGTGTGAACAGGTGTGATGGGGAGGGGGAATCACCACCACTCACATTGTGTGAACAGGTGTGATGGAGGAATCACCATGACTCACATTGTGTGAACATATGTGATGGAGGAATCATCACGACTTACATTGTGTGTACATATGTGATGGAGGAATCACCACGACTCACACTGTGTGAACAGGTGTTGATGGGGAGGAGGAGAGTTGTCATGGTTTACACTGTGTGTATCAGGTGTGAGAGGATGGGAAAAGGAACATCCATCCCGGCTGTGAATGTCTTCACATGTGAGCATGCGCTGTTTACATGTGTTTATTTGCATGTGTGCATAGTGTGTGTGTGTGTGTGTGTGTGTGTGTGTGTGTGTGTACTTGTGTGTATGTGCGTGTGTGTGCGTGCTTAGTGCGTGCGTGTGTGTGTGTTTGCCTGCATGTTTGTGTACCTGTGTGTGTGTATGTATGGTTTACTTATGTGTGTGTGCGTGCTTGTGGGTGCACACGCATGAGAACTCGTGCATTTGTGCATGCATGTGTGTGTGCATTTCTAAGTACAGTGCATGATAATTTGCTTTGTCCTTGAAAAAAGGGTAGCTATGGGGACTGGGCTCTATTTCTTGATTAATTATGCAGTTTGTTTTGTTACTTATGGTCATGTTCTTTGTAATGCTAATAATGTAAACCTCTTTGAGCTCCCCAAGAGAAGACATGCTCAATACGAACATCATCCTCATTCTTATGATGAACACTCCAATGTGTAAAATCTTCTGGGTTCAATGTTAAACAGCATGTCATCTTTTGCATAGTAACTGCCAGGATAGTTGGATCCTATGTAGCATGGCTGAGATGACTGAGGAAAAAAATCTTAAAGATGAATTGCAGAAAAGACATACACTGGACACACACACTGGGTGTTTACCTTTATACACTGGACACACACACTGGGTGTTTACCTTTATACACTGGACACACACACTGGGTGTTTACCTTCATACACTGGACACACACACTGGGTGTTTACCTTTATAGCACTGGACACACACACTGGGTGTTTACCTTCATACACTGGACACACACACTGGGTGTTTACCTTTATGCACTGGACACACACACTGGGTGTTTTACCTTTATGCACTGGACACACACACTGGGTGTTTACCTTTATACACTGGACACACACACTGGGTGTTTACCTTCATACACTGGACACACACACTGGGTGTTTACCTTTATGCACTGGACACACACACTGGGTGTTTACCTTTATACACTGGACACACACACTGGGTGTTTACCTTTATGCACTGGACACACACATGGGTGTTTACCTTTACTGACCACCACTGGGACCACACACAACTGGGTGTTTACCTTTATACACTGGACACACACACTGGGTGTTTACCTTTCATACACTGGACACACACACTGGGTGTTTACCTTTATGCACTGGACACACACACTGGGTGTTTACCTTTATCACTGGACACACACACACTGGGTGTTTACCTTTAATAGACATACTGGACACACACACTGGGTGTTTACCTCAGAATAGACATACACTGGACACACACACTGGGTGTTTTACACTCAAATAACATACACTGACCACACACACTGGGTGTTTACCTCAGAATAGACATACACTGGACACACACACTGGGTGTTTACCTTTATAGACATACACTGACACACACACTGGGTGTTTACCTTTAATAGACATACACTGGACACACACACTGGGTGTTTACCTCAGAACAGACATACACTGGACACAAACACTGGGTGTTTGCCTTTAATAGACATACCCTGGACACAAACTGGGTGTTTACCTTTCGTTTTTCAGAGCTTCCACATCTCCACGTGCTCTTTCTAACGATTCCTTCAGATTTTTTGCTTCATCTGAAACACACACACACACACACACACACACACACACACACACACACACACACACATACACAAACACATACATTCATGTATGCATATGTGCGTGCACACACACACACACACACACACACACACACACACACACACACAGAGACATGCGTGCTCACACACACACACACACACACACACACACACACACACACACACACACACACACACACATTTACATCAGCCCTTGTCTCTTTCTACTTTGAAATGGATTTTCAGCTTCCACACAAAATTTGTCATGAAAAGTAAAAATCATCATGGGTTAGTTTTTGCATTTACTCTTTGTCCTTTTGGTAAGTTACTAGAGGGCCTGAGTGTTTGCAGTGAGTTACCTCATGTCGTTGAGTTCATTAATGCAAAATCTGCACTTTAAGTATGCCCACACATAATATGCATATCTGCAACACACACACACACACACACACACACACACACACACACACACTAATACACGCACACACACACGCACCACACACACACACACACACACACACACACACACACCACACACACACACACATATTCCACAGCTCCTTAACTGATAGGATCTGAATAAACCATGACTGCATTCTATATGAACATCCTGACATAACATCACATTGAAACACAGAAACCAGAAAAGATTCACTTCACTATCCGTAGAATTTCACTCAACTGCATCCACAAATCCTTTCATCCACAAATCCTTTCATCCACAAATCCACAAATCCTTTCATCCACAAATCCTTTCATCCACAAATCCTTTCATCTACAAATCCACAAATCCTTTCATCCACAAATCCTTTCATCTACAAATCCTTTCATCCACAAATCCTTTCATCCACAAATCCTTTCATCTACAAATCTACAAATCCTTTCATCCACAAATCCTTTCATCTACAAATCCTTTCATCCACAAATCCTTTCGGCCAGCTTGGGAATCAAAATGTCCAAATCCTCTAAATCCTTCCCACAATGCAGTGTCCACACCCCCCTGCCCCCCTCACCTCCTTCCTCCTCTCCCCCCTCTGTCTCTCCTGAACACAGCTAGCTGACTCTTTCCCACAGAAAGAAAATGGCAGTACTGACTTTCTGACAGAACTCGTTGCTGAGCGATGTCGGCCTGTCGCCTCTCCACCTCCCGATGCTTGTTCTCCAAGTTCTTCAGCTGCTTCTGCACCGTCGCTAACTCTCCTTCTTTTTGCCGCAGTCGGCTATCTAACCTGACCCCCACACACATGATGATAACGACAACAACAATAATAACAGTATGCACTGTCGCTGACTCTCCTTCTTTTTGCCGCAGTCGGCTATCTAACCTGACCCCCACACACATGATGATAACAACAATAACAATAATAACAGTATGCACTGTCGCTGACTCTCCTTCTTTTTGCCGCAGTCGGCTATCTAACCTGACCCCCACACACATGATGACAACGACAACAACAATAATAACAGTATGCACTGTCGCTGACTCTCCTTCTTTTTGCCGCAGTCGGCTATCTAACCTGACCCCCACACACATGATGATAACGACAACAACAATAATAACAGTATGCACTGTCGCTGACTCTCCTTCTTTTTGCCGCAGTCGGCTATCTAACCTGACCCCCACACACATGATGATAACGACAATAACAATAATGACAGTATGAACGTCGCTATCCCCTCCTCCCTCCTTCTGCTGCAGTATGGCTGTGTAACTGACCAACACAAGTCACTCCATGATGTAATAACAATAACAATAATGATAACAGTAGGTATGAATCTCATTATCTGTATTACAATAACATAATGATAACAGTAAGTATGAACTCTCATTATCTGTATTACAATAACAATAATGATAACAGTAAGGTATGAACTCTCATTATCTGTATTACAATAATAATGATAACAGTAAGGTATGAACTCTCATTATCTGTATTACAATAACAATAATGATAATAGTAAGGTATGAACTCTCATTATCTGTATTACTAACTCCTTCCAGAGTAAGAGATGCATGTATGTCTTTTTCCTTTTCAATTTTTTTTTTTGTATTGTAGGGTATGTAAAAGAAAACCACACAACTCAAATGTAAGATTATCACTAGTTCTCATATGTTGTGGTGTTTACAATGTAAGCTTACCTAAATGTTAACCAGCTGCATAGCACATCAATTGTTTTTTATGTATATTTTTGTTTTTCTTCTTTTGTTTTCATTTAAACTGCTGTTAAGTAAAAAAAAAAAAAGTTGTAGGATTAAAGGTTAAAGTCCCATAGCCTAGCAGCTTAGGGGTCCACCACCATGTCCATAGCCTAACAGCTTTATGGTAGTGACCACTCAGGGGTCCACCACCATGTCCATAGCCTAACAGCTTTATGGTAGTGACCACTTAGGGGTCCACCACCATGTCCATAGCCTAACAGCTTTATGGTAGTGACCACTTAGAGGTCCACCACCATGTCCATAGCCTAACAGCTTTATGGCAGTGACCACTTAGGGGTCCACCACCATGTCCATAGCCTAACAGCTTTATGGTATGACCACTTAGGGGTTTACCACAATGTCCATAGCCTAACAGCTTTATGGTCCCATAGCCTAACAGCTTTATGGTCCCATAGCCTAATAGCTTTATGGTAGTGACCACTCAGGGGGTTCACCACAATGTCCATAGCCTAACAGCTTTATGGTCATGACCACTTGGGGGTTCACCACCATGTCCCATAGCCTAACAGCTTTATGGTCCCAGAGCCTAACAGCTTTATGGTCCCATAGCCTAACAGCTTTATGGTCCATAGCCTAACAACTTTATGGTCCCATAGCCTAACAGCTTTATGGTAATGACCACTTAGGGGTTCAACCACCATGTCCATAGCCTAACAGCTTTATGGTAGTGACCACTTAGGGGATCACCACCATGTCCATAGCCTAACAGCTTTATGGAAGTGACCACTTAGGGGTTCACCACCATGTCCCATAGCCTAACAGCTTTATGGTCCCATACCTAACAGCTTTATGGTAATGACCACTTAGGGGTTCACCGCCATGTCCATAGCCTAACAGCTTTATGGTCCACTAGCCTAACACCCTTATGTCCATAGCCTAACAGCTTTATGGTAGTGACCACTTAGGGGTTCACCACCATGTCCATAGCCTAACAGCTTTATGGTAGTGACCATTAGGGGTTCACCACCATGTCCATAGCCTAACAGCTTTATGGTAGTGACCATTAGGGGTTCACCACCATGTCCATAGCCTAACAGCTTTATGGTAGTGACCAGTTAGGGGGTTCACCACCATGTCCATAGCCTAACAGCTTTATGTAGTGCCCACTTAGGGGTTCACCACATGTCCATACCAACAGCTTAGGTCCATAGCTAACAGCTTTATGGTAGTGACCACTTAGGGGTTCACCACCATGTCATAGCCAAACACTTAGGTCATAGCCTAACAGCTTTATGGTAGTGACCACTTAGGGGTTCACCACCATGTCCATAGTAAAGCTTTATGGCAGTCACCACCATCGTGGCAGACTTCAGGAAGGCGAAGCTCATCTTCTCCTTCTGCTACCTTGACCTTTCCTGAGCTGAATCAGGTCCCCATCTACTGCTGGGTAGAAAGACAGGATTTTCAAGCCCTAAACATGCAACCCAACCAGTGTTTTGATCTTATGACTATCACCTCTGCAACACGTGCACTTGATTATAGGCCCTCCTAATGATAAAAAAGAAAAAAAGTATATTGTCATTATTATTAGTAGTAATAAAGATAATAATACCGACACTGGACATTTACATAGTGCATGTTCAAGATGTTTACATTACAACTTACATGTATCCTTTAGCTCATACTTCATTTGTCCAGTAGCATATTCACCACACACAAACTGTCACATGCAACTTATCATGAAAGATATTTTTTTTGTTTAGCCTGTCTTAAATCTAGTGAGAGACACTGAGTGTCTCAGAGACAATAGAGCCTGTTCCGTGTAGACTGAGTTTGAAAGAAAAAGACCTTTCACAGTATGTCTTTGTGTTCAATATGTGTCACTGAAGGTGAATACCTTTCACAGTATGTCTTTGTGTTCAATATGTGTCGCTGAAGGTGAATACCTTTCACAGTATGTCTTTGTGTTCAATATGTGTCGCTGAAGATGAATACCTTTCACAGTATGTCTTTGTGTTCAATATGTGTCGCTGAAGATGAATACCTTTCACAGTATGTCTTTGTGTTCAATATGTGTCGCTGAAGATGAATACCTTTCACAGTATGTCTTTGTGTTCAATATGTGTCGCTGAAGGTGAATACCTTTCACAGTATGTCTTTGTGTTCAATATGTGTCGCTGAAGATGAATATCACATGGCTGCCAAGCTTCTACAGTCAAAATTTGACGGGGCAGTTCAGGTTTTGACTGAAAGATTTTCTTACCCCCTTATATTCAGTTGACAAATACGGGTCTTCAAAAGAAAATGAATTGTCCACAATTGCTACATCCACATACCATCCTTCATGCTTTATTCTGTAATACTGTATCATCAGTATTAAAAAAAATGATGCCACAGTTTTAAAATGAAATTTGGAATCCTGGATTCTTTCACTAAATTCAGGATTTCAGAAATAATTTGTAAATTAGGGAAATTCTAGAAAAATGGGGAGGGCTGATGATGATGATATTAGAGAAGAGTAGTGCTGATGAGAAGATGAAGTAATTCAGATGGACAGTTGGGTGCCATCAACATTTTCAACGCAACAGTATGGTCATGCACAAAAATCTTGATTCCTAAAATAAACCGTCAACAACTATTAAGCACTACAAAAACAAAATCAATGTTGTCGTCATCACTGTCCTCACTGTTAATCATAGTCATCATCACAAAAAAAATGTACCATAATTTCCAGGCTATAAACTGCACTATCATGTATGGCACACCGGTCAAATAAAAACAAAAAATCAGAAAAAAAAATTCACAAAGTGGCAACCAAACAATTAGCAGCAAGAACATAGCTGAGAAAATTGATGATGAAGATGGTGAAACCAATGTAAACAAAGCCTGTGTATTCTGAGGAATGACTGTCTTGATCTGGCAAGTAAACAGGGGAGGACAAGGCAGACAATGCAGGAACTATACATCAGCTCTTTAGAGTCTTTGTCAGCACTGTTCTTCTTGGCAAGCCACTGAATGACTTGCCTTTCATATCAGACATAAAGATTTTCAAGAATTCTTTACCAACATTGGCCATTAGTCTACAGATGAATCTTCATTAACACTGCCGGTACATCTGCTTCTGCACTTAAGCTGGCTGTGACTCCTGTGTGCTGTCAAACCTGTGCCTGCTTTTTTTTTTAAACATTGATACTTGGGGACTGCTTTCATTTTGTGCACTGGGAAAGTTCGTTGATGTCTAATTCTGTGCACTGGGAAAGTTCGTTGACGTCTAATCCTGTGCACTGGGAAAGTTTGTTGATGCCTAATTCTGTGCACTGGGAAAGTTCGTTGATGTCTAATTCTGTGCACTGGGAAAGTTCGTTGATGTCTAATTCTGTGCACTGGGAAAGTTCGTTGATGCCTAATTCTTAAGCTGCTGCACGGTTGCACTTGTGAAGAGTCGGATCGACAGGCTTCAATTTGAAATCCAAGTCGTAGGCTTGGTTTCTCACCTTTGGCATATTTACCAGTTTGCGTGCCACTGACAAGAGACTGATTATGCAATATAATATTCATCTGCAATGAATGCTGCTCATTTGGCTTGCAGCTCATGACTGAATCTTTCTTGATGTGAAAAGAGGTCAAGTTTGATTTCTGCCAAACTGGCCTCCATGTGTGTCTGATCTACTCCAGTTCAGATGAAGATCACCCTGTGATGAGCTAATAACAGAATGGGAAAAATCTCTAAAACGGCAGCTGCCAATGTATTACTCACACATGTAGGAGTGTGGAAAAAAAAAGTAGCATCTTATAGCTTGGCAATGATGGTAGATTCCTGATCTGTAGACCAAGACAGAACCAGTAGTGGTTTACAGCTATCACAGAGTAAAGGGAGGAAACTCACTCATGCAGTGCAACCTCATTGTTGTGAGCTTGCTGCTGTTTCTCCTTTAGTAGGTGCTCCAACTCCTCCGTCTTTCCTCTGCCATCACAAATAACAACCATCATGACTAAAACGCTACAACAAGGAGAAGGATTGTGTGTGTGTGCCTATGAGTGAAGATACATATCATGTGTGTGCATGCATGCATTTGTGCAAATGTGTGTTGTGTGTGCGTCAGGGGGTGTGTGTGTGTGTGTGTGTGTATGTGAATGTGTGTGCGTGTGTGCGTGCGTGCGTGCGTGCGTGCATGCGTGCGTGCTTGCATGTGTGGAGAGAGAAAATTTGGACATGCAATCTTCACTTGTACTTGTCCATGGTGTTTGGCCTGTTCCATTCTGTACAGCCTATCCTTTGCAGTTAATTACCTGAGCTACCGTAGCAGGTGATTAGCAGCGGGCCCAGGGTGAAGATGAGCACTTCTCAGGGACTCAAAGTCAGTCCATAATACCTTCTTGAGCGGAGAATTAATATAACCTTTAGTTACAAAATGACAAAATGCCATTTGCAATAGAACTATCTGATGCCATGCCAGCAAACAATCTGTCTGTCTTGGAAACATTTCCCTAATCACCTGAGGGGTAGGTCAGTGAAACATTTCCCTAATCACCTGAGAGATAGGTCAGTGAAACATTTACTGTGGATTGAACCACCTCATGTTCACTGTTTTTCTCTGGCTGTCACTGAGATCTTGCCAATGTGATGATTTACTGTGGATTGAACCACCTCATTTTCACTGACATCTGAACATTACCATCATGCTGTTGTCTGCCTGTGAGGGCATATATCATTCCACTTCATTGCTCCCCTCTCTTATCATCATCAACAAAGCATTATGACCATCAACAAAGCATGATGATCATCAACAAAGCATTATGACCATCAACAAAGCATGATGATCATCAACAAAGCATTATGATTATCAAAAAAGCAGTATGCTCATCAACAAAGCATTATGCTCATCAACAAAACATTATGATCATCAACAAAGCATTATGATCATCAACAAAGCAGTATGCTCATCAACAAAGCATTATGATCATCAACAAAGCATTATGTTCATCAACAAAGCATTATGATCACCAACAAAGCATTATGATCATCAACAAAGCATTATCATCATGACAAAGCATGATGATCATCAACAAAGCATGATGATCACCAACAAAGCATGATGATCATCACAAAGGCATTATGATCATCAACAAAGCATGATGATCATCAACAAAGCATTATGATGATCAACAAGGCATATTGATCACAACAAGGCATTATGATGATCAACAAAGCATTATGATCATCAACAAAGCAGTATGCTCATCAACAAAGCATGATGATCATCAACAAATCATGATGATCATCAACAAAGCATTATGACGATCAACAAGGCATTATGATCATCAACAAGGCATTATGATCATCAACAAGGCATTATGATGATCAACAAAGCATTATGACAGTCCCCTAACCATTGAAGCACCTGATTAGCAGCTCAAGATGGTGCTACCTCAGTCGTCTGGACCCTTCCTTTGGGGAAGCCATTCCAACCTTACCTGGTCTGTGTGTGAGAAACTGATGTTAATGATGTAATAACAGTTTGACAATGCTGCTTTGACTGTTTGAGTGAGCCAACTTGAAGACAGAAGAGTGCTGCTTGGACTGCTCTAGTGAGCCAACTGGAAGACTGTGTAATGTTGCTAGGACTGCTCAAGTGAGCCAAATGGAAGACTGTGTAATGTTGCTAGGACTGCTCAAGTGAGCCAACTGGAAGACTGTGCAATGTTGCTAGGACTGCTCTAGTGAGCCAACTGGAAGACTGTGTAATGTTGCTAGGACTGCTCTAGTGAGCCAACTGGAAGACTGTGTAATGTTGCTAGGACTGTGAGCCAAATGGAAGACCGTGTAATGTTGCTCGGACTGCTCAAGTGAGCCAACTGGAAGACTGTGTAATGTTGCTAGGACTGCTCTAGTGAGCCAACTGGAAGACTTGATTAATGTTGCTGGGGACTGTTCAAGTGAGCCAACTGGAAGACAAGTAATGTTCTGGGACTGTTCAAGTGAGCCAACTGGAAGACAAGTAATGTTCTGGGACTGTTCAAGTGAGCCAACTGGAAGACAAGTAATGTTCTGGGACTGTTCAAGTGAGCCAACTGGAAGACAAGTAATGTTCTGGGACTGTTCAAGTGAGCCAACTGGAAGACAAGTAATGTTCTGGGACTGTTCAAGTGAGCCAACTGGAAGACAAGTAATGTTCTGGGACTGCTCAAGTGAGCCAACTGGAAGACAAGTAATGTTCTGGGACTGTTCAAGTGAGCCAACTGGAAGACAAGTAATGTTGCTGGGACTGTTCAAGTGAGCCAACTGGAAGACAAGTAATGTTGCTGGGACTGCTCAAGTGAGCCAACTGGAAGACGAGTAATGTTGCTGGGACTGCTCAAGTGAGCCAACTGGAAGACGAGTAATGTTGCTGGGACTGTTCAAGTGAGCCAACTGGAAGACAGAAACAACAAGAATGCTGCTTGGACTGCAAGAGTGAACCAGTAGGACAGGTGGAAAAAGTGTGACACAAAAATTGAAGACATCAGTATAGTTATGTTCACAAAACATGACACAAAATGTCTTTGCTGACTAAAGCATCGTGTGACATTTTCTTATGTTGGGCAGATTATTTGCAACGATTTCTATAACTGGGTGTGTTTTGTTACACTCTCTGTACTGGTTGCTCATCATTTCAAAGAGATCCGAGGTCACGACTCAAACCCAGAGCACACTGGCTAGAGGATGGGTGTGTGTGTGTTCAGAATGCAGCCCTCGAACTGTCAGAATAAAACCATTAACATTTTCCAACCTGATCTGTTTCTGGAACTGCTCAGCCTCCATCTGAAGGTGCCTCTCTCTGGCCACCTTCTCCGCCAGCTGACCCTGAACCTCTGCACACAGACACAATGCTCACTATAATGGTAGCATCCCTGCAGAACCAGCTTGTGGATTTTTTTTTTTTTAAACTGGCCACAAAGTTTTGAAACTGGCTCCAGAATTTCAAAATTGGTTCAGACAAGAATGGAAAATGGCCCTCTAAAATCTCTCTTGACAACAGAAACTAACTCTCAGTTTTTAAGGATAAATGAATTAAACGATGTTAACTTTTCTTAAATAAATGTTAGCGAACCGCCCAGAGAACATGGACAAACGAGTCACAAGACGAAACACAACGCGTTTCGACCTCTTAGGTCTTCATCAGGTGAGACATAAACGAATAAAACAACGAAAATTCACTTAGCTTTGAATATCGCTTCAGATCACATCACAGGGTTCAGCGCAAGGAAGAAGGGTTCTCATTCAACGCCTTCTTCCTTGCGCTGAACCCTGTGAAGTGATCTGAAGCGATATTCAAAGCTAAGTGAATTTTCGTTGTTTTATTCGTTTATGTCTCACCTGATGAAGACCTAAGAGGTCGAAACGCGTTGTTTCGTCTTGTGACTCGTTTGTCCACGTTCTCTGGGCGGTTCGCTAACATTTATTTAGGATTTGTTTAGATTTCCGCCTGCAGTCCTCTCGCTTTGCAACTAGATGTTAACTTTGGAAAGTCAATGATGTTTTTACTTTTTTGTGTGTGCATGGTATATGCATTTAAAAATAGCAATAAATATCTATTTATTATTATTTTACTATATG
This sequence comes from Conus canariensis, assembly GCA_033310375.1. NCBI lineage: Eukaryota > Metazoa > Mollusca > Gastropoda > Neogastropoda > Conidae > Conus > Conus canariensis. The sequence goes on from CM065718.1 coordinate 76,144,730, forward strand.
CATTTTCTGTCCGATGAAAACTGAAGCATACTAAGAAAGATAAAAAAAAAAGTTGTTTCAACACAGCTGAGAACAAGCACTTTTGAAAAAAAAATTGACAATCCTTTTGCATATCTGAATCTTTCATCCCGCTATCCATCAACAAAACCGCAAGGAACTATAGCCTAGAATGAACATGAAATGTTCTCTTTCTTAGAAACCACCCATTTCTCTGAATTACCACACATAAACAATACAAATTTTCATCTGCATCTCTTCAATGTCAATGACTGTGCATAGAAATGCAAAGCTTAAAAAAAACAATCAACCTTAATGCAGAGTGGACAAGTACTCTCCTCTGATAGAAGTCTGTTTCAAACTGAATATTCACAATCAAACTGAATATTCACAATCAATCAATCACAAAGAACAGTAAACAATGAAAAAAAATCAAAATAATCACGATTTTCAAAAACAACATGCTGAATAGCTTTTGAAGTCTGGCAGCTATGCTGTTGTGTCCCTTCACCTGTGAGTTTTGTCTGCAGATCTTTGTTCTGAGTCTCCAGTGCCAACATTTCTTGCTCGCAGCGTTCCAGGTTCTTGGCCTTCTCTTCCTGAGAGCGCAGTTTGCTGGTGAGAGTTTTGTTGGACTGTGAGGCCACCATGTGCTCCATCTCCACACACTGCAGCTTGGACTGCAAGGCATCAAAGTCTGAAAACAGCACAACAGGTTTAGGAGTTCTGCCTTCACAAGCTGCCACTCCCCTGCAGTCTTCTTCCTATTGTCAGTCAGGTGTAGGAGCTCTGCCTTCACAAGCTGCCATTCCCCTGCAGTCTTATTCCTATTGTCAGTCAGGTGTAAGAGTTCTTCATGGACAATTTGTCCAGTCCATTCAGCATTATGATGCAGATGATACACTCACTCTTCATGGACAATTTGTCCAGTCCATTCAGCATTATGATGCAGATGATACACTCACTCTTCATGGACAATTTGTCCAGTCCATTCAGCATTATGATGCAGATGATACACTCACTCTTCAAGGACAATTTGTCCAGTCCATTCAGCATTATGATGCAGATGACACACTCACTCTTCGTGAACAATTTGTCCAGTCCATTCAGCATTATGATGCAGATGATACACTCACTCTTCATGGACAATTTGTCCAGTCCATTCAGCATTATGATGCAGATGACACACTCACTCTTCATGGACAATTTGTCCAGTCCATTCAGCATTATGATGCAGATGACACACTCAGAATGATGCAGATGACACACTCACTCTTCATGGACAATTTGTCCAGTCCATGCAACTTAGTACTGAGCCATTGACCTATTTTTCCCCAGGTCTCAACAGTCAAGGGGCGAAAAACAAGAACAAACTATGACAGTATACCTGCTCCAACTTTGCTGGCCATTTCTCGGACATTGTTTTTTGCAGTGTTCAGTTCTGTAGTGACATTGTCTCTGAACGTCTGAGTGGACTGCCGCAATTCTTGGAGTGTTTGTCGCTGCTGCCGGACTATAGCAGTGAGAGTGGAGAATTTCTTTAAGACTGTCAGATACTGCTGCCTGGAAGAAAGTGAACATGATATTGATTATAATAACAAAAGTGTAATATATATAGTAAAAAAAGATATCATACATAAGTATCAACATACAAAACAACAACAAAAATACTGTGAAAGAGACAATAACTTCAAGATAATTTTCATCAACATCAAAACAGCAGTAAGAACAAAGATAATGATAATGACAACAGATGAAAATGATGATAAAATGATATTAATGATGAAAATAATGATAATGATAATTGTGACAATAATGATAATAATAACAACAACAACAACAATATGGTAGAGTAAATATGGGTTGTAATGATGACAATAACATGCCTAATGTAAGTACCTTTTGTATACCCACTGAAAGCCTCTTTTCCTGACAAATTCTCATGTGAATGTGAACATTTTTACACAAACATTCTCATTGTACACTCCATTTCCCTGTTCTGGCACACACACACACAAAAAGCTACCTTGTCTAGCATATCAAAACAAAGGAGAAAAAAAAAAGTTTTCTCACATTGTGTGTGTGTGTGTGTGTGTGTGTGTGTGTGTGTGTGTGTGTGTGTGTGTTTGTGTGTGTGTGTGTGTGGTGTGTGTGTGTGTGTGTGTGTGTGTGTGTGTGTGTGTGTGTGTGTTTGTGTGTGTGTGTGTGTTTGTGTGTGTGTGTTTGTGAGTGCGTGTGTGCGTGCATGCGTGTGAGCATGCTTGCGTGGTGTGTGTGTGTGTGTGTGTGTGTGTGTGTGTGTGTGTGTGTGTGTGTGTGTGTGTGTGTGTGACTCTGTGTGTGTGACAGTGTGTGTGTGTGTGTGTGTGTGTGTGTGTGTGTGTGTGTGTGTGTGTGTTTGTGAGTGTGTGTGTGCGTGCATGCGTGTATGCGTGCTTGCGTGTGTGCGTGTGTGTGTGTATGTGTGACTGTGTGTGTGTGACAGGTGTGTGTATGTGTGTGTGTGTGTGTGTGTGTGTGTGTGTGTGTGTGTATGTGTGTTTGTGAGTGTGTGTGTGCGTGCATGCGTGTGATGCGTGCGTGTGTGTCTGTGCGCGCACGCACGCATGCGTGCGTGCGTGCGTGCGTGCGTGTGTGTGTGTGTGTGGTTGTGTGTGTGTGTGTGTGTGTGTGTGTGTGTGTGTGTGTGTGTGTGTGTGTGTGTGTACATGTGTGTGTGCCACAACTTTTGTGAAAATGCAAACAATCAGAAACCATGACTGAAGAGTTGCTTCCTCTCTTTTGATAGATTCTTATCCAATGGCTGAGTTGTGCTCCTGCCTCGAACACTGCAATGATGGCTTCACCCAGCTCTTTCCTGTTAGCCAATCTATTGAAGTCAACTGACAAAATAGCAAATAACAAACACATAGAGTAAGCCAATCTATTGAAGTCAACTGACAAAATAGCAAATAACAAACACATAGAGTAACTCTTGATCCTATAATGAAATAAATATGCACCTAGAAGTCCAAATGGAATGCTGCTTACGATATCAAATCGCCCAGTAGAAATGACAGAGTAACTCTTGATCCTATAATGAAAAAAATATGCACCCAGAACTCCAGATGGAATGCTGCTTATGATACCAAATCACCTAATAGAAATGACAACACAGAGCTAATTTCAAAGTATCTATTTAGTGGTATCTTTAAGTGCAAACATGAAGTACCTTCATGGCCCACAAGACATACTATGTTTCAATAAAACACTTGTCAAGTGTATATATATGTGTGTGTGTGTGTGTGTGTGTGTGTGTGTGTGTGTGTGTGTGTGTGTGTGTGTGTAAAAGTGCTAGTGAAATCTCCTTTACTGATAACAATGTCTGAGAGACTATGGTTAAAAAAAAAATGGTGGGAAGAACAAGAAAACTTCCAATGAAAATCCCAAGCAAAAATGCAAAAACCACCACCACTACCATTCACACACAAACACAGATACACTTGCATGAACATGAAGACAGAGACAGACACACCACACACACACACACACACACACAACACACACACACACACACACACACACACACACAAACACACACAATGAAGAATGCGGCAGGAAAGGAGGAAGGGAAGGAGGGAGAGAGAACATACAGAGGGTCCCTGAACACTGTCACCATACCTGTATTTTTCTGCCTTTTCTGTTGCTTCCTGCAGTTTTGTTTCCAAAGATTTTGTTGAGTCAGTGGCAAAGCGTAGTTCTTGTTTCAACATTGACAAACTGCAGACAAAAATATGGCAAGTATGCTTACAATCCCAGATCATTTTTTTCTTAATTACTGCAAACTTGACTCCAAAGCTGTTTAGCTGTCATCATCCGATCTGCTGCATTTGAAAAAGAAAAAAAAAAGAAGAGGTGACTGTTCATTGTTCATCAATGTTCCATGGTTGTAGGTTGTAGGGGTACCATGAGGGCTCCACGGATCCCTGTCCAAAGTCACGCGCAACCAGGCAGAGGCATTAGACCTAGTCCTTTCAAACAATGTTCCTGCTAGATCTCTTCATTCTGTTTCTGTGATTTACTTTCTCCACAGAGTTCTGTTGGATGGCCTTGGACAAGAAATCATGCCCACAGTGGTGAAAAGTACAGCATCTGATGAGTATGAAGAGTTCTTGCTTGCTAGCATATGCAGTGACTTGCTGGTAGACAAAGTCACTGGTCCCATGTGCCTTGTACGACATGTGAAGAACCTATCTGAAGCATTTTCTCTTGGAAGTTAAATACCTGTGTTTAAACTGAATATCACATTTCAGGGGAGTTTATCCCCCAAATTGTCCTTCCAGCATGTCTTCTTTCTTTCTTTCTTTTTTCTGTCTCAATTTCTATTTCATCTCAGTGGCACTATTCCCACACTGTTGATTTTGACAATTCACACATCCCCCATATACACAGCTAGAGAGAGAGAGAGAGAGAGAGAGAGAGAGAGAGAGAGAGAGAGAGAGAGAGAGAGAGAGAGAGAGAGAGAGAGACAGACAGACAGACAGACAGACAGACAGACAGACAGAGCCGAGAGAGAGAGAGAGACAGACAGACAGACAGACAGACAGACAGAGCAAGAGAAAGAGAGAGAGAGAGAGAAAGAGACAGACAGACAGACAGACAGACAGACAAAGAGACAGAGAAAGATAGACACAGAAACAGACAGAGACAAAAACAAGGAGACAGGAAAATAAAGATATAATGCCTTCAAGAACAGAGTATTACACTTTATCTCACCACCACAACAGATTCTTCTGCATATTTAAAGTCCAGTCAGAAAACACTATCTTCAACACCAAATCAACCAGAGAGAGAGAGAGAGAGGGAGAGAGAGAGAAGTTTTACACATTCTCTTTGGAGGCCAGGGTCTCCTTGAGCTCCTTATTGTTGGTGAGCAGTTCCTCTTTCTCCACCTTCAGCCTGGTCTCTCTGTCCTCGCGACCTTTGTAGTGCTCCAACTCTTTTTCTGTGGCCTGGTGACACAGAAACACATTCAATGGATTAAAAACGTGGCGCCTGAGATTGAGATACAAACCCCGCATGCTCTGATTCTCTGCGTGACTGTCAAATACAGGAGTTTTTTCTTCCACTTTTTTTCTCTCTCTCCTTCTGCATTTCATTGGTTCAGCAACAAGACATTAAAAGTGAACACCTTGCACATTAATCAAGTGATCTGAGAGCTGACATGAGAGCAAAAATGGACAGTATGCAGAGACTTCACACATAAGTGGAATTTGTGTTACTCTTGAATATTTCTTGCATACTGTGATGGAAACTCAGTGAAAGTAGAAGAAAATACAAAAATAAACAAACAGCCGTGAATGGCGAAGAGCAAATGAAGAGTGCAAACTAAGTAAAAATGTTGGTTGTTTTTTGAATGCATGATGAGAAACATTGATATGCATTTCCACACTGATAAACATTATCAAGTCAGACAGTGAAACAATGAAAATAGAAATAAGTGCATTTTATTTACATTGTTTCACACTTCTGGTTAAAACTCAGCAGTAAAGTATTTACCTACCCTGGATTTTTCTTCTTTTGTGCACAGCAGAAAAGGTTTATTGTAAAATGCAAGTACCATGTCACCTCAAGTGATTCACCACTGACTGGAAAGTGATTCAAAAAATTTTATGCTGTTTCATGCACACATTTATCAAAATGGTAATTAAAAAAACTAGTAGCTATTTTTTTCTGATGCTTCTCCATTTGAGAAATTTCTTCAGTTTAGCACACTTTGTCACTCTGAGTATCGCAGCTATACTTTTGGAATTGGGAGGAGTTTGTTTCTAATTGTTGAATGCACTATTCTGTATTGTCTTTAGCACCAAGTTCTTTCAGAAACACATTAATGTTTTATTATGTTTTCTTTATTCTGTTCATATATGTAACAGAAAATTTGCTTCATAAAAAGATAGGTCAGGTAGTTTGCTCTTCTATACCAATGAAGACTAGCTGGAGACTAAAAGAAAGTTTGTTACAGTTTATGCATTTGTCTTCAGCTTTACCTAGGAAGACTGAGAGTGTTGACAGTTCTACAATTAGTGCTGTATCCTATCCTTTTCCTCATTACAGACATGCATCTGTCACTTTATGCAATGCTCATGCCTTTCAAAATACTATAAGATTTTAGAATCTTTAGGCAGAAATGATCATCGCAGATACCATTTGAAATGACCCTGCAGAAAAGCTAAACTTGGATGGAAATCTGGATGACTGCTTTTGGGTCATCTTGTGAACAGACACTTAGGAACCCAAACAACACTCACAGACGCTTTGCCTATGTACAAGGTTACTGTAGAATGAATTATTTCCCTGTTACAGCTTCTCTTCCCACTCCCTTTCCCCCGCCTTTCTTTGTTCAGTAGGCAAGCTGAACTCTACTCCAATGCATGAACATCTTTTCTCAAAGAAGACGAGTGAATGCAAATACCTACACATCCACACATCTAGACACATATGCATGTAGGCACACACACACGTGCTCACACACACCGCACCAAACACACACACACACACAACACACACACACACATACACATAGAGTGAACACAGATATTCACAATTCACCTCATCCTACAATCTATCAGCCTGTGAAAAAAAAAAAAAAAAAAAAAAAATCTTCCAATCCTTCACCTTGAGTTTGTCTTCCAGTTTCTTAATCTCTGTGTGGATGAGGTAGCTAACGCCACAGTACTGACAGACAGTGTCATCTCGTGTCATCTTCCTAATCTCCTCAGGAAGAGGGTGCTGAGGTGTGTAGTGCTGGAAGTTGTCTTCAGCTTCTACTTTGGGCTCTGACATGGTGGCTGCAAAATCAGAGTGAAACATGAATCAGACATCTCAAAACACATGGTTTACCTGCATTTTTTTGCTCATTTGAATTGAATATAAGCTAACAAATATTAATTAAGATACAATCAAGATCAAACAATCTTTTGATATGAGTTCTACTAACTTACATTCTGTTAAGATCAGACCATTTAATGTGTTTGACTCCGGGCACAGGTTTTCATACACACACACACACACACACACACACACACACACACACACACACACACAAACACACACACACACAAACACACACATATGTATATATATATGTATATACATATATATATATAATAAACTAATAAATTCCAAGGATAAGTACTGAGCACCATTCCAGCAACTTATAGAGCAGCTTGGTGTTGCAATGACTGCAAGAAATATTCAATTATAAACAAAGCTTGCTCTTATGTCTTAGGTTGAAGAAATAGGGGGAGATAAGCATTCATATCTGCAGTGGTAGATAATTCTGCCTAACAGAATGTGCTTGAGTGGGTGAATGGGGAATAAAACCAAAAAGGCAGAGGAGTGAAGTTACCACTTTCCGCGGTCACTGAGGAGAAACAATCAGGTTTTGAAATATCAGTATCTGACCAGGAGTTATATGTTAGTGAGTTTCCTCCCCATTGGAGATTGTCTCCCCCTTGGAGACTATAAGCTTGCTGAAGGCTCATTTTGAGAAGCATTTATTATTCCCCATTCACCCACTCAAGCACATACTGTTAGGCAGAATTATCTACCACTGCAGATATGGATGCTTATCTCCCCCTATTTCTTCAACCTATGACATAAGAGCAAACTTTGTTTATAACTGAATATTTCTTGCAGTCATTGCAACACCAAGCTGCTCTGTAAGTTGCTGGAATGGTGCTCAGTACTTATCCTTGGAATTTATTAGTTTATTGTAATTTAGTCCCTTGCGGATTCATTCCAAGAACTGGCCCTCAGCACTTGTGTCTTAAGAGGTTATCTTTTTATATTTTCTACTTTTCACAAGAAAATGTAGCTTGTTTTGTTCTTTTATGATTTTCTTTTGCTTCTTAGGTGACACTTTGGTTGGTTTTTTGAAAACTCAACAAACATACTATGGTATTGCACACCCCCCTTGGAGACTATAAGCTTGCAGAAGGCTCATTTTGAGAAGCATTTATTATTCCCCATTCACCCACTCAAGCACATACTGTTAGTTAGGCAGAATTATCTACCACTACAGATATGAATGCTTATCTCCCCCTATTTCTTCAACCTAAGACATAAGAGCAAGCTTTGTTTATAATTGAATATTTCTTGCAGGTGCACATTAATTTACCAAATTCTGTTATTATATTCTCTATGATAAACGAATGAATGCATAAACAGTGACACTGACAGGATTTGTCACCATGAAAGCTTCAGTATATAAACATATCACCTAAAAGTACGTTGGTGTTTTTATTTTTTCATTCTTTGTAGACCATGATGAACAACAAATTACACGTAAAAATATTTCTAAAGCACAGCAAAACAGCTTGGTGTTAGTTGATCATAATGGCAAGATCATATACAGTTTTTGGAAAGAACAGTATTGATCATTTACTATCAAACTGCATCACAATGCATTATCCATTTTTAGAACTGAAAATATAAAAGTGATTCTGAGACTCCCAGCGATAAAACTCTTTGCTATCGAAATGGGTCAAAACTGACTTGAAAAAAAAAACTTCCGTCATTCTATTCTTTAGATTCTCTATCTACTGTCATTTGATAGAACTAGAACTGATCAGAGAGAAAAGCCAAAAAGCTGTTTATTACAATCACTCTGAATTGAAAGTGTGTGCGTGATGTGTGTGTGTGTGTGTGTGTGTGTGTGTGTGTGTGTGTGTGGGGAGGTATGTGTGTGTGTGTGTGTGTGTGTGTGTGTGTGTGTGTGTGTGTGTGTGTGTGTGTGTGTGGAGAGAGAGAGAGGGAGAGACTGTGCACAGGTATGCACATGCACACACATGGATATGTGCATGCAAGGTGTGTGTGTGTGTGTGTGTGTGTGTGTGTGTGTGTGTGTGTGTGTGTTAGGCCTATTCCAACATAAAAAAACAGCTTGGATACAAAAATGATATTTAGTGCCTTAAAGAACTTTATAATGTTCTCAGCAGATCAGAAGATTTTCTGTCTTGTTTATAACATCCTTTTTCTGTCTTTAAAAGTGGTCAGAAATTCTACTTTTTCACCATGATTGATGGTCTTGCTTCAGTAACAGCCTGGTGCTTAGCCTGGCCGATGGTCATTCTGCATTGACCAGTATGCTTTGCACGGACTGACTGTGATTTGATCAACCAAACGATCCACTTACCTGCCAAACTCTGTGGAGCTTTAGCGCTCAAAAGTCATCCTAGTCAACTCAAATCTGGTGTTAATGTCATATGTACATTATAATCCAACTGATTCTTCTTTGAAAACTAATCGCGTAAATTTTCATAGACAGAAAGTGCTCAAATCGATGATTCAGTTGTTTGAAAGCAAGTTCGGACATCGACAATCACATCGATTCAGAACTGACAATCAGTATCACTCATCAATTTTTTTTTTTTTCGAGCAACGAAATCAAGAATTTTTTTCAAAATGTTACAACCTATGTGATCACTTTTGAAGAAAAAAAAATGAAGACACCAACTGTCAGCAGTTTTTCAAACTTGGGCGCATGCAAAATATTTATGTGCCGCCATTTTGAAACCAATGAAAACAGCGTACCGGATAACACAACACTTTGTGTTTTCTGAGTGGTCTTCCGGAAGAGGATTTACTTGGTAGTTCTTGTCAGCAAATGCAAAGTTCTCGCATGCAACATAGCCACTCCCCAACCCATCCACCCACTCGCACGCACGCACACACGCACGCACGCACGCATGCATACACGCATGCACGCACGCGCGCGCGCGCGCACACACACACACACACACACACACACAGAGGCACGCACGCACGCACGCACGCACACACACACACACACACACACACACACACACACACACACACACACACACACACACACACACACACACACGTGTTGTCCTCAAGACCATGAGCAATGTGCCTGAAGTAAACTCAGCAATGAACATTCATATAAGCCATTTCATCATTACTGTCTCCATCAAACGGTGGAAGGTCAGAGCAGGACCGATTTACACTTGCCTAAGGGGAAACAGAGAAGGTGACCGTGGTACGCTTTCTGTTCTGCTGTTGTAGCACAGTAAGGAGAAGTGGACAACATTAGAGCTATAGCAATTGTCTGCTGTGTCTTTGTGTTCTGCTGTTGTAGCACAGTAAGGAGAAGTGGACAACATTAGAGCTATAGCAATTGTCTGCTGTGTCTTTGTGTTCTGCTGTTGTAGCACAGTAAGGAGAAGTGGACAACATTAGAGCAATAGCAATTGTCTGCTGTGTCTTTGTGTTCTACTGTTGTAGCACAGTAAGGAGAAGTGGACAACATTAGAGCTATAGCAATTGTCTGCTGTGTCTTTGTGTTCTTCTGTTGTAGCACAGTAAGGAGAAGTGGACAACATTAGAGCTATAGCAATTGTCTGCTGTGTCTTTGTGTTCTGCTGTTGTAGCACAGTAAGGAGAAGTGGACAACATTAGAGCTATAGCAATTGTCTGCTGTGTCTTTGTGTTCTGCTGTTGTAGCACAGTAAGGAGAAGTGGACAACATTAGAGCTATAGCAATTGTCTGCTGTGTCTTTGTGTTCTGCTGTTGTAGCACAGTAAGGAGAAGTGGACAACATTAGAGCTATAGCAATTGTCTGCTGTGTCTTTGTGTTCTGCTGTTGTAGCACAGTAAGGAGAAGTGGACAACATTAGAGCTATAGCAATTGTCTGCTGTGTCTTTGTGTTCTTCTGTTGTAGCACAGTAAGGAGAAGTGGACAACATTAGAGCTATAGCAATTGTCTGCTGTGTCTTTGTGTTCTGCTGTTGTAGCACAGTAAGGAGAAGTGGACAACATTAGAGCTATAGCAATTGTCTGCTGTGTCTTTGTGTTCTGCTGTTGTAGCACAGTAAGGAGAAGTGGACAACATTAGAGCTATAGCAATTGTCTGCTGTGTCTTTGTGTTCTTCTGTTGTAGCACAGTAAGGAGAAGTGGACAACATTAGAGCTATAGCAATTGTCTGCTGTGTCTTTGTGTTCTGCTGTTGTAGCACAGTAAGGAGAAGTGGACAACATTAGAGCTATAGCAATTGTCTGCTGTGTCTTTGTGTTCTGCTGTTGTAGCACAGTAGGGAGAAATGGACAACATTAGTAGCTATAGCAACTGTCTGCTGTGTCTTTGAGGCCTTCCTGCACCTGTACATATGTGGTTCTGTCGGTACTGACGAAAAAAGGGAGGGAGGGGGTTGTGCAGTATGAAAGACAAATTTTCGAAGTCATATATCCACAAATTTCTGCCATACTTTCAATCATTTCTTTATTAATTTCAAAACTTTTGATTGAAATTATGTCTAAATCCATTATCAATGCAAACATGATTGTTTTCCTTAAATCTTATTCACTTTGTTGAGATAAATTGCAGACTTTTTCATCCCTCTTGGATTGATGAAGGAGTGCGGTGCTTCAACAACCTTTGTATGTCAAATTCACAAACCTATGATATTGGGTGTGAACAGAAAGAAGAAAATTATAGAGATACACAGCCATGATGAATGCTGAGACAGTCATACACAACAGAATAACGACAACAGGATAACGATGCCATGATGGACTCTTTAGTCATTCATACACAACAGCATAACGACAACAGGATAACGACAACAGAATAACGACAACAGGATAACGACAACAGGATAACGACAACAGAATAACGACAACAGGATAACGACAACAGAATAACAACAGGATAACGACAACAGGATAACGATGCCATGATAGACTCTTTAGTCATTCATACACAACAGCATAACGACAACAGGATAACGACAACAGAATAACGACAACAGGATAACGACAACAGAATAACAACAGGATAACGACGACAGGATAACGATGCCATGATGGACTCTTTGGTCAGTCATACACAACAGGATAACGACAACAGGATAACGACAACAGGATAACGATGCCATGATGGACTCTTTGGTCAGTCATACACAACAGGATAACGACAACAGGATAACGACAACAGGATAACGATGCCATGATGGACTCTTTAGTCAGTCATACACAACAGGATAACGACAACAGGATAACGACAACAGGATAACGACAACAGGGTAATGACAACAGGATAACGATGCCATGATGGACTCTTTAGTCAGTCATACACAACAGGATAACGACAACAGGATAACGACAACAAGGTAACGACAACAGGATAACAACAACAGGATAACGACAACAGAATAACGACAACAGGATAACGACAACAAGGTAATGACAACAGGGTAACGACAACAGGGTAACGACAACAGGATAACGACAACAGGGTAACGATGCCATGATAGACTCTTTGGTCAGTCACACACAACAGGATAATGACAACAGGATAACGACAACAGGATAACAACAACAGGGTAACAACAACGGGATAGCGACAATAGGATAATGACAACAGGGTAACGACAACAGGGTAACGACAACAGGATAACGACAACAGGGTAACGACAACAGGATAACGACAACAGGGTAATGACAACAGGATAACAACAACAGGGTAACGACAACAGGATACCGATGCCATGATGGACTCTTTGGTCAGTCATACACAACAGGATAACGACAACAGGGTAACGACAACAGGGTAACGACAACAGGGTAACGATGCCATGATGGACTCTTTGGTCAGTCACACACAACAGGGTAACGACAGCAGGGTAACGACAACAGGGTAACGACAACAGGATAACGATGCCATGATGGACTCTTTGGTCAGTCATACACAACAGGATAACGACAACAGGGTAACGACAACAGGGTAACGATGCCATGATGGACTCTTTGGTCAGTCATACACAACAGGGTAACGACAACAGGGTAACGACAACAGGGTAACGACAACAGGATAACGATGCCATGATGGACTCTTTGGTCAGTCATACACAACAGGATAACGACAACAGGGTAACGACAACAGGGTAACGACAACAGGGTAACGATGCCATGATGGACTCTTTGATCAGTCACACACAACAGGGTAACGACAGCAGGGTAACGACAACAGGGTAACGACAACAGGATAACGATGCCATGATGGACTCTTTGGTCAGTCATATACACAACAGGATAACGACAACAGGGTAACGACAACAGGGTAACGATGCCATGATGGACTCTTTGGTCAGTCATACACAACAGGGTAACGACAACAGGGTAACGACAACAGGATAACGACAACAGGGTAACGACAACAGGATAACGACAACAGGGTAACGACAACAGGATAACGATGCCATGATGGACTCTTTGATCTACACACAACAGGATAACGACAACAGGGTAACGACAACAGAATAACGACAACAGGGTAACGATGCCATGATGGACTCTTTGGTCAGTCACACACAAACAGGATAACGACAACAGGGTAACGACAACAGGATAACGACAACAGGATAACGACAACAGGGTAACAACAACAGCATAACGACAACAGGGTAACGACAACAGGATAACGACAACAGGATAACGACAACAGGGTAACAACAACAGCATAACGACAACAGGGTAACGACAACAGGATAACGATGCCATGATGGACTCTTTGGTCAGTCATACACAACAGGATAACGACAACAGGGTAACGACAACAGGATAACGATGCCATGATGGACTCTTTGGTCAGTCATACACAACAGGGTAACGACAACAGGATAACGATGCCATGATGGACTCTTTGGTCAGTCATGCACTATACGGTAGAGAGGCATAGAGGTGGCATGACAGATGCTCAGGCAGTCATACACAACAAGATAGAGGTATTGGGTGCCATGACAGATGCCTGGCAGTCATACACAACAAGATAGAGGTATAGAGGTGGCATGACAGATGCTCAGGCAGTCATACACAACAAGATAGAGGTATTGAGGTGCCATGACAGATGCCTGGCAGTCATACACAACAAAATAGAGGTATTGAGGTGCCATGACAGATGCTCAGGAAGTCATACACAACAAGATAGAGGTATTGAAGTGCTATGACAGATGCCTGAACAGTCATATACAACAGATGTAGAGATGCAGAGGTGGCATGACAGATGCTTGGCAAGTCATACACCACGGGTAGCGATGTATAGAGGTGGCGTGACAGATGC
>CM065718.1:76173847-76193847 GCA_033310375.1 Conus canariensis
TTTCTGATGGCGGCGATAAGTACAAATTAGTGTGTGTGTGTGTGTGGTGTGTGTGTGTGTGTGTGTGTGTGTTGTGTGTGTGTGTGTTAGTGTGTGTGTGTGTGTGTTAGTGTGCGCGTGCGTGCGTGCGTGCGTGCGTGCGTGCGTGTGTGTGTGTGTGTGTGTGTGTGTGTGTGTGTGTGTGTGTGTGTGTTTGCGCGCGTGCGCGCGTGTGTATGTGACCGCGCCCATGCGCGTGCGTGTCTGCTTATATGTCTCTATTTCAACACTGACACAAATTCAGTCCTGTTAGACAGCTCCTGTAAATGTGTCACATTATCTGAAAAACAGATATTCTTCCCCTTTAAAAATACAAGATGGGGCACTAAAGAAGGGGGGGGGGGGGGGGTGAAAGGGAGGTGTGATTTGCTTGACAAAGAACAAGTGGGTCTAAAAAGCGAAGACAGGTCGACTCTCTCTCACCCACATAACGAAAGGCGAACCTTTGCCCTGCCGCCTCAATGAAAGAGACATCTGTCTCTCTTGCTACCGGAAACATTTCTGCTGGAAACAGAATGAAGTAAGACACTTCACCATTCTGTTGCCCTTTCTGTTACCTTCACCACTCTGTTACCTTTCTGTTACCTTCACCATTCTGTTGCCCTTTCCTTTACCTTCACCATTCTGTTGCCATTTCCTTTACTTTCACTATTCTGTTGCCCTTTCCTTTACCTTCACCATTCTGTTGGCCTTTCCTTTACCTTCACCGTTCTGTTGCCCTTACTGTTACCTTCACCATTCTGTTACCTTTCTGTTACCTTCACCATTCTGTTGCCATTTCCTTTACTTTCACTATTCTGTTGGCCTTTCCTTTACCTTCACCATTCTGTTGCCCTTTCCTTTACTTTCACTATTCTGTTGGCCTTTCCTTTACCTTCACCATTCTGTTGCCCTTTCCTTTACCTTCACCATTCTGTTGCCTTTCTGTTACCTTCACCATTCTGTTGCCCTTTCCTTTACCTTCACCATTCTGTTGTGCCTTTCCTTTACCTTCACCATTCTGTTGCCTTTCCTTTACTTCACCATTCTGTTGCCTTTCCTTACCTTCACCATTCTGTTGGCCTTTCCTTTACCTTCACCATTCTGTTGGCCTTTCCTTTACCTTCACCATTCTGTTGGCCTTTCCTTACCTTCACATCTTTGCCTTTCTACCTTCACATTCTGTTGGCCTTTCCTTTACCTTCACCATTCTGTTGGCCTTTCCTTTACCTTCACCATTCTGTTGGCCTTTCCTTTACCTTCACCATTCTGTTGCCCTTTCCTTTACCTTCACCATTCTGTTACCTTTCCGCTACCTTCACCATTCTGTTGCCCTTTCCTTTACCTTCACCATTCTGTTGCTCTTTCCTTTACCTTCACCTTGTGTTGCCGTTTCCTTTACCTTCACCATTCTGTTGGCCTTTCCTTTACCTTCACCCTTGTGTTGGCCTTTCGTTTACATTCACCATTCTGTTACCTTTCTGTTACCTTCACAATTCTGTTGCCTTTCCGTTACCTTCACCATTCTGTTGCCCTTTCTTTTACCTTCACCATTTTGCTGCCCTTTCCTTTACCTTCACCATTCTGTTACCTTTTTTTATCTTCACCATTCTGTTGCCCTTTCCTTTACCTTCACCATTCTGTTGGCCTTTCTTTTACCTTCACCATTCTATTGCCCTTTCCGTTACCTTCATCATTCTGTTGCCCTTTCACTTTACCTTCACCATTCTGTTGCCCTTCCCTTTACCTTCACCATTCTGTTGGCCTTTCCTTTACCTTCACCATTCTGTTGGACTTTCCTTTACCTTCACCATTCTGTTGCCCTTTCCTTTACCTTCACCATTCTGTTGGACTTTCCTTTACCTTCACCATTCTGTTGCCCTTTCCTTTACCTTCACCATTCTGTTGGACTTTCCTTTGCCTTCACCATTCTGTTGCCCTTTCCTTTACCTTCACCATTCTGTTGCCCTTTCCTTTACCTTCACCATTCTGTTGGACTTTCCTTTACCTTCACCATTCTGTTAGCCTTTCCTTTACCTTCACCATTCTTTGCCCTTTCCTTTACCTTCACCATTCTGTTGGACTTTCCTTTACCTTCACCATTCTGTTGCCCTTTCCTTTACCTTCACCATTCTGTTGGCCTTTCTTTACCTTCACCATTCGGTTGCCCTTTCCGTTACCTTCACCATTCGGTTGCCCTTTCCTTTACCTTCACCATTCTGTTGCCCTTCTTGTCCGTTTACCTTCACCATTCTGTTGCCCTTTCCGTTACCTTCACCATTCTGTTGCCCTTTCCTTACCTTCACCATTTGTTGCCTTTCCTTTACTTCACATTCTGTTGGCCTTTCCTTTACCTTCACCATTCTGTTACCTTTTCCTTTACCTTCACCATTCTGTTCCTTTCTTTACCTTCACCATTTGTTACCTTCTTTACCTTTCTGTTCCTTCACCATTCCTTCTGTTGCCCTTTCTTTACCTTCACCATTCTGTTGCCCTTTCCTTTACCTTCACCATTCTGTTGCCCTTTTCCTGTTACCTTCACCATTCTGTTGCCCTTTCCTTTACCTTCACCATTTGTTGCTTTCTTACCTTCACCATCTGTTGCCTTTCCTTTTACCTTCACCATTCTGTTGCTTTCCTTTACCTTCACCATTTGTTGCCTTTCTTTACCTTCACCATTCTGTTGCCTCTTTCACTTGTACCTTCACCCATTCTGTTGCCCTTTCCTTTACCTTCACCATTCGTTGCTTTCTTTACTTCACCATTCTGTTACCTTTCTTTACCTTCACCATTCTGTTGCCCTTTCTTTACCTTCACCATTCTGTTACTTTCTTTACCTTCACCATTCTGTTGCTTCCTTTCCTTACAGTCTTACCCCCATTCTGTTACCTTTCTTACCTTCACCATTCTGTTGCCTTTCCTTTACCTTCACCATTCTGTTGCCCTTTCCTTTACCTTCACCATTCTGTTGCCCTTTCCTTTACCTTCACCATTCTGTTGCCCTTTCCGTTTACCTTCACCATTCTGTTGCCCTTTCCTTTACCTTCACCATTCGTTGCCTTTCCCTTTACCTTCACATTCTGTTACCTTTCCTTACTTCACCATTCTGTTACCCTTTCCTTTACCTTCCCATCTGCTTCTCCTTCCCATTCTGTTACCCTTCGTTCCTTGTTACCTTTCTGTTACCTTCTCACCTTCTGTTCCTTTCTGTTACCTTCACCATTCTGTTGCCCTTTTCCTCCTTTAACCATTCGACCTTCTTGCTCCCTTTTCTTGTACCTTCACCATTCTGTTGCCTTTGTTAACCATCACCAATCTGTGGCCTTCCTTTACACTTCACCATTGTTGCCTCGTTAACACCATTCGTTGCCCTCCTACCCACCATTCGTTCCCACCTTACACCACATACTGTTGGCTCTAGCTTGAACTTATCAATTTTGTAAGGAGCATAAGAAAAAGATAAAAATGTGTAAACATGATAGAGAGATAGAAAATTACTGTACATCTGTTGTACTGTGAGGATAGTCAGAAATTGTTGAATAAGACAAAAAAGAAGAGATGAAGCTTAAGAATAAATCTGTTGAATGATGACAACTAACCGCACAGATATGAAACAAACGAAAAGAAAAAGAAGACATGAGACCAGCACGAAGACTTTCTTGTGAGTAAGAATGTACAGCAAAGAAGAAGAGAAGAAGAAGGAGAAAAAGAAGAAGAGAAAAGAAATAGAAAGAGAGAAGAGAAAGAAGAAGAAAAAGAAAAGAGAAAAGAAAAGAAGAAGAAGAACAATGCTTAAGAAAAAAGAAGAAGAAGAAAGAAGAAAAGAAAAGAAGAGAGAAGAAGAAGAAGAGAGCTTGAAGAGAAGAAAAGAAGAAAGAAGAAGAAGAAGAGAAGAAAATGGGTTTGAAGAAAGCCAAGCAAGAGAGTTCTTACTTAAGTAAAATCAGAGATAGAGAAGACACAGATACAACCACTGACACAACAAGAGGAGAGAGAAGGTGCCTTTTTAACTCACGAGGTCACAACGCAGTCCTATCTGTCTCGTTACCCTCTGATCCTCACCCCACCTCACCACGCACCCGTATTCTTCCTACATTCAAGCTTTTTTTTTCTTCTCTTCTTTTTCCTTTCATTCTTTTGTTTTTTCTTTCTTTTTTCTTTTCTTTTCTTTTCTTTCTTTCTTTCTTTCTTTCTTTTTTCTTTCTTTCTTTCTATCTGTCTGTCTGACTGTCGTTCTTTCTTTCTTTCTTTCTTTCTGTCTGTCTGTCTGTCTGTCTGTCTGTCTGTCTGTCTGTCTGTCTGACTGTCTGTCTGACTGCCTGTCTGTCTGTCTGTCTGTCTTTCTTTCTTTTCTTTCTTTCTGTCTTTTTCTGTCTGTCTGTCTGTCTTTCTGTTTGTCTTTCTTTCTGACTGTCGTTCTTTCTTTCTTTCTTTCCGTGTGTCTGTCTGTCTGTCTGACTGTCTGTCTGTCTGTCTGTCAGTCTGTCAGTCTGTCTGTCTGTCTTTCTTTCTTTCTGTCTTTTTTCTTTTGTCTGTCTGTCTTTCCTGTCTGCCTGTCTTTCTTTCTTTCTTTCTTTTCTTTCTCTCTGTCTTTCTGTCTGTCTGTCTGTCTGTCTGTTTTTCTTTCTTTCTTTTTACTGTCCTACACTCTGTGCCACCCCAGTGGCACTGCACCCACAACGCATATTCTGGTTTCCCCATCCACAACTACAGCCTGGCCCGTCCCCACCACAGCCCCGGCAATGGCAATATACAGGGAACACTCAGTGTCGAGTTGTAATGAAGAAAGCCACCACAGCCCTGGCAATGGCAATATACAGGGAACACTCAATGTCGAGTTGTAATGAAGAAAGCCACCACAGCCCTGGCAATGGCAATATACAGGGAACACTCAGTGTCGAGTTGTAATGAAGAAAGCCACCACAGCCCTGGCAATGGCAATATACAGGGAACACTCAGTGTCGAGTTGTAATGAAGAAAGCCACCACAGCCCTGGCAATGGCAATATACAGGGAACACTCAGTGTCGAGTTGTAATGAAGAAAGCCACCACAGCCCTGGCAATGGCAATATACAGGGAACACTCAGTGTCGAGTTGTAATGAAGAAAGCCACCACAGCCCTGGCAATGGCAATATACAGGGAACACTCAGTGTCGAGTTGTAATGAAGAAAGCCACCACAGCCCTGGCAATGGCAATATACAGGGAACACTCAGTGTCGAGTTGTAATGAAGAAAGCCACCACAGCCCTGGCAATGGCAATATACAGGGAACACTCAGTGTCGAGTTGTAATGAAGAAAGCCACCACAGCCCTGGCAATGGCAATATACAGGGAACACTCAGTGTCGAGTTGTAATGAAGAAAGCCACCACAGCCCTGGCAATGGCAATATACAGGGAACACTCAGTGTCGAGTTGTAATGAAGAAAGCCACCACAGCCCTGGCAATGGCAATATACAGGGAACACTCAGTGTCGAGTTGTAATGAAGAAAGCCACCACAGCCCTGGCAATGGCAATATACAGGGAACACTCAGTGTCGAGTTGTAATGAAGAAAGCCACCACAGCCCTGGCAATGGCAATATACAGGGAACACTCAGTGTCGAGTTGTAATGAAGAAAGCCACCACAGCCCTGGCAATGGCAATATACAGGGAACACTCAGTGTCGAGTTGTAATGAAGAAAGCCACCACAGCCCTGGCAATGGCAATATACAGGGAACACTCAGTGTCGAGTTGTAATGAAGAAAGCCACCACAGCCCTGGCAATGGCAATATACAGGGAACACTCAGTGTCGAGTTGTAATGAAGAAAGCCACCACAGCCCTGGCAATGGCAATATACAGGGAACACTCAGTGTCGAGTTGTAATGAAGAAAGCCACCACACCCCGGCAATGGCAATATACAGGGAACACTCAGTGTCGAGTTGTAATGAAGAAAGCCACCATAGCCCTGGCAATGGCAATATACAGGAACACTCAATTCGAGTTGGCTGAAGAAACCCACCAGAGGAGACACTGCACTGCTGCCGAATCACTTCGGAGGTGTTCAGTGATGCATGTTCTGATGCAATATACGCAGGGCACCGCTTACTAAGTCCCCTATTGACGACAATAATTGCTTAGTCGAAGGGCATTATCACGTCCGTCCAACGGCAGTCACAGGGGCATTATCACGTCTGTCCAACGACAGTCACAAGGGCATTATCACGTCCGTCCAACGACAGTCACAAGGGCATTATCACGTCCGTCCAACGACAGTCACAAGGGCATTATCACGTCCGTCCAACGACAGTCACAAGGGCATTATCACGTCCGTCCAACGACAGTCACAAGGGCATTATCACGTCCGTCCAACGACAGTCACAAGGGCATTATCACGTCCGTCCAACGACAGTCACAAGGGCATTATCACGTCCGTCCAACGGCAGTCACAATGGCATTATCACGTCCGTCCAACGGCAGTGAGGTCACCATAAAGGCAGGGCATGAAGCGCCACAGAACTTGCGACTTTTTTGTTTGAATGCTGATTGATGAGGATGATGACAATAACGATGATTGTACGGATTTCCAGTTTGGGTAAGACTGCATGAGAGGCTGTAGTCTACGCTAGTGTTCACCCTATATCCCAGCGTCAATGAGACCCAAGAGATGCGGACACCTGCAGTGTTGGTCAGGAAATGTTAGCGACGCTCTCAGAGACACATCCCTTAAGTGGATGTAAGTCGACCGTGTGGTCTTCCCGTAGTGTGGTCTTCCCGTAGTGTGGTCTTCCCGTAGTGTGGTCTTCCTGTAGTGTGGTTGAGTCTGCGGACCATTTCGCCACGGCAGCTGGTCTCACGAGCATTCTTTATCCCCTATATTATTTAAACGAATTACAGGCTCTCAGGTCATTTAGTTATATTTAGCTATTTAGCTACTTCTACCCCAAACCTGGTCTCTCTCTTTCTCTCTCTCTGTCACACACACACACACACACACACACACACACACACACACACACACACACACACACACACACACACACACACACACACACACACCCACACAAAGAGGGAATATTTCTTCTCAATACACATTCAACAACAATGATAGTTACCTGCTGAGGAATCATTTGCAGAATATCTAATAGCATTTGTTGCATTTCAGCCAAACATGATTACATCGCGTGTATGTAACTTTCAAAGTAAGTGACACTGTGCTAATACCGACTTATTTTGATGCTAAACCACAGGTTTATATTTTTTCTTTTATAAAAAGCCACAACATCTTTTAAAATTTTGAACTTGATGTCAGATATTTTCACGCCATCTGTCTGAGAAAGCCCTCCAATTTCACCACCAGCAGTTTCACTAGATGAAATCTTGTCGTTTTCTAGAATTTATTTGAAGTGTAGAAAATCCTATTGTCAGCAATGGGCATAAAACCCCACACATAATGTCTGGCAATTAAGCCTTTATATCCGATGACTAACGCTCTCGTCCGTAGCACTCTGTTTAAAAGCAGGTCATAAATTGTTGGACATATCCGGCCGTTAGTCTAGATGTACACAATTAAAAAAAAAAGACTATTCTGAAAGTAATGCTGACTATGTCTTTTTTTCCCCCCTAAAGTCACCCTCATTCAGTTTTTTTTGTGTGTCTTTTTTCCCCCTAAAGTCACCCTCATTCAGTTTTTTTTGTCTTTCTCCCCCTAAAGTCACCCTCATTTAGTTTTTTTTCTGTCTTTTTTCCCCTAAAGTCACCCTCATTCAGTTTTTTTTTTTTTTTTTGTCTTTTTTTTCCCCCTAAAGTCACCCTCATTCAGTTTTTTTTGTCTTTTTTTTCCCCCTAAAGTCACCCTCATTCAGGCTTTTTTTTTGTCTTTTTTCCCCTAAAGTCACCCTCATCCAGTTTTTTTTTGTCTTTTTCCCCCCCTAAAGTCACCCTCATTCACGGTTTTTTTTTGGTCTTTTTTCCCCCTAAAGTCACCCTCATTCAGGTTTTTTTTTTGTCTTTTTTTCCCCCTAAAGTCATCCTCATTCAGTTTTTTTTTTGGTCTTTTTTCCCCCTAAAGTCACCCTCATTCAGGTTTTTTTTTGTCTTTTTTTCCCCCTAAAGTCATCCTCATTCAGTTTTTTTTGTGGTCTTTTTTCCCCCTAAAGTCACCCTCATTCTGTTTTTTTTTTTTGTCTTTTTTTTCCTCTAAAGTCACCCTCATTCAGTTTTTTTTTGTCTTTTTTTCCCCTAAAGTCACCCTCATTCAGTTCTCTTTTTTTGTCTTTTTTTCCCCCTAAAGTCACCCTCATTCAGTTTTTTTTTTCGGTTCTGAACGTCACGCAGGCTGTCGGCAAAAGAAAAAAAAAACGAGACAGAAAAAGGAATTGTGTACGTTTTTTGTTGTTGTTGTTGTTTTTTTATTTCACGCAAACTTGTGAGTTCACATCACGAAATTTAAGCTCTGTGTGTGTGTGTGTGTGTGTGTGTGTGTGTGTGTGTGTGTGTGTGCGTGCGTGCGTGCGTGCGTGCGTGCGTGCGTGTGTGTGTGTGTGTGTGTGCGTGCGTGCATCGTGCGTGAGTGCGTGCGTGCGCGCGCGCGCGCGCGCGCGCGCGCGCGTGTGTGTGTGTGTGTGTGTGTGTGTGTGTGTGTGTGTGTGTGTGTGTGTGTGTGGGAGAGAGAGAGAGAGAGAGAGAGAGAGAGAGAGAGAGAGAGAGAGAGAGAGAGAGAGAGAGAGAGAGAGAGAGACAAGGAATACGCACTTTTTTTTAGAAGAGGCAACAAGGTAGTGATCAGTATGATACAAGTTCTTTTCCCTTCTCTTTCTTTTCTTTTCGCTTTGCTTGTTTTTTTAAATTTTTTTTTTAAAGCGTTTGGATTAGGAGAGACTTCGTGCTTTGTCACATTCTTACCCATCACTTCGCCATCCACAGACTACTGTTAGCCCATCAAGTCATCTTTCCAAGCGTTGCTATAACATTCCCAATAACACCGCAGGTGACTGTATCTCTCGGGCTTGGTGAAATCAGGACAGATTTCGGAAGAAGGGGTCGAGTTCAATACGGTAATTTAACCTCACGCAATAATTGGTCCGTATGGCATTAGTCACATCGTTCTAATCCTTGACCATCCTCATGAGAGAGTCCTTTGATCTCTCTCGGTCATTAAGAGTTCATTTCCACCCATCTCCACTTGACCAATGGTGATTGTCTTGAAGTAGGATGCGGAAAGGCACAGAGTTGTTCTACTTCCTAAGAGGTCAGAGCGGCAGGGAGAAGGTGGGTGGGGTGGGGGATCTGAAGCCGACATGGACAGCTCCCTGTCCATTGCTGGCACTGGGGTAGTGGCAGGACATCTAACTGGGTGTAGTTCATGGATGGGGAAGTGTGCATGACCACTGGTGTGGAACTGCCATGGAAAGGAATCGGTTAATGAGAAAAAAACAAAAAACAAAAGAGGATGAAGCAAACCTTAATAGAGAAAATTAGCGAGGGAAGCATAACCAACCTACCAACATATGTTGGATCAGTCTTTTTTTCATTACTAAGCTGGCCATGCAATCGGCCATCTAGCCAGTCAACTCATTATCAGTCAGTCAGTAAGCCAATCAGTCAGTCAATTAACCAGTTACTCAGTCAACCATGCAGTCAGACAATCAACCAGCCGGTTAGTCAGTCAGCCAGTCAGTCGACCAACTAGTCAGCCAATTAGTGAATCAACCAGACGGTCAGTCAGTCAGTCAGTCAGTCAGTCAGTCAACCAGTTAGCCAATCACTTAATCGGTCAGCCAGCCAGCCTGTCGATCAATCAACTAGTCAGCCAGTTAGTCAATCAGTCAGTAAAGCCAGTTAATTAACCGGTCAGTCAATCAGTCAGTAAAGCCAGTTAATTAATCGGTCAGTCAATCAGTCAGTAAAGCCAGTTAATCAACCGGTCAGTCAATCAGACAGTAAAGCCAGTTAATTAACCAGTCAGTCAATCAGTCAGTAAAGCCAGTTAATTAACCAGTCAGTCATCAGTCAGTACAGCCAGTTAATTAACCAGTCAGTCATTCAGTCAGTAAGACAACCACTCAGTCAATCAAACGCTCAGTCAACCAGTGAGCGAGTGAGTCAGTCAATCAACCAGACGGTCAGTCAGCCCTAAACCTGTCGGTCAGTCAACAATCAACCAGTCGGTCAGTCAATCAGTCAGCTAGTCAGCCAGACATGTAATCAATCAAGCGCTCAGTTAGTTAGTCAACCAGCCAGCTAGCCAGTCAGTCAGTCAGTTAGCAGTGTTGTTTCCAGACAGATGTCTCTTCACAAGCCTTCAGTATCTCTTTTTTGTTTATAATTTTCAATCTGGTTTAAAGAGAATCCCTGCTTTACCACCCTCATTTCCCTGTTCTTTTTGTTTTCAATCTGGTTTAAAGACAAGCCCTGCTTTATCACCCTCATTTCTCTGTTCTTTTTGTTTTCAATCTGGTTTAAAGACAAGCCCTGCTTTACCACCCTCATTTCCCTGTTCTTTTTGTTTTCAATCTGGTTTAAAGACAAGCCCTGCTTGACCACCCTCATTTCCCTGTTCTTTTTGTTTTCAATCTGGTTTAAAGACAAGCCCTGTTTGACCACCCTCATTTCCCTGTTCTTTTTGTTTTCAATCTGGTTTAAAGACAAGCCCTGCTTTACCACCCTCATTTCCCTGTTCTTTTTGTTTTCAAGCAATTCTGATGACAAGTAGGACATTTACTCCTTAAAAATCATAAATGTGTCGTGAAAATCTCCGATTGATGTTTCATAGTTTAGCAATAAACAAATCAAGATCTAAAAATTGATGTGCTTTTTTGTCTCAAAATCTTTAAATACTAAATGTGGTGTGTCTTAATAATAATGATGATAATGATGATGATTTATGACCTTTAATCTTACATCTAAGCCCTAAGCGCTTACAAATACAGAAAAGGTTAAAGAAAACATAAATGAAACCAATAAGAAGATGAATATTGCAATAAGTACCATGCATCTACAAACAAGGATACATACTGACACCCACCCACGCACACACAACCACACACACACCCACACACACACACACACACACACACACACATGCGCGCATGCCCCCCCTCCCCCCTCCCCCCCCCCCCCCCCCCCCCCCCCCCCCACACACACACACACACTAGTCGCAATTCAAAACATGGAATTCGACTTTCCACAATGCCAAGATTCAGAGATAAACATTAGATCTGTTATGCTTTTTTTTCTTCGTTTCAAGTTAAAACCTCATCTGTAATGATCACTGAAAAGAGATGTTTAATTAACTGTCTGTACTCAAATTAAAAAAAAAGAGAGCATGAGAGAGAGAAGAGAGAGAGAGAGAGGAGAGAGAGAGAGAGAGAGAGAGAAGAGAGAATTTCAAACCAAACAAAATCTTAAAACCAAGTCATGGACCAAAGAAGACAAAACCCCCCTACTCCCGCTACTCCCCAAACAAGCGAACAAACAAAACAAACAAATAGAAAAAAAAAAACACAACACACACACAATTAATTAAACCACACATTTGTTTTATCAAGTATGTTAGGCCACGCCCCAAACCAAATTCAAGAAAAACACAACAGCAACAAAAACCAACCACAAAGAAGACTGGAGCGTTAAAGACAAGGCAAAAAGGATCTACAATGAAAGGATCTACAATAAAAGGATCTACAATAACGCTATTTTAGGACACAATACAAAAACAGGCAAGTGAGTTTTGGAGAGGAAATAACATCCAAAAATTGCCCGGAGCATAGTCAGCATGCGAATGAAGGAAGGAAGGAACAACAACCGAGACACAAAGGACACCCAATTTAGAGTTATTCACCCGAAGCTCCCGTCTTTTTTTTTTCTGTCGGAAGAGGGCGCCTCTCACCTTGCCGCAAGGTCGTGGGCACAATTGCTGTTTGTCTCGTGAGCTTCTGACCTTTCGTGACGTCAACGACAGTTACGAGAGCTGACGAAAAAAGTCCACGTGACGTGTCTGTGACAGAGAAATCTATTAATTCATTCCCCTCCAGCGGTCCGTTCCCTGCCTTGTTCGGCTGTCAGGTCCAGATTAGACAACTTCCGTGAAGGATGATTCATGGGCCCCGTAGTTACACACATTGTGGGGTTAAAGGTTAAAACATGTTAACATTGTTCTCTTTGTGTGTGTGTGTGTGTGTGTGTGTGTGTGTGTGTGTGTGTGTGTTATTCTTTCTGTGTCTATACTTGTCTACTTTTCCCTCTTTCAAAGGGATCTCATGTGTACCTACACCAGCCCCATGTACTCTCTTTAGCCCCCCCCCCCCCCCCCCCCCCCCTTATACGTTTCACATGCAATAACTAGAATATTATGGACGGTGGTTGAAATTAGAAAGAGCGTGTGTATGAAACGAAACAACAACAAGAACAACAACCGAACAACAACAAGAACAACAACAAACAAACCGGATGGCGATGTTTCTTGCACATGCGTCCTCTTTTAGTTAAGGCACAGAAGGAAAATGGAGGACGGAAAATGAGGGCAGGAGAGGAGAGTGAGGGGGTGGGGTGGGTGGGGAGGGGAGACAGTGACGATGATGTCGTCATGGCGCCATGACAGAGTGGCGCATTTTAGACCAATTCGGTCGAGAAGCAGCGACTGTCAAGGCACAAGAAGGAGTCCATCTGAAATCCAGGGTCCGAGGTGAAAGGTCAAGGCTTCAACATGATGCCCCGTCTAGATGACGCCATTGTTCCGGTTTGCAGAGAGTTTGTGTCACTTGAGTATTACAGGACCAGTTTCAGCTTCAGTTTCATCAAGGAGGCGTCATCTACGTGAACTAGTCCATGTCTATAGGTTACACCACGTCTGCCATGCAATGAAGCGACACATCCCGGGAGATACAGAATCTTCAGCGAAAAAAATTTCAACGACTGCTTTCATTGCAGCAGGAAGAAAATCTAAGGAGCCCTTGACAGCAGGTCCTCAGAAAGAAAACACCTTCACCCCCTCTAACTCTGAAAACCCCTTCACCCCTCTGAGTCTGAAAACCCCTTCACCCCCTCTAAGTCTGAAAACCCCTTCACCCCTCTGAGTCTGAAAACCCCTTCACCCCTCTAAGTCTGAAAACCCTTCACCCCTCTAAGTCTGAAAACCCCTTCACCCCTCTACGTCTGAAAACCCCTTCACCCCTCTAAGTCTGAAAACCCCTTCACCCCTCTAGGTCAAGAGTTTTGGCCCTCAACTCCTTACCTCTATGGTGGCCGAGCCGCTTCCTGGTCATGTTTCCAGATGCCCCTCCTTTTAATCCCCTGGCGTTGCCGGATATAGGAAACTGCCCCTTCTGGACAGGTAGGTGTCTTAAGGAGCACCAGTTTACGACAAATGTCCAATCCACTTTGCCATCGAACACCTGTTCGGCGTTGGGGAATCTAAACCTTACGAAGTTCAGTCTTGTTCCTCCTCGACCAGACCCAGCTGGAACTCTTCATCTGCCTCTTCCACTGTCTTTAAAGGTTCTAGTCATCCTTTTAACAGAAATGACCGGCTGCTTCATGGATCATGGGCTGATGAGCTTACAGCTCGCTTTGTACCAACCTCACACACACACACACACACACACACACACACACACACACACACACACACACACACACAGTATAGTGTGTTCAATCAGGATCATTTTATTATGTGAACCTGAGTAGAGTGATGTATCCAGTCTCATGCCACTCCTCCTGATGAAATCTGGATGGTTGTCGCATTCTCCTGATGAGATCTGGATGACTGTCCCATCCTCCTGATGAAATGTGGATAGTTGTTCCATCCTCCTAATGAAATGTGGATGGTTGGCCCATCCTCCTAATGAAATCTGGATGGCTGTCCCATCCTCCTAATGAAATCTGGATGGCTGTCCCATCCTCCTGATGAAATGTGGATGGCTGTCCCATCCCCCTGATGAAATCTGGATGGTTGTCCCATCCTCCTGATGAAATGTGGATGGCTGTCCCATCTCCCTGATGAAATGTGGATGGCTGTCCCATCCTCCTGATGAAATGTGGATGGCTGTCCCATCCCCCTGATGAAATCTGGATGGTTGTCCCATCCTCCTGATGAAATGTGGATGGCTGTCCCATCCCCCTGATGAAATGTGGATGGCTGTCCCATCCCCCTGATGAAATGTGGATGGTTGTCCCATCCTCCTAATGAAATGTGGATGGTTGTCCCATCCCCCTGATGAAATGTGGATGGTTGACCCATCCTCCTGATGAAATCTGGATGGTTGTCCCATTCTGGAAGGTGTGCTGTGCAGTTTCAATCCTTCACATCATCCAGTGAACCCAGTTCCTTGCTCTTAATGTCACAGCTGATCCAGACCATGATTTGTGGCCTCTTGTAGAATGTCCTCCTAGCAGCGTGGCGTTTCCTCTGCAAGCTTCTAGCAGCGTGGCGTGTCCTCTGGCAGTGCTAATCGCAAGTGTGATCCCTTTCAGCATTTGGTTGTATTTTCATAAGCACCTTCCGTTTTTTGTTTGTTTGTTTGGTTGTTTTTTTGTTGTTTTTTTTTTTTGCGCTGCTTTGTATAAGCTAAGGATCGTTCCACTGCTTGCTTGTCCTGCCAGAGTGGAGCCATGGGGTCCCTGATTTTCCCCATTTCACTGGGTTTGAATTCGAGGGCAGGAGTTCACACACAGATCTGCTGATCCTGAGAGGTGCCATGTGCAATGTTTCATCCCTGCTGAGACTTCTTTGGACTGCAGGTATTCACGTAGTTTACTGCCTTCTGGCCGTGTTGGTCTGCTGTCTGGATTCTCTGGGCATTCTTCTCTTTCTTCATATCTGGTATCATCATGTCGCTCTTTGCTTTACCTTTTGCCTTGTTCATTTCTGTTGATCCCAGCCCCTGTCAGCTGATTGGTGTGCTTCCTGTGACACCCTTGATCTTGAGAATTTCCTTGGCAACGTCCGTTGCCTCCTGAACTTTCCATTTTCTTCCGATCTGAAGCTTCGCTGGACTGATCTCATAGTGTTGTATCCAGTCATCGAGCTTGGCTAGTAATTTTACATTACCCATTTTATATCCCTGCGAGAATCGATTTCAGGTGTGACTTCAGCTTTGCTTGGTTAGTAATTTTACATTACCCATTTTATATCCCTGCGAGAATCGATTTCAGGTGTGACTTCAGCTTTGCTTGGTTAGTAGTTTTACATTACCCATTTTATATCCCTTTGAGAATCGATTTCAGGTGTGACTTCAGCTTTGCTCGGTTAGTAGTTTTACATTACCCATTTTATATCCCTGCGAGAATCGATTTCAGGTGGTGTGACTTCAGCTTTGCTTGGTCGAAGCAGAGTGCAATGACAGTGAGACTAGGTGGGACATTGATCCATTTCCTTGTGTCTTTGTTGATTTTGGCCTCCATTGATCCACTGTATTAGTGCTGATCGTGTACTCCATGGAGCCACTGTATTAGTGCTGGTATCGTGTACCTCCATGGAGCCACTGTATTAGTGCTGGTATCGTGTACCTCCATTGATCCACTGTATTAGTGCTGGTATCGTGTACCTCCATGGAGCCACTGTATTAGTGCTGGTATCGTGTACCTCCAGCCACTGTATTAGTGCTGATATCTGTACCTCCATTGATCCACTGTTTCAGCATTTCATGTCTTTCATCTTCTTTGGTAACTTGTGTCATCCATGAAAACTTTAAGAGGAGGCATTAGGTACCCATTCCAGATGTCTGCTGAACCTGAAATTGCACAGCCCATTGTTATGCCTGCTTGCAGATGTCTGCTGAACCTGAAAAATTGCACAGCCCATTGTTATGCCTGCTTACAGATGTCTGCTGAACCTGAAATTGCACAGCCCATTGTTATGCCTGCTTGCAGATGTCTGCTGAACCTGAAATTGCACAGCCCATTGTGATGCCTGCTTGCAGATGTCTGCTGAACCTGAAATTGCACAGCCCATTGTGATGCCTGCTTGCAGATGTCTGCTGAACCTGAAATTGCACAGCCCATTGTTATGCCTGCTTCCAGATGAATCCAGTCTGTTGTGCTTTCTTTTAAGGAAAACTTTTTAGAAGCCGTGGAAATACTTTCTCAGCATTTCTCGGACGTGCGAAGGCCTGTTGAATCGTCTTGTGTGGAACTGATCTATATGCATTTGCCAGATCGAAATAATACCTCATCGAGGTCCCTCTTCTGTCTCTGCCTGATCTCTTTGGATTATTCCACAAGTCACAGTGGCATGCTATACACAGCCACACACTTCTGGCATGCCTCCTCTCTGGACTGATAAATCCAAGCATTCATTTTCTGTTGGCGTTTAGTCAGCCTAGGTAGGACAGAAATGATTTTGCCCTCAATGTCCATAAGTAATATTGGTCTGACTTGCTGTGTATAATTTGAGTTTTGTTGTCTGGGAATATATACTCCATGAGCTATCTTACCATGCTCATTGATCTTCAAGGTTCTCTATGCTGATCGTATCAGTTTGCAGAAGCACCCAAGGACTGGGTTATTTCTTGAACAGCAGACAGGGTGTTCCATTTGGCTGAGGTGAAGATTGGCTCTGGCATTCTGTAGCACTTTCTATATCTCATCCAGTGTTGGTGGTTTATTACTGAACTTTTCTCTGGCGCTGCAGATGGTACCAAGCTCTTGGTTTCACTGTGGTTTGAATCCTAACCTTTCCAATGTCTTCTCTGTTTGTGCAGTATACTACTGTCCATTGCAGTCTTCATACTTCACACTTCGTCCTGCGGACCTTCATGCCTTGCTCAGTAAAAAGCGTCCTTCCAAAGACAATGAGAATTCCGCTTGTTCATTACTAATAGTCTGCCATCGATTTCCAGTCGTGACTGAGTTCAACGCCAATAGATTCATCCTTCTTTTCCTTTTCTGTGAATCCTGGGAAATCCTGAGAGCATCTTTCTGTCTTGGAACTAGTGGCAAGTTGGAGAGAAGTAATGCATCTTTCTGTCTTGGAACTAGAGGCAAGTTGGAGAGAAGTAATGCATCTTTCTGTCTTGGAACTAGTAGCAAGTTGGAGAGAAGTAATGCATCTTTCTGTCTTGGAACTAGAGGCAAGTTGGAGAGAAGTAAGGCGGGAAGTCAGCCCACAGAGTCCACTGTTCTGGTCTTTCCCAAAGTCATCCCGTCGTTTCCCGACGTCCTCCGAACTATTCCCGAAAGACAATGATCTAGCCATGTGCTAGCCGGAAGAAATTCTATGAAGAGCTTGACAGCAGAAGGGTTCCAGATGATAGTCTCACAGGGGTCTTTTGACTCTGATCTCTCTGCACTCTAAGATCCTGATTTCTAGATGCCCATCTGCAGTCAACATGTTCCCCTGGCACTGCCGGCACTTGAACTGCATCTTGTGATGTGGCGTTTCAAGGCATCTTGTGGATGGGTGGGCGTTTCAAGGCATCTTGTGGATGGGTGGGCGTTTCAAGGCATCTTGTGGATGGGTGGGCGTTTCAAGGCATCTTGTGGATGGGTGGGCGTTTCAAGGCATCTTGTGGATGGGTGGGCGTTTCAAGGCATCTTGTGGATGGGTGGGCGTTTCAAGGCATCTTGTGGATGGGTGGGCGTTTCAAGGCATCTTGTGGATGGGTGGGCGTTTCAAGGCATCTTGTGGATGGGTGGGCGTTTCAAGGCATCTTGTGGATGGGTGGGCGTTTCAAGGCATCTTGTGGATGGGTGGGCGTTTCAAGGCATCTTGTGGATGGGTGGGCGTTTCAAGGCATCTTGTGGATGGGTGGGCGTTTCAAGGCATCTTGTGGATGGGTGGGCGTTTCAAGGCATCTTGTGGATGGGTGGGCGTTTCAAGGCATGCCATTTTAGACAGAATGTCTCACCCACATTGCTGTGAGATGCATGTTCTGAGTTGGGAAATTTAGATCTTAAGAAGTTTAGTTTTGTTCTTCCTTGACCAGGTCCAGCTGGGACTCTTCAGCTGCCTCTGTCATTGCCTTTAGGGCTCTGGTCCTCGTCTTACCAGGAAGGGCGGGATGATTCAGGAGCTTTCATTGCCTTTAGGACTCTGGTCATCGGATTACCAGGAATGGCGGGATGATTCAGGAACTTTCATTGCCTTTAGGACTCAGGTCCTCGTCTCACCAGGAATGGCGGGCTGATTCAGCTTTCATTGCCTTGAGGACTCTGGTCATCGGCTTACCAGGAATGGCGGGCTGATTCATGAGATCATTGACTGAGGAACCTACAACACGCTTTGCTCCAACCTCAGTGGTGAGGACTCTGGCTTGGGAGCCAGATCCCCTCGAGCCACTGGCTAGACTGGCATACTTCTCAGTCTTGTAGATGTGAGCTCACTCCATTCTGATTTTCATGGCACAGTGAGTTCAATCGATTTTCTATGGCACAGCGAGTTCAATCGGAATCACTTGAATGGATGAACCTGAGAAAAGTGCAAAATCCAGTCTAATGCCACTCGTCTGGATGGTCTCTGGAAAGCTTTGCCATTGTGATAATGTGGATCAGTAAGGCGAGAGGACCTTTGCCATTGTGATAATGTGTATAAGAAAGGCCACAGGAGCTTGGCCATTATGATAATGTGTATAAGAAAGGCCACAGGAGCTTGGCCATTATGATAATGTGTATAAGAAAGGCCACAGGAGCTTTGCCATTGTGATAATGTGGATTAGTAAGGCCACAGGAGCTTTGCCATGTGATAACGTGTATAAGAAAGGCCACAGGAGCTTTGCCATGTGATAACGTGTATAAGAAAGGCCACAGGAGCTTGGCCATTGTGATAATGTGTATAAGAAAGGCCACAGGAGCTTTGCCAGTGTGATAATGTGTATAAGAAAGGCCACAGGAGATTTGCCATTATGATAATGTGTATAAGAAAGGCCACAGGAGCTTTGCCAGTGTGATACTGTGTATAAGAAAGGCCACAGGAGATTTGCCATTATGATAATGTGTTTAAGAAAGGCCACAGGAGCTTGGCCATTGTGATAATGTGGATCAGTAGGGCCACAGGAGCTTGGCCATTGTGATAATGTGTATAAGAAAGGCCACAGGAGCTTTGCCATTGTGATAATGTGTATAAGAAAGGCCACAGGAGCTTGACCATTGTGATAATGTGTATCAGTAAGGCCACAGGAGCTTGGCCATTGTGATAATGTGTATCAGTAGGGCCACAGGAGCTTTGCCATTGTGATAATGTGTATAGGAAAGGCCACAGGAGCTTTGCCATTGTGATAATGTGTATAAGAAAGGCCACAGGAGCTTGGCCATTGTGATAATGTGTATCAGTAAGGCCACAGGAGCTTGGCCATTGTGATAATGTGGATCAGTAGGGCCACAGGAGCTTTGCCATTGTGATAATGTGCATAAGAAAGGCCACAGGAGCTTGGCCATTGTGGTAATGTGTATCATGAAGGCCACAGGAGCTTTGCTACTGTGATAATGTGGATCAGTAAGGCCACAGGAGCTTTGCCATTGTGATAATGTGTATCATGAAGGCCGGAGGAGCATCGAGGTCATCATGAACTGGGATCAGCAGATCTTGTATTTGCCAGTGAGACCACGGCGGTCTGTTATCTGCGGGGTATTTTCCACCATTTGCTTGGTTCCCTGTCTCCTCTTTGTGTTTTTTCGTGGAGTCTTCATATACCTGCCCAGTCTCTTGCCTGTTTTTTTTTTCTGTGACTGTAGGAAGAGTGGCTTGGTTGACTATATTGATCGTAACTGTTTTGGCTATTTTTCCTCTCCGCAGGAAAAAGCTTCGTGATTTCTCCGATTTGAAACTCATCCTTGATGAAGCAACTACCATTTGTAACTCTCAGCAGACGCCATGCTGTTTGATCGTCTGTTTCCCTGTGAACCCTTGACCCGTGTCTGAGCTGACGTCATTACCTCAGACGAGGAAATTTGACGACACTCAAATTGAAACTGACGTACCTGATCACAAAGCCACTTCTTGGTTTCAACTCTGCTGTTACTATGTTACAAATACAGAAATGACAACTAAGTGACCAGGTTTCCCCTG
>CM065718.1:76198847-76203847 GCA_033310375.1 Conus canariensis
ATCTTATGTGGTTTAGCGATGGGACAAGCATAATTATTGATTAATTTTTCCATACGTTAATTAACGTAACATCTTTTATCTAAACTGCAAAGATGCACACGCACACATGCACACGCTCACGCACACGCACACACGCACACACACACACACACACACACACACACACACACACACACACACACACACACACACGCACACACACATGTACAGGCACACACACACACGCACACACACACACACACACACAGAGCACACACACACACACACACACACACACACACACACACACACACACACACGCACGCACGCACGCACGCACATCACACACACACACACACACACACACACACACACACACACACACACACGCACGCAGGCACGCAGGCACGCACGCACGCACGCACGCACGCACGCACACATACATACACATACACGCACGCACGCACGCACACACTCACACACTGTGGTATCAATGATTTGAAAACGCAAGACGCAGAAACAGTCAGCAAAGATTTCACAAAAGCAAACAAATCAAAGTGAAACACCCATCATCACACATTGTTGTGAGTCAGGCAACTGCAGTAGAGGATGCTGAATTGGATGCTAAACGTGAATTATTCAATGCCCTTGTAAGAACAGAACTGCTGGTTGACAAAATTATTTCTTTCGTACCACACAATAACTTCTATGACTACAGGAGAGACGGGATGCATCCAACCACCAGGGGATCATCGATCCTGGCAGCTAACCTTGGCCGGCATCTACGAGATCTCCTTTGGGAAAAGCCCAAGAAGCCATCTCGCCGCCTACCTCCCCATCCAGGGCGTTGGGGCCCTCAGATGCTGTATCAGAACGAGAGGGGACCTTGGTGGAACCGCTATGAAATGCTCTAAATGTTCGGGAGCATCTCCCTCAAGACTCTATATTGACTGAAATCTAGTCATGTAGTGGAGCCCAGTTATATACCTCCACCTCACTTGTTAACGTGACAATTTGAATTTTATTACTGAAGACTATTTAAGTTTATTACTTTGCATTTCTGTTTCGTAATTCTTGTTTTACGTCTTACGGGTATCGTGCATGTCCTAACCTGTTTATATACGTTAGAAGGGAATTTCTCAGTCACTTCACTTATTATATGCATCTTTATCATGACAACAAAAAAAGAGACCAACTATTAAGCTTCTCCAATGGAATTGTCGCTCCATAACAAAAAATATATCATACTTGAATCAATATCTTGGAATAAATAAGTTTCATGTTTTATTATTACAATCACTAAATGTCAACAGCGATAATCTATCACATTTACCTGGATTCTATCACCCCCCAGTTTATGAACAATGTGCGGACCGAATACAAACAGCTATCTATGTGCGTGAAGGCCTGGATTTTTGCGAAAGAACTCCACCAGTATCCAGTAACACCCCTTCCGCTTCATGCTGTGCAGCAATGGTCAGATTTACTTCTTCTTTGATATTGAAGATTGCCTCAGTTTACCTTCCAAAAGGACCTGATGATGTGAATGCAGAATGGCTAAAAGGTTCCAAGACCAAAGAGACAAATGGGTTATTGGAGGAGATTTTAACGCATGTTACAAGTAATAGATTATTAGATAACATAGCTGATTCTAATCTATATTTGCTAAATAATGGAAATATTACTCGCATTCCAGGTATAGCCACCCATAACCCCTCAGCCATTGATTTAACCTTTACATCTCCATCACTTGTAGTAAACTCAATGTGGGAAACAGGAGATAATCCACTGGGATCAGATCATATTCCAATAATAATATCGTTGAATGACATATTAGAACAGGAAATCTCAGAAGATATTATTCCAAAACATATTTACAAAAAAGCAGATTGGTCTTTTTTTTCAAACCAATCTTAACAACACAGACATAGTGTTCTCAGCTAATGAAAACGTAGATGACCAATACACTGCATTTTGTAAATATATTTTAGCAGCAGCTGACAAGTCGATCCCGAAGATAAAAAACACAAAGTCAAAAAAACATAATGGAAATGTATGGTGGAACACAAAATGTGAAACTGCCAATAAAAAGAAAAAATAAAGATTCAAGATTTATTGTAAAAAGAGATCGGCAAGTAGTCATAAAGAAATGAAAAAGGCAGATAAAGAAAGTAAAGATGTCATAGATGACGCAAAGCTGCAGCATTGGAATGAATTTTGTAACTCTGAAGTTAAAAATCATAAAGATATTGGTAAAGTGTGGGAGGAACTGAAAGCTATGAAAAATGGATTAACATCGACACAGTACCCTATAACAATAGATAACAACAGTCTTCCTAGTGCTGATGAGAAAGCAGAAGCTTTTGTAAACATATTTGCTAAGGTAAGCCGCTCTGAAGGTCTAACAAGTACTGACCAAATATACAGAGAGAAAGAAGAAGGTAGTAAAGCACATGATGAATCTACAGCAGACAATAGTAACAATATTAATGCTCCTATAACTATCCAAGAAGTAAAAGAAGCCATTAGATCCATACCATTAAGAAAATCATCTATTGGTTTAGATGCAATATCTAATCAAATGTTAAGAAATTTGCCTGAGCATTTTGTAGAGTTTCTTCATAAATTATTTAGTACGTGTTGGAGAATTGGTGTTATGCCAAAAATATGGAAACAGTTGATTATTGTTCCAATTCATAAGCAAGGAAAATCTACAAAGGATCCTAAGAATTATAGACCCATTGCATTAACTTCACATGTATGTAAATTTTCAGAAAGAATTGTTTTGAATAGACTTGTACATTACTGCGAAAAATATAACATCATACCAATCAATCAAGCTGGTTTCCAGAAAGGTCGATCCACTACAGAAATTTTAGTGAAATTATCAACAAATATAAAGAAACAGTTTGCTAGACGAAAATGTGTTCTTGCTACCTTTTTCGATATAAATAAGGCTTACGACCAAGTGTGGCATTTTCAGCTATTGAATAAACTTAAAAACATTGGCTTGACAGGAAATATATGCAACTATGTCAGATGTTTTCTAAAGGATAGGGTAATAAGAACAAGAATAGGAAAAACATATTCCACAAGTAGAACACTTTCAATGGGAATCCCTCAAGGGTCAGTATTAGCGCCACTTCTCTTCTCGTTATTAATGCATGATCTGCCAAACAAATTATCAAAAAAAGTTGTTCTTGTCCAATATGCAGATGATATATGCATGTGGATGGATGCAACGTTAAAAAAGAAAACTTCAAAGCGAGATAAAAAATTTGTCAAAAAGATCTATCAAGGAGAACTAAATAAGATGGTGGATTATATGAAGCTAAATGGATTAAGTCTGTCAACCGAAAAAAAAATATGATTCTTTTTAACAGTGGATCTAACCCAGAAAGCATGCCTATTTTCACATTGGATGATACTCCTCTTAAGTACGTTACAGAGATCGAATTCCTAGGAGTTTATTTTACATCTAAATTATCATGGAACTTTCATATCGAATATTTATTAACAAAGGCGAGAAAAACATTAAACTTTCTGAAAACTATTTCTAAAGAAAAGTGGGGGCAAGATCCAGCTACATTGATTACTCCATGTAAATCTTTAATGAGATCAAAAATATCTTATGCCCAAGAAATATTCTTTAACGCGCCTAAATATCTATTACAAAAACTGCAAAGTATTGAATGTAAGGCGTTGAAATTAGCCCTTGGACTTCCTGTGCACGCGTCATCGTCACGTACATATCATGAAGCTCAGGTGCTTCCTCTAGATGATTATAGAGATTTAACATGTTGTAAATTTGTCATTAAAAGTACAGCTAGAAAAACACACATTAAATCAGAAATCAAAATAAGATCAGATTTTGATTTTCCGAAAAGAGCAAAGTCTATAACTTCTCAAATAACTATAGCAACTTATACATCAAAAATAATTTCAGATTCTGGGGTTTCTTTAGAAAAAGAAAATTTCTCTCCGAGACCATCTTTTTGTCCTATTCCACCCTGGGAACTTAAAAAAGCCCATTTTGATATTAATCACACCAACATAAAAAAAGATGAAAATATAAATATGCTAGCAAGTTACACTAAGTGTCATATGGACGAGAAATACACTAACCAGTTAAAAATATACACAGATGGTTCATGTATTGGTAAGCAAACAGGTTGTGCATTCTTAATCCCTGACTTGAGGGTGGAGAAATCTTTTTACACTGGATGTAACATATCCATATTTACAGCTGAATTAACAGCAATACTCATGGCTTTGAATTACCTTTTAGATTTCCCCAAAACAATATTTCAAGCTCTTTTTGTGTAGATTCAAAATCAGTCCTTCAGGCGATAAAAGATTTTCATTTGCATACTAGGCCTGAAATGATTATTGAGATAAGCTGTTTGATCCATATGCTTATTGAAGGAGGCACCCAGTTATCCTTTTGTTGGATTCCTTCACACTGTTCCTTTTATTACAACGATAAAGTAGATAGGGCAGCTAAGCATGGAGCAAAACATATCTGTGGTTCTGAAGATCTTAAACTACACTTATCGGTACATGAGCAGTGCAATTTAGTTAAAACATATATTTCGAAAACTTTCAAAGATAGAATGATAGAACATGACAATCAAAATCAGTTTGATGTTTTTGATATTAAAATCATTCAACATAATTTTAGTTTAAATAAAAATATACTTTCATTGATGTATAGGTGGAATCTTGATGCTTTTAAAACAAAATATGTTAAAAACATACTATGTTTATGTAAAAAGAAAATAACACGTGATCATATTGTTACATGTCAAGACATGAAAAAAAATAATTCCAGTGTTGAGGCAAAATAGTGCACAGGCCATCTTTGAGTCACCAGCTCTAACATATGAGTTTTTTTGTATGCTTAGAGCGCACTCCATTGGGGAAGTATTTATAGGTTCCTTTTTTGTGTGTGTGGCGGGAATGGGGGATATGTGTGGGGAGGGAAGATGGAATAATGTACAAAGCTCAAAAGTGACAAGGAC
>CM065718.1:76206347-76208847 GCA_033310375.1 Conus canariensis
TAGACAAAATTTTATCATGAAGACATTGAAAATACGTTCTTGTTAATGAACATTCAAGTAAAAAATGAGATACATTAAGGTTTTGACCACAGACACACAAAGGAGATGGTTTTAAAAACCTGCCAAACCAACAATCCACCCGTATTCTGTGCAATAAATTTCGATTCGGAATAGAACCTGGCGGACTTATACAATGACTGCCGGGGGCAGAAAGATCCCATCTGTTCTTCTGAATGGCAGCTTCAATGTACTGTGTTCTTCTCTGGTCCCAGAGTGCTTTTGTCAGAATATTGTTTATTTCAAGAACCGAATAAGGAATATCACATAAAACTGTATTCGATTTGCACATTGAAGCCTCTTTTGCACAGGTATCAGCCAGTTCATTCCCTCGAAGATCGCAGTGACCGGGTACCCATAATAATGTTATTTTGGAACCTCGCATCATTAACTGGTGAATTGAAAATAAAATTTCACTGACGAGATCAGGACGACTTGATGTATTTGAAGGTGTAAAGCCGTTAAAGCAGACTTGGAATCTGACAAAATCAGTATTCTTTCTGGTAAGACTTGCACATCAAGAATGAAATTAATAGCTTTCATAAGAGCAAATAACTCAGCAGTGAAAATAGAACAACCTTTGGTAATATGAAATCTTTTTTCAATGTTAAGGGAAGGTATCACGAAAGCAGCACCAACCTCAGAAGTACACGAAACTGAACCATCAGTGAAAATATGCAGATAAGATTCATATTCAGTGTAAATCAATTCTTTAACAAGAGAAGCAAGCAAAAGTGGATTCTCATTTTTAGTAATATTACCATAGGAATAGAAAAAATCTGCTTGCTTCATCAACCAAAGGGGGAAAGGGTATTTGGTCATTTTAACAATGTTGTCAAGCGAAAAGTTGCATGCATGTAAAAGAGGAGATACATAATCAGACAATGAAGTATATGCTTTTTTATTCCGTATCTCTCTAGAAACGTAGGTGCTTTCATCAAGTTCAGAAGTAACTGAGTTAGGGACTGTTCTTGCTCGTGCTGAGTAGCTACAAGCACAGAGCATCCTATGTTCATTTAAAGGCAAAACTCCTGCCTCTCTGTAAGTCATATCAATTGATGCCCATCTTGGAAGCCCCAAAGCAATTTTAAGTGCTAAGGAATCAATACTAGTTAACTTATGTAAATCTGTCTTTGGTGCAGTGAAAAATACTTCTTGACCATAACTTACAATCGAACGAACTGTCCCTAAGGCGACATGGATAAGATTAGATCCATAATTTATTAGAGGGATTCCAGTTAGGACTCGCAGTAACGCAATTTTCTTTCTTGCCTTTTCCACGAGATGATTTATATGTTTACACCAAAATAATTTATAGTGAAAAATAACGCCTAGAAATTTTACTTGCTTACTTGGGAAAATGAAAGAATCACCTATTTGTACTTTTACAGCGTCCCTACCTTCAAAATCGATATTTTTCTTTGTAAATATAATAAAAAACCGATTTGTCCGTTGATAAGTTAAAACCGTTTGAATTCAAATAATTAACAAGTTTACTGACCGCAAATTGAAACTGTTCAACAATTTTATTACGCTTGATTTTGTTTTTTGTAAAATTACAATTTACATTTTTCCACATTGCAATATCATCTGCATAAGCAGCTAAAGTTGCCCCTTTCGTGTCAATCTGATTAAGATCATAAAGCATCAATGAGAAGAGGATTGGAGAAATGACACTTCCTTGAGGGACACCCATGTTAACATATCTTGTACTTGACAGCACACCATTTAGTTTTACTTGTAGCGTTCTTCCAGATAAAAATGATTGTAAAAACATGTGGAAACGACCTTTAATCCCAATTTCATGAGCCTTGGACAATAATTTAAAATGCCAAACAGAATCGTACGCTCTATGAATATCAAAAAACGTGGCTAAAGTAGAGTGTCGCTTAGCCAAGGCTTTTTTGACGTGTGAAGCTAAAAGACTAACATGATCAGTGACACCCCTCCCTTTTCTGAAACCAGCTTGAAATATTGGCAAAATCCCATTCTTTTCAAGGAAATGTTCTAATCTGAATTTCATTATCCTCTCAAAAAGTTTTCCAATGTGAGGAGTCAAAGAAATGGGTCGAAAATTAGAAGATTTTCTTTTTGATTTTCCTTGTTTATGGATAGGTACAACTGTTGCTTTCTTCCAAGCCATTGGCAGCTTTCCAGAATTCCAGCATAATTGGAAGAACTCTAATAATTTTTTCAAAAAGCATTGTGGAAAATGCTTTATCATGTTGTAAGAAATGGGATCAAATCCTGTCGCAATTTTACCAGATTTTAGACGGCGAAGTGAGTACAGAAGCTCCTCCATTGTTAGATTTTTATTAATATATAACGTGTTGTCATTGTCATGTGGTTCAATGTTTCTCCCTTCGTTTTCAATAGTTCTTCTTCGTTCTTGCTCTTCTTTAGGCAGATGTTCAGTCTGACTCATTGCTGCGAAAGTGTCAGC
>CM065718.1:76211347-76233847 GCA_033310375.1 Conus canariensis
GATAGGCAAAGGAACGTTGACCAAAGGTTTTAGTGCGAACAGTGGGGATACTGTAGATACGAGTGTCACATGAGGAACGTAAAGCTCGAGATGGGGTGTAAAGATGTAACAGGTGGGTGAGATACTCAGGACAGGAAGACTCGATAGATTTGAAGCAGAGAGAGGCAATCTTGTAGGATATTCTTAGCTGAACAGGGAGCCAGTGGAGAGAGCGGAGCAATGGGGTAACATGGTTATATTTAGAAGTGCGGAAGAT
The DNA here is from genome assembly GCA_033310375.1 of Conus canariensis. Lineage (NCBI taxonomy): Eukaryota > Metazoa > Mollusca > Gastropoda > Neogastropoda > Conidae > Conus > Conus canariensis. The sequence continues at coordinate 76,211,604 of CM065718.1, forward strand.
GAGACGGGCAGCATGATTCTGAACTCTTTGAAGTTTGTTGATGAGATGAGAGGGAGAGCCAGACACAAGAGCGTTACAGTAATCCAGGCGGGATAGAACAAATGCGCAGACAAGAGCTTTTGTTGTGTTTTCTGAGAGAAGATGGCGAATAGAAGCAATTCGGCGGAGTTCAAGAAAGCAAGTGCGACAGACATTGCTGACATGCTGTTGGAAGGACAGGGTTTGATCAAGAGTTACACCGAGGTTGCGGGCAGAATGAGAGAGAGTGATAGGTGAATCAACAAGTTTGATGGAAGTCGGAACAGAAGGGTGGTTTTGAAGTTTTGGTGGGGTGATCAGGATCAGTTCAGACTTATCTTCATTTAGTTTTAGTTTGTTTCGGGTCATCCAGTCCTTAAGGTTGGCTACACAAGACTGGGTGTTTTGGATCATGAGAGGAAGGTCAGAGAGAGGCCCAGAGACATACAGCTGATTGTCATCAGAGAAGGAATGATGCTGAAGTAGGTGTTCTTGGACGATAGAAGAGACAGGATAAGAGTAGAGAATGAAGAGTAGAGGGCCCAAGACAGATCCTTGTGGCACGCCGTAGGTCAGACAAGAGGGATTAGAAGAAAGGCCGTTGATAGAAACTACTTGTTGACGATCAGTGATGTAGGAATGAAACCAACTCAAGACTGTGTCATCAAGCCCAAAAGAGTGATGTAGGCGGGAAATGAGGATAGAGTGGTCAATGGTGTCAAAGGCAGCAGATAGGTCCAAGAGAGTCAAAAGTGATACATTGTTACAGTCAAGGGCAGTCAGAATGTCGTTACAGATTTTGAGAAGAGCAGTCTCAGTACTATGTCCAGAGCGGTAAGCAGACTGAAGGGGATAGACAAGGCTGTTGGAATGAAGGTGGTCTAACAGTTGGTCAAGAACAACTTTCTCTAAAATTTTTGAAAGAAACGGAAGATTTGACACAGGTCTGTAGTTTTTCAAATTGTCAGGGTCAAGAGTAGTCTTTTTCAAAAGAGGTCTTACAATTGCAGATTTGAAAGAAGAAGGAAAGAAGCCAGTTGAGAGGGAGTGGTTGATGATGATGGTAATATGAGGGAGTAGAGTGTCAAGGCAATGGGTGAGGAAAGAAGCTGGTAGTGGGTCAAGTTCACAGGTTTTAATGTCAGATTTCATGATGATTTTCTTTACAAAGACCTCAGAAACAGGATGGAAGGAAGTGAGGAAAGTTCCCGAGAAAGGGGGATCGGGAAATGGTGCATGAGTATTAGTCAGGGTGTCCAGTGAAAGCCTAAGATTAGTGATCTTGTTGACAAAGTAGTCAGAGAAACCTGGTGAGATATAGATACTATGACAAATAAACCTGGTGCCATATAGATACTATGACAAATAAACCTGTGATATATAGATACTATGACAAATAAAGCTGCTGACATATAGATACTACGACAAATAAACCTGTGACATATACATACTATGACAAATAAACCTGTGACATATAGATACTATGAATAATAAACCTGTGACATATAGATACTATGACAAATAAAGCTGGTGACATATAGATGCGATAACATGGTGACATGTAGACATGGTGACATACAAATACGATGACATATAGACATGGTGACATATAGATATGGTGACATATAGATACTATGACAAATAAACCTGGTGACATATAGATACTATGACAAATAAACCTGGTGACATATAGATACTATGACAAATAAAGCTGGTGACAGATAGATACTATGACAAATAAAGCTGGTGACATATAGATACTATGACAAATAAACCTGGTGACATGTAGATACTATGACAAATAAAGCTGGTGACATATAGATACGATAACATAGTGACATGTAGACATGGTGACATGTAGACATGGTGACATATAAATACGATGACATATAGACATGGTGATATGTAGACACGGTGACATATAAACATGGTGACATGTAGACCCGGTGATAGATAGATATTGTGAGATATTGACATGGTGACATCTAGACCCAGTGACATACAGATACGGAGACATACAGACATGATGACATGTAGACCTGGTAACATACTGATGCTATGACATATAGACATGGTGACATACAGATACGGTAACATACAATATTTATTCCTTTTGCCCCCTTTGGGGTATGGAGGAAGGGTGAGTTTAAAGCAATAACAGGAAAAGGAAAACAAACAAACCAAAATAAAACATAAATTGCTCGTCAATGCTGACATAGACCAACAATTTACAACACTTGAGATAATCTAATATACTTTGACAATAGAAGCATTTGTTTTCGATTAGTAGAAGACATAATTTGAAAAAATTATAGACAGATTTTAGGGAGATAAATTTTTTTGACAAATACGTGCTGTGCAAAGTAACGTATGATGAACATTCCATGACAAAATGAAATTCATCACCTAATGCAGACATGTCACATTTATACCATAACATTTCATCTTTTGGAATAGCAAATCGACGATCTACTTCAATTGGTAATTTATGACTAGAACATCTAAATTTGATAAGAGGGTAAATATAAACATCTGGTAAGCTGGAAATATATTTCTCCTCCTTAACATCAGATTTATAAAATTTGTAGAAAAAAAACATTTACTGCTACTTTCAATGTCATGTTGCCACGTTTGACGAAAAGAGCATTGCAAACTATTTTTGACATTCCTACATGATGTTTTGATGTCTGTAAAAGATTGGTTGCTCCAAACACAGTCAAAACCACATTGTACAAGAATGTTTTTGATACACGTTAACCAGGGAGACACAATTACTGCGCTATTGTGCAAATGTAACATGAAAGAATAGCACCTAACCGACGGTTTTTCAACAGGAGATTGAACCAAACTAGCCCAAAATCGAATCATTCGGACAAAGGCTGTAACTGATAAAGGGTAACGTCCTCTTTTACCATAAATCATGTTTGTCATTGTACTTCTTTTTAAGTGAAATGTATATTTCAAACATTTTAGCTGAAATTTATCAATGATATTCAAGTTTTCGTATCCCCATATTTCACAACCATATAATAATACTGGAACAATCATTTTATCAAATAAATCTAGAATAAAATGAATAGGTAAATCCTTTGTTCTTGCCTTTTGTATCAATTTAAACATGGCTAATGACGCTTTATCAAAAGTGTTTTTCTTACATTTAGCAAAAGAACCCATTCGATTAAAATCTACCAGTGGCAGATCACTCTGCCTAACTAACAGTATGTGCTTGAGTGGGTGAATGGGGAAAAATAAAATAAATGCTTCTCAAAATGAGCCTTCAGCAAGCTTATAGTCTCCAAGAAGGAGACAATCTCCAATGGGGAGGAAAGCCACTAACATATAACTCCTGGTCAGATACCGATATTTCGAAACCTGATTGTTTCTCCTCAGTGACCGCGGAAAGTGGTAATTTGACTCCTCTGCCTTTTCGGTTTTAAGAAGAATGCTATCCCAGAAAAGGCTGGTGTGCAATACCGTAGTATGTTTGTTGAGTTTTCAAAAAACCAACCAAAGGTGCCACCTAAGAAGCAAAAGAAAATCATGAAAGAGCAAAACAAGCTACATTTTCTTGTGAAAAGTAGAAAATATAAAAAGATAACCTCTTAAGACACAAGTGCTGAGGGCCAGTTCTTGGAATGAATCCGCAAGGGACTAAATTACAATAAACTAATAAATTCCAAGGATAAGTACCGAGCACCATTCCAGCAACTTACAGAGCAGCTTGGTGTTGCAATGACTGCAAGAAATATTCAATTATAAACAAAGCTTGCTCTTATGTCTTAGATTGAAGAAATAGGGGGAGATAAGCATTCATATCTGCAGTGGCAGATCACTCTGCCTAACTAACAGTATGTGCTTGAGTGGGTGAATGGGGAAAAATAAAATAAATGCTTCTCAAAATGAGACTTCAGCAAGCTTATAGTCTCCAAGAAGGAGACAATCTCCAATGGGGAGGAAAGCCACTAACATATAACTCCTGGTTATATGGTTGGTTTTTTGAAAACTCAACAAACATACTACGGTATTGCACACCAGCCTTTTCTGGGATAGCATTCTTCTTAAAACCGAAAAGGCAGAGGAGTCAAATTACCACTTTCCACTGCAGATATGAATGCTTATCTCCCCCTATTTCTTCAATCTAAGACATAAGAGCAAGCTTTGTTTATAATTGAATATTTCTTGCAGTCATTGCAACACCAAGCTGCTCTGTAAGTTGCTGGAATGGTGCTCGGTACTTATCCTTGGAATTTATTAGTTTATTTTATATATATATATATATATATATATATATATATATATATATATATATATAAGATTTCTTGAGTCTCCGAACTACGACGTTGTTTCAAGCTTTCACTCTCATCAGGTTCTAGAAGTTATTAGATGACGTGATCTATCAGATGACGTATCTTATCAGATGACGTGATTTATTGGCTACGTTGATATGTGTGACGTTCTGATATGATCTTTCTGTGTGTCATATATATATATATATATATATATATAGAGAGAGAGAGAGAGAGAGAGGAGAGAGAGAGAGAGAGAGAGAGACGGTGACATGTAGACATGCTCCCCCCGAATGAAGATTTGAAGTCAGACCCTTCAGACCACACTGCCTGACAGACCCTTCAGACCACACTGCCTGACAGACCCTTCAGACCACACTGCCTGACAGACCCTTCAGACCACACTGCCTGACAGACCCTTCAGACCACACTGCCTGACAGACCCGTCAGACCACACTGCCTGACAGACCCGTCAGACCACACTGCCTGACAGACCCGTCAGACCACACTGCCTGACAGACCCTTCAGACCACACTGCCTGACAGACCCGTCAGACCACACTGCCTGACAGACCCTTCAGACCACACTGCCTGACAGACCCTTCAGACCACACTGCCTGACAGACCCGTCAGACCACACTGTCTGAGCCCGCTTTCAACGACTTTCCTCATCTGTTGGGAACTTTACAGAAGCTATCCGTCTCTTTTACCGACTTTCTGCATCTGTTGGGAACTTGTAAAGAAGCTATCCGTCTCTTTTACCGACTTTCCGCATCTGTTGGGAACTTGTACAGAAGCTGTCTGTTTGCTGGTTTGCTGTTATACCCACTTACAGATCAGCGATGGCTATCTATCTATCTATCTATCTATCTATCTATCTATCTTTCTATCTATCTATCTAGCTATCCATCCATCCATCCATCTATCTAAATATCTATCCATCTATCTATCTATCTATCTATCTATCTATCTATCTATCTATCTGTGTATCTATCTATCTATCCATCCATCATCCATCCATCCATCTATCTGTCTATCTATCTATCTATGCACCAAGGGACTGGAAAAGGGCAAACGTCTCCCCCGTGTACAAAAAGGGTGAAAGATACAGGCCTGAAAACTATCGTCCCATCTCCCTCACGAGTGTTCCATGCAAAATCCTAGAGCACATTGTGGTGAGCACAATCATGGGTTTCGCAGGGGCAAACAACATCCTGCGAGAAGAACAGCACGGTTTCCGGCGAGGCAGATCCTGTGAAAGTCAACTGCTGGGGCTTGTGGATGAGGTATCCTACAATATGGAGAAGGGAAAACAGTCAGACGTCCTAGTGATGGATTTCTCCAAAGCCTTTGACAAGGTCTGCCACTCCCTTCTAATCCACAAGCTCCGCCACTACGGGATCTCCGGCCAGGTCCACGAATGGATCAAGAACTTCCTGGCAAACCGACAGCAGGCGGTGGTTGTTGATGGAGCTTCTTCAAAGGCCGTCCCAGTAGAGTCGGGGGTCCCCCAGGGATCAGTCCTGGGCCCAGCCCTCTTTCTTCTCTACATCAACGACCTCCCTGAACAACTCTCCTCAACAACACGGCTTTTTGCAGATGACACTCTCTGCCACAGAACTGTATCTTCCTCCCAAGACCAAAGGAAGCTACAAGAGGACCTGGACCACATGGCAGACTGGGAAACAAAATGGAAAATGTCCTTCCACCCAGACAAGTGTCAGGCCCTCCATGTCTCCAGGAAGAGAAACACACTAACTGGCACGTACCATCTTCATGGCCAAAACCTCAAAAGAGTTGAAGAGACGAAGTACCTGGGGGTCACCATCTCCAAAGACCTCAGTTGGGACACCCTATTTCCAACATAACCAACAGGGCAAACAAGACCTTAGGCTTTCTCAGGCGAAACCTGAGAGTGGGTTCCATCAATATCAAGGAAACTGCCTACAAAGCCCTAGTTCGCCCCACCCTTGAATACGCCGCACCTGTCTGGGACCCCTATACTGCCGAAAACATTAACAACTTAGAAAAAGTCTAACGTCGTGCAGCTCGATGGGTTGTGAATCGCCACGGTCACACCTCAAGTGTCGACTCCATGCTGACACACCTACAGTGATCCACTTTAGCAGACAGAAGAAGAGCAGCAAGGCTGACCACCTTCTACAAATATCACCAAGAACAGGTCAGCATCAACACCCCTTTTTAGGCCCACACCAAACACCCCAGCATGGTCTCCTTCCTGCCTGTAAAACAAACTACAGGAAGTATTCCTTCTTCCCGAGGACTGTCAGGGTCTGGAACAGCCTGCCTCCCGAGGTTATCCCCTAAGCCTCGGTAGAGTGCTTCAAGTCCCGAATCTGACCAGCCAGCGCCCCCTTCCTACCCTCCCTCCACTACCACCACCACCACCATCCCATCCCACAAGGCCCCCCCCCCCTACCCCCCACTGCCAGTTTTGCATACCAACAACCCAGATTGTGGAACCCCCCAGTTCTATACACATCAGAATCATTAAAAGGATGATGGCGGATGTTCATAGAAAGAAGAAGAAGAAAAATCCATCCATCCATCCATCCATCCATCCATCCATCCATCCATCCATCTATCTATCTATCTATCTATCTATCTATCTATCTATCTATCTATCTATCTATCTATCTATCTATCTATCTATCTATCTGATGTTGAACAATGTGGTAGTGGGGAAAAACAAGAACAGGCTAACAATTCCTCCGTCATAACATTACTGACCTGGCACAGATTAAAAAAAAAAAAGGGTGGTGGTGGTGGTGGTGGTGGTGGTGGTAATGGGGGTGGGGGGTTAGGGACAGGGGAAGAAAGAAAATGAGAACAAAAAAAATCAGAAAATTATATTGTAGATATTTAAGCCTTCACTAGCAGCATATGAGAACTACCATAATGCATCCTGAAGACTGAACCATTTCCATCGCCTGCTCCCAGGCCTTTCGTCCACTGGATGGGACTAATCAGGGAGGCACAGCTGATTGTGTCTGTGTTCCCTTGGCATCAAATGGAGATAGACCACAATCTATAATTCTGTGGTATTCTCGCCACCAAGGATTCAAAATAGAATCCAACAGCACCCCAAAGCAGCCAGCAAAGGGTGGAAAAGTACAGCGAAAAGAAAGTAAGGTAACCAAATAAGCTGCTGAAAAACTAAAATCATAATGCAAAACCAGTATACAATACATATAAAATAAAATTATAATGTAAAACCAGTATACAATATATATGTATAATAAAATCATAATGTGAAACCAGTATACAATATAAAAAATACTAAAATCATAATGTAAAACCAGTATACAATGTAGGCGATAATCTTTGAACCTATGCTAGAGGATCCATTTAAGGATGCGAGGGAGGCCAAAAGGTATCCAACACACACACACACACACACACACACACACACACACACACACACACACACACACACACACATCTATCTATCTATCTATCTATCTATCTATCTATCTATCTATCTATCTATCTATCTATCTATCTATCTATCTATCTATCTATCTATAGAGACTGGTATGGGTGACAGCAACTTTCCTCCCTCTTGTTTTGCGCCACCATACTGGCTAATATTAAAGTTTACCATACACAGTGAGGGGGTTGAATATGTAAGTGAAAGTGATTTTATAAAAAATAAATTGTCTATCATTATTATGAACACTTTTATAGCGCCTATCCTCGGCTGGAGACCAAACTCTAAGCGCTTTACAATCCACACTCTACACAGCGGGGCTGCCTACCTGGGTAGTGTCGACTGAAGAGCTGCCAGCTGGCGCTTCGTTCAGTCGTTTCCCGTGTCATCCAGTCAATAGCGTTCAATATCGTTCACTCAATTTCCTTACTTCCTTCATTCTTTCCATTTCTCACGCAGAGTGCATGCTATGTGTAACGTGTCATCCATACCAACGGCCAAACTGGCCTTCTCTTCCGAAAGTTGGTGATGGGATGTGACATGTGTGCAAGACATTAAAATGCGTGCGTTCACACACGGAACCTCGATTTATAGTCTCATTGGAAGGACAAACTTTTTATTTTGCGAAATGAATCCGTCACTGCAGTCACAAGGCATACCATGCTACTATTAGCCAATTATTGGCAGTCTCTAATTGGGATGAGGATCTAGGATGCTACTTTTAGCAAATTATTGACAGTCTCTAATTGGGGTGAGGATCTAGGATGCTACTTTTAGCAAATTATGGGCAGTCTCTAATTGGGGTGAGGATGACACTTTTAGCCAATTATTGACAGTCTCTAATTGGGGTGAGGATGACACTTTTAGCCAATTATTGGCAGTCTCTAATTGGGGTGAGGATGAAACTTTTAGCAAATTATGGGCAGTCTCTAATTGGGGTGAGGATGACACTTTTAGCCAATTATTGACAGTCTGTAATTGGGGTGAGGATGATACTTTTAGCCAATTATTGGCAGTCTTTAATTGGGGTGAGGATGATACTTTTAGCCAATTATTGGCAGTCTTTAATTGGGGTGAGGATGACACTTTTAGCCAATTATTGGCAGTCTCTAATTGGGGTGAGGATGACACTTTTAGCCAATTATTGGCAGTCTCTAATTGGGGTGAGGATGCTACTTTTAGCAAATTATTGGCAGTCTTTAATTGGGGTGACGATGATACTTTTAGCCAATTATTGGCAGTCTCTAATTGGGGTGAGGATGATACTTTTAGCCAATTATTGGCAGTCTCTAATTGGGGTGAGGATGATACTTTTAGCCAATTATTGGCAGTCTCTAATTGGGGTGAGGGTGCTACTCTTAGCCAGTTATTGGCAGTCTCTAATTGGGGTGAGGATGACACTTTTAGCAAATTATTGGCAGTCTCTAATTGGGGTGGGGATGACACATTTAGCCAATTATTGGCAGTCTCTAAATGGGGTGAGGATGCTACTTTTAGCAAATTATTGGCAGTCTCTAAATGGGGTGAGGATGATACTTTTAGCCAATTATTGGCAGTCTCTAATTGGGTGAGGATGATACTTTATCAAATTATTGGCAGTCTCTAATTGGGGTGAGGGTGCTACTCTTAGCCAGTTATTGACAGTCTGTAATTGGGGTGAGGATGACACTTTTAGCCAATTTTTGGCAGTCTCTATTTGGGGTGAAGGTGCTACTCCTAGCCAATTATTGGCAGTCTCTAATTGGGGTGAGGATGACACTTTTAGCCGATTATTGGCAGTCTCTAATTGGGGTGAGGATGCTACTTTTAGCAAATTATTGGCAGTCTCTAATTGGGGTGAGGATGATACTTTTAGCCAATTATTGGCAGTCTCTAATTGGGGTGAGGGTGCTACTCTTAGCCAGTTATTGGCAGTCTCTAATTGGGGTGAGGATGACACTTTTAGCCAATTATTGGCAGTCTCTAATTGGGGTGGGGATGACACATTTAGCCAATTATTGGCAGTCTCTAAATGGGGTGAGGATGCTACTTTTAGCAAATTATTGGCAGTCTCTAAATGGGGTGAGGATGATACTTTTAGCCAATTATTGGCAGTCTCTAATTGGGGTGAGGATGATACTTTATCAAATTATTGGCAGTCTCTAATTGGGGTGAGGGTGCTACTCTTAGCCAGTTATTGACAGTCTGTAATTGGGGTGAGGATGACACTTTTAGCCAATTATTGGCAGTCTCTAATTGGGGTGAAGGTGCTACTCCTAGCCAATTATTGGCAGTCTTAATTGGGGTGAGGATGACACTTTTAGCCAATTATTGGCAGTCTCTAATTGGGGTGAAGGTGCTACTCCTAGCCAATTATTGGCAGTCTGTAATTGGGGTGAGGATGACACTTTTAGCCAATTATTGGCAGTCTGTAATTGGGGTGAGGATGATACTTTTAGCCAATTATTGGCAGTCTGTTAATTGGGGTGAGGATGACACTTTTAGCCAATTATTGGCAGTCGCTAATTGGGGTGAGGATGACACTTTTATCCAGTTATTGGCAGTCTGTAATTGGGGTGAGGATGACACTTTTAGCCAATTATTGGCAGTCTGTAATTGGGGTGAAGATGACACTTTTAGCCAATTATTGGCAGTCTGTAATTGGGGTGAGGATGACACTTTTAGCCAATTATTGGCAGTCTCTAATTGGGGTGAGGATGATAACTATTAGCCAAATTGCAGTCTGTAATTGGGGTGGGATGACACTTTAGCCTAATTATTGCTCTGTATTGGGTAGATGACACTTTTACCAATTATTGGCATCTTAATTGGGGTTTAGGATGATAAGAATGAAACCGAAGCCACTTTGCACCATGTTGTGACATTTACATAATCTTTTTTTTGGTTTTAATGAGACTAATTCAACATGTTTTGTTGACTAGCCTACTTACATTTTGTTTTGGTTTTAATGGGGACTAATTTAACATGTTTTGTTGACTAGCCTACTTACATTTTGTTTTGGTTTAATGGGACTAATTTAACATGTTTTGTTGACTAGCCTGCTTACATTTTGTTTTGGTTTTAAAGGGACTAATTTAACATGTTTTGTTGACTAGCCTACTTACATGTTGTTCACAATCCATGATGAAAGGCATATAACGCACCAGGACTAAAACAAAATCATCCTTGGACAAGGTGCCACTAGGGATTACGAAAAAGATGAAGCAAAGCGTAGAGGTGGATAGCTAATCTGTAAACTTTAATGACACAATAACGGGACGAGATATAAATCCAGAAATTCTTAGCCGAGGTTTCAAAGCTTTGATCATTAGCGTGATCCCCATCTTCCCCGGCGGTCCTGAACACTCCACGGGCGAAAAAACTGAGGAAACAAAACCAGTCCTGCCTTCTTCCTTTACCTCAGGCGCCGGAGGGAACTCGCTGTCAGTGCCCCGGGAGTGGAGCTGAGAGTGGGAAGGTCAGCTCTGACACAACCAGCCACAGTCACAGCTCAACTCTCCTTCGCCCTCCGCTTCGAAAAAAAAAAAAAAAACCCACCACCTGGGCTTCCTTCCAGAGGGGGACAGAGCAGCTCAGCACCACGCACTGACCAGTTCACTCATTCCTACTTCGTTTCCTTGATTTCGTGTGTGTCTTTTGCTAGAAGCAAACGCACAGCATGTTGTCGGTAGGGTTTTTCCTTGTTGTAGTCTGTGTGTGTGGCACTTCTGCCTACTCCACTGGCGCCAATAGTACTGGGAAGTACATGTTTGACTCTATGTGCACGACAGGAAATCTCCGTCCTCATCATGGGAAGAATGGTGGCGCCGATCCGCCGCTCTTCTTCCCCCAGAATCGCAGACCACCCTTCACGCTGACAGTCACCCCGAGCAATCGTGGCTACAACCCTGGTGACCGTTTGACCGGTGGGTAGTATGCCTGGCCAGTCCGCTGTGTGTGTTGTCATTGCATTCTGGTTCAGCTACACAGGGCCTATCTTTTGTAAAGCAGACACGTTCTGTCGTGTTTAGTGCAGTGTAGTCTAACACGTGCGTCACAGTTTTGTGAAATCACACGACAGAAACAAAGGAGAGCTATGCTACATTAAGTTGCATTGAATTGTGTTGTATTGTTTGTTTGTTTGCTTTTTCTATTGTATATAACGCATTGCCCTTTATTTGCATTATATACATTATATATATATATATATTTTTTTTTCCCCATAAAACCCTGTTATATGTCTGACTCCGCACCTAGCAGTAGAAGGGGCAAGGATAGTTCCATGTAGGAATATAATGATAACAAGTAAAGAAGTCCACATGCCCGTGCCTGTTTCTTCCACTTTATTTTGCCTATTCGTGTATATATATATATATATATATATATATATATATATATATATATATATATATATATATACATACTGTTCTGCTGTCATCATAGACTTTTTTTCTGTGTGAAATGAGCGATGTCGCCGTTCATTATATCAGAAGCATTGTTGAAGTTTGGAGCCAGTCACACCTGAAAAGACTGTTTTTTTTGGTCACACACATCCATTTCCATTTCTTTCCCAACCCTCCTCGCCTCTTCCTTCCCCATTTCCCCCTCTTCCTTCCCCATTTCCCCCTCTTCTTCCCCATTTCCCCCTCTTCCTTCCCCATTTCCCCCTCTTCCTTCCCCATTTCCCCCTCCCCCTTGCAACAGTGTGTTTTCGGTGTTTTACAGTTACATTGTACTTTGCTGGGAACCATGTATTTGGTGCCTGAGTTCTTCTCATGATCAAAGTGCATGTTGTACACAAACAGCCAAACAGCCACACCACCAGGTCAACAATCTATGTTGTACACAAACAGCCAAACAGCCACACCACCAGGTCAACAATCTATGTTGTACACAAACAGCCAAACAGCCATACCACCAGGAAAATAATCTGTGTTGCTCATAAACAGACAAACAGCCACACCACCAGGTCAACAATCTATGTTGTACACAAACAGCCAAACAGCCATACCACCAGGAAAATAATCTGTGTTGCTCATAAACAGACAAACAGCCATACCACCAGGTCAACAATCTGTGTTGCACACAAACAGCCAAAACGCCGCACCACCAGGTAAACAATCTATTGGTACATGACTCAGACCACAGACGTGAGGCGGACCATCTAGTATTTTACTCTTGTGCACTGTCCACTGGGCAACGACATCAGCAGCTACACGGTGCCAGAATCGCTCTTCGTGTCTCCAACAGATGCTACTGTTGACCACACATCTCCTGTCAGTGCTAGTCTGTACCGTAGGCATCCTTCCTTTTTGTTTTTCAGCTGCGACTCCAAGGCTCACCTTTGGTGAAGTTTCCTGCGTATGTTGCCACTCTGAGTCCACCTCTGACGTAGCCACAGTCTGTCTGCTTTTCTTGATATGTCTACTTCCATCACTACTACTTTATGCTGTTTTTTTTCCAGTACATATACCTTCTCCTCCTCTTCCTCCTTCTTCTCCTCCTTCAATATCTTCTTCTTCTTCTTCTTCTTCTTCTTCTTCTTCTTCTTCTTCTTCTTCTTCAGAACCCTGAGATTTAGCACTGCGGAGAATTTTGCGTATGTGACCACTTGAAGTACCACCACCAAGGCAGCCATATTCCGCGTCATGAAAGGACAGGGAGTAGGTAAACGTAATGCAATATGATATATTACGGTAAATGAAATGCAGTATGATATATTACGGTAAATGTAACGCAGTATGATATATTACGGTAAATGTAATGCAGTATGATATATTACGGTAAATGTAACGCAGTATGATATACTACGGTAAATGTAACGCAGTATGATATACTACGGTAAATGTAACGCAGTATGATATACTACGGTTAATGTAACGCAGTATGATATACTACGGTAAATGTAACGCAGTATGATATATTACGGTAAATGTAACGCAGTATGATATACTACAGTAAATGTAACGCAGTATGATATATTACGGTAAATGTAACGCAGTATGATATACTACGGTAAATGTAACGCAGTATGATATACTATGGTAAATGTAATGCAGTATGATATATTACGGTAAATGTAATGCAGCATGATATACTACGGTAAATGTAACGCAGTATGATATATTACGGTAAATGTAATGCAGTATGATATACTACGGTAAATGTAATGCAGTATGATATATTACGGTAAATGTAACGCAGTATGATATATTACGGTAAATGTAATGCAGTATGATATACTACGCCAAAAACAGTGTAACGAAAGTACGTGTATGGCATGATAAAGGCAATGAACATTTGTTGCACGCATGTGCACTGACGCATCGTGTTCATGTCCACTAAATGGACTGGCTCATGCTAATGAAGGCTTTAGACAGAAACAAAGCAAGAGGCATATACTTCCGTGTGTGGGAAAGCAGAGACGTTAGTTTGAAAGCATTTACACGTGGGAAAGCAGTGACGTTAGTTTGAAAGCATTTACACGTGGGAAAGCAGTGACGTTAGTTTGAAAGCATTTACACGTGGGAAAGCAGTGACGTTAGTTTGAAAGCATTTACACGTGGGAAAGCAGTGAGGTTAGTTTGAAAGCATTTACACGTTGGAAAGCAGTGAGGTTAGTTTGAAAGCATTTACACGTGTATAGGAAAGTAGTGAGGTTAGTTTGAAAGCATTTTACACGGAATTTTACTTTTTGGGTGGCATTTCAGTGAACTTTGTAATGTTCTGCTTTCTTTCTAGGCCAAAACGTGCAGTTAATGCTTTCTCGTTTTTGTTTGTTTGTTGTTGTGGCCAAAACGTGCAGTTAATGCTTTCTCGTTTTGTTGTTGTTTTTGTTGTTGTTGTTGTTGTTGTTGTTGTTGTTGTTGTTGTTCTCCTAGAACAGGATTTTCGGTGGCGTGTATTACCAAGACATTAAAGATTTGCCTGAAGGGTGAACAGAAGCTATACCTTTCCTGTGACATAGGTGCAGAGTCCAGATCGTGCACATGGCGATCTAACAGTGTCTGTATGAAGACAGACACAAAAGATTTGGCAAATGGCGATCTCACAGTGTCTGCATGAAGACAGACACAAAAGACTTCACATCTACCTCGCTTCGATTATCCCAAACATTGCCAAGGTCATACCTATAGAGAGTATACCACAGTTATTTTTACCGCTTCGGTGAAGTGTGTAGAGCATTGTGTATGTTTTCTTTGGCTTACGGTTTCCTTTCCTTTCATTCTTTCTTTTACTGGTAAGTCATTTCCAGTACTTGAAGTACTTTGCGTATGTACATATGTACAGGGAATAAAGGCCAGTATATATGTACAGGGAATAAAGGCCAGTACATATGTACAGGGAATGAAGGCCAGTATATATGTACAGGGAATAAAGGCCAGTATATATATACACAGGGAATAAAGGCCAGTTTCACAATGTAGGAGGGCATATGGTGCCTGTATGCTAACGGTTACCAGCCGTTTGATGCCAAGTAAACGCAGTCTTTCAATGACAGTGTGTCAGCTTCTGACCCACCAAGTCAAAATGGGTAGAGTTTGACGATCGAATATGCCAAAGTTCTGCATTATTTTCTGCCAGAGACCACAAAAATGTCAAAATACCGAACATACCCTTCATGGCTTTCATGTCTAACTCTGATTTTTGAATAGGATTATTTTAGATTTGTCTTCATTAGCTGTAAGATGAAGGCATCCTGGAGATTTACCACAGAATGGTGTGGGAGTACCACATCATCAGCAAAAACTATAAAATAAAAGATAATTTTTGATGAATCAGGTGATAACTTATCCTGCGTTTGCCAGACCGTATGATATAATTTACAAGCTCATTGTAAATAGAGATAACAAGTCTCGATTGTCATTCTCTCCCTGTTTTAACCCACGAAGACGCACAAATGCTTCAGTGACATTTTTGTGTGCTCGTACTATTGCTTTTACTACCTACTATTTACTCCTGACAGCTCTATACATTTTCCCACAGATACCACTTTTTGTAGCCACAGCTGATTTCTATAGATCAAATGCTTTTCTTCAATTGATAAACGCTACTTAAAGCGTTTGGCTAGAAGATAGCTGTTTTTGCACCGGTGTTAATAATGTAAACATTCGATCAATCGTATTACAGTTCTTTCTGAGTCAAGAAGATTATTTTGCTCTACCCAATTTGTCTGGCGTTTGTTTGGAATATAAGTGTACAGTTTACTGCGAATATTCAGCATTGAGGTACCTCTATAGTTATCCTGCAAATGAGTATCACCTTTTTATGCAGAGATTGTGTAAGTGATTCAGACCAGCAAGGTGGATATGTCCTGGAATTGTACCGTTCATTAAATGATATTTTCAAGAGATAAACAACTTAAGGAGTATATTTGTAAAATTCACTGCTAAAACCCATGTGGTCCAGAGGTCTTTCCAGTCTTGAATGCTTTCATAGCATCTTTCACTAAAACCCATGTGGTCCAGAGGTCTTTCCAGTCTGGAATGCTTTCATAGCATCTTTCACTAAAACCCATGTGGTCCAGAGGTCTTTCCAGTCTTGAATGCTTTCATAGCATCTTTCACTTCTGTCTCCGTCATTTCACTGTCCACATTGGGGCTGTCTTTACTTCTTTTTTTTCAAATCAGTGAAGTGATGGAAGATAAGTGATTGTTCGTTCATTTTCGTTGTAATAATTGTTTTGTGTCTTGCCCGAAGAAGACCTAAGAGGTCGAAGCGCCTCGCGTTTTGTATTGTGATTCGTTTGTGCACGTTTTTTTGTTTTGTTTTGTTTTGTTTTGTTTTTCCTGTTCGTTAACATTTATTTAAGAATTTTCTTGAGTTCAGTTAAACATTCTTCAAGCGTATCTTACGTGCATTGTTATCGTCCATTTACTTCCTGCTTATAAGCCCATTGTAATCCCTTGTTCTATTATCAGTGTAAGTACGTCTTTTCTTCTGCTCGTTATTTGTCTCTGAATGTATCAGAGTTTCCAAGAGATTATGACTAGTCTGTCTTCTTTCTCTTGCGTTCAATATCAAAGCATGGGCTCCTTCGTATTTTACGTATCGTAATAGATTTTTTTTCGTGCACCGCTTAGCAATAGTTGAGACTTAATGTAATTTATTATGGCAAAAATATGCATTGTTTTCTACTAATTTCAGAGCTCGGTTAAACACATTTGAAACTCCTTTCAACGCAAGTGCTGTAAACAGGGGCGCTTCTTTCCCTGGCTCCAAACAAGCCTTCCAATGACTTTTATTGAGGCTAGTCACAAACATCACATTATGTTGAATGCCTTTGAACATTTAGCATCATTTCTTTAGGCATATATTTCGATTCCACTCTTGGGTTGGTGGGGACGGGAAGAGAGAGAGAGAGAGAGAGGAGAGAGAGAGAGAGGAGAGAGAGAGAGAGAGAGAGAGAGAGAGAGAGAGAGAGAGAGAGAGTCTGTGATTCCGAATTCTTTTCATGAGTAGTCATCTTCAAGCAAATAAGATCACTTTTAACAGCTTGAGGTCAGTGCAGGGGAAAGGGAAAACTGGACCCTTAAAAATTCACTTTTTTCAGTGTGAAACCTCGCCTTTCAGCTATTTGAGACTTGCGCCGTTTGACATGCAACATGTAAGTTCGGGCTTTTCGGATGCCTTCGTTAAAACACTGAGTCTCAGTCTAGGGAGCACATCAGGGTGAAATGTGGAACAAAATGTCTATCCTCTCCCGGGTCCACGTAGTTGCGGACAGGTCACCATAGTTACGGACAGGTCACCATAGTTGCGGGCATATCTACATGATTTGTGGACAGGTCACTGTAGTTGCGGACAGGCCTACATGATTTGTGGACAGGTCACTGTAGATGCGGACAGGTCACCACAGTTGCGGACATGTCTAC
This sequence comes from Conus canariensis, assembly GCA_033310375.1. Taxonomy (NCBI): domain Eukaryota; kingdom Metazoa; phylum Mollusca; class Gastropoda; order Neogastropoda; family Conidae; genus Conus; species Conus canariensis. Next base: position 76,229,212 of record CM065718.1, read on the forward strand.
ATAATTTGTGGACAGGCCTACATGATTTGTGGACAGGTCACTGTAGTTGCGGACAGGCCTACATGATTTGTGGACAGGTCACCATAGTTGCGGACATGTCTACATGATTTGTGGACAGGTCACTGTAGTTGCGGACAGGCCTACATGATTTTTGGACAGGTCACTGTAGTCGCGGACAAATCTACGTGATTTGCGGACAGGTCACCGTAGCTGTGGACAGGTCACCATAGTTGCGGACAAGTCACCATAGTTGCGGACACGTCACCGTAGTTTCTGACAGGTCACCATAGTTGCGGACATATCACCGTAGTTGCGGCCAGGTCACAGTAGTTGCGAACAGGTCACCATAGTTGCGGACAGGTCACCATAGTTGCGGACAAGTCACCATAGTTTCTGACAGGTCACAGTAGTTGCGGACAGGTCGCCATAGTTGCGGACAGGTCACCATAGTTGCGGACAAGTCACCGTAGTTTCTGACAGGTCACAGTAGTTGCGGACAGGTCACCATAGTTGCGGAAAGTCACCATAGTTGCGGACAAGTCACCGTAGTTTCTGACAGGTCACCATAGTTGCGGACAGGTCACCATAGTTGCGGACAGGTCACCATAGTTGCGGAAGGTCCAGTATGCGCAGGTCACCATAATTGCGGACAGGTCACCACAGTTGTGGACAGGTCACCATAGTTGCGGATACGTCACCATAGCTGCGGACAGGTCATTGTAGTTGCGGGCAGATCTACGTGATTGTCAACAGGTCACCGTAGTCGCAGACAGGTTTACATGATTTGCAGATGGGTTGACGTAGTTGCAGACGGGTTGACGTAGTTGCAGACGGTTTTACCTGATTTACAGAGGGTTTAGCGTTGTTGCAGACAGGTTGAAGTAGTTGCAGACAGGTTGACGTAATTACAGATAGGTTTACGTGATTAACAGACAGGTTGAGGTAGTTGCAGACAGGTTGACGTAGTTGCAGATAGGTTTACGTGATTAACAGACAGGTTGACGTAGTGGCAGACAGGTTGACGTAGCTGCAGATAGGTTTACGTGATTAACAAACAGGTTAACGTATTTGCAGACAGGTTAACGTAGTTGCAGACAGGTTTACGTAGTTGCAGACAGGTTGACGTAGTTGCAGACAGGTTGCAGTCAGGTTGACGTAGTTGCAGACAGGTTGACGTAGTTGCAGACAGGTTGACGTAGTTGCAGACAGGTCATCACAACTGCGGACAGGTCTCCGTGATTGTGGACAGGCCAACATTGTTGCGGACCTCCTGTTCCACCTTCTTCCTTCTGGCAGAAGATGTCACTGAGTTAGGTGCTAAACAAACGGTCTGGAGAACAGCTTGTATCCCTTGGTCATCAGCACAGTCTGTGGATCTCCCTCCTCAACTACCAAGCATGTCTCAAACTCTTTCATTTAGGTAATGCTGAAGTATTCGGCATGCGCGCGCGTGCACGCGCGCGCGTGGATGTGTATATGTTCTGTAATTCTTTAAACTGTATTCACCCACATATTGTTGATCTATTGCCCGTTTGTACCTCCCCGTTTTTTATATGCACATAGCTTGTATGGATCTTTGTCCCTCTGTGTGTGCATGCTGTTTATGTGCAGGAACAATGCCAAACCAAAACAAAATTTCTTTTGTGAATTCCTCGGCTAGTAAAGACCTCTCCTCTCTCTCTCCTCCCCTCTCCTCTCTCCTCTCTCAGTGTATGTTTGCACGCACAATATCAGTTACGTACTTTTAAGATCCTGTGAACTACGTCAGCGATCGGCGGGTTGAGGACACACACACACACACACACACACACACACACACACACACGCACCACACACACACACACACACACACACACACACACACACACACACACACACACACACACACACACACACACACACACACAAGACCCAGCATGGATCGCCACCAACTAAAATAGCGCACTGAACGGCGACATCATTGCTGACATTTCTGTTATTGTATTCCGACGAACGATGTGTCCTGGGATTATGTGATGGTGTATGATGATGTAAGATTATGAGTTGTGGAATCTTCTTTTTTCTCTCAGCAGCATTCTGTTTTTTGTTTCTGTTTATGCCAGTGCTGCAATAAAAGTCTGAATCAGTCCAAAGTAATACGTGTTTTTTTCCCTATAAAGTCATCCTTTATTTTCTCAATAGAATTCAGCAACAGGACCATAATTTTTGCTATGAATGTGTTCCAAATTTCCTCAACGCTGTTAGGCAAGAGCAATATTGCTTTTGCTTCCAGAGTTCAAGCTTTCTTCACCAGCGTTAGTCAGAATAATGCTGTTCTTGGTGTGAAAGTATCCATGCAGTATTTCCTCAGCAGAATTAGTCGGGGTGGGGATAATATTGCTTTGTGCCATAAATTTGTTCCGTGTTTCTTTGTCAGAAATAGTGAAGGGTACCTCTTTTTTAAGCTTGGAATTTTCACATTTTTTTCCTTTAACAGAATTTGTCGAGGCAGTTCTGTTCTCCCCCCCCCCCCACCTCCCTCTCTAACGTCTCACTCTCAGGATGGTGAAATCAATCGGTCCTTGACCCTTGACCTAACAAACAACATCGCCTCCTGTGTGCAGTGACTTTGAGGTCTACAACGAGACAAAGGTTCAAGGGCTTCTTCATCACGGTGGATTCAGAGGATGCAGCCATGGGCATGAACAAAGGCCAGTTCATCAGTACAAACGGCCTGGCCAAGCCATCCAAATTCTGCGTGGATGGAATCACCCACACGGGTCCTACTCCCAAGCCTGAAGTTTCCATTGTCTACGTAGCACCAAAAGACTTTACGCATGGCACGCTGCAATTCAAGTGAGTCAGACCTTGTCTGGTCATAACAGTAGGCATGTATCGCAGGGGGGGGGGGGGGGGGGGGGGGGGGGGGGGGAAGGGGGGAGGTTGGGGGTCGTGGGGGGTGGTAGTGGAACAGATGACTTACAATAAAGTCGCAGTCATTACGAAAATGACTCGGTAAAATCAATGGGCAAAATCAACGGGTAAAATCAATGGGCAAAATCAATGGGCAAAATCAACGGGTAAAATCAATGGGCAAAATCAACGGGCAAAATGAACGGGTAAAATCAACGGGCAAAATGAACGGGTAAAATCAACAGGTAAAATCAATGGGTAAAATCAACGGGTGAAATCAACGGGTAAAATCAATGGGCAAAATCAACGGGCAAAATGAACGGGTAAAATCAACGGGCAAAATGAACGGGTAAAATCAACAGGTAAAATCAATGGGTAAAATCAACGGGTGAAATCAACGGGTAAAATCAATGGGCAAAATCAACGGGTAAAATCAATGGGTAAAATCAACGGGCAAAATCAACGGGTAAAATCAACGGGTAAAATCAACAGGCAAAATCAACGGGCAAAATCAACGGGTAAAATCAATGGGTAAAATCAACGGGCAAAATCAATGGGTAAAATTAACGGGCAAAATCAACGGGCAAAATCAACGGGTTAAAATCAGCAAACTCTTCGCAATGTGGTCGCTGATCAAGCTATCCTCAGTGCGACAAAGAAACCAACGAAAATGGTCATTCCTTAGCTGGATCTCAAACTTAAACTTATATTTAAAAAAAATAAAACAGCGACAACAACTACACCACTACCGCCACCACCACCACCACCAAGAACAACTTGCTAAAGAGCTTTGGAAACAATAAAGTGACACTAAGCTGTTTCCAGTCTGACTAGACTACAAAGAATGTCTGCAGACTCTCTTCAGAAAACTTAGGGGAAAAAATGATGTTTTGCAGGCTACATACTGCTGAAATGTTTAGTCTACCTTCTTATGCTTTGAAGGTGATCTGTCTTGTTTATAGTTGTATCCTGCTACCATAGCCAAGCGGTTATCTGTCTTGTTTATAGTTGTATCCTGCTATCATAGCCAAGCGGTTATCTGTTTTGTTTATAGTTGCATCCTGCTATCATAGCCAAGCGGTTATCTGTCTTGTTTATAGTTACATCCTGCTACCATAGCCAAGCGGTTATCTGTTTTGTTTATAGTTGCATCCTGCTACCATAGCCAAGCGGTTATCTGTCTTGTTTATAGTTACATCCTGCTACCATAGCCAAGCGGTTATCTGTCTTGTTTATAGTTGCATCCTGCTATCATAGCCAAGCGGTTATCTGTCTTGTTTATAGTTACATCCTGCTACCATAGCCAAGCGGTTATCTGTCTTGTTTATAGTTGCATCCTGCTACCATAGCCAAGCGGTTATCTGTCTTGTTTATAGTTGTATCCTGCTACCATAGCCAAGCGGTTATCTGTCTTGTTTATAGTTGCATCCTGCTATCATAGCCAAGCGGTTATCTGTCTTGTTTATAGTTGTATCCTACTACTATAGCCAAGCGGTTATCTGTCTTGTGTATAGGTGTATCCTGCTATCAGCCAAACCGATCGCGCCTTTTTAGGGCTGTGAAACTCACATGGGGGAAAAGGAACATACCCCCAACCCCCGGAAAAAGAATCGCGTTCTGAAAAAAGATACAATAAACGATGAAAACATCAAATTATTGGCAAAAGAAACAAACTGCAGCGTTACTGGAACACGACAAAAAAGCAGAAGAGCACACAAAACAAAGTGTGAAGTAACGCAGTTTT
>CM065718.1:76238847-76261347 GCA_033310375.1 Conus canariensis
CAGGGCAACCTGTGGGATGGTGTGTAGTAGTGTTGTTATTGATGTTGCAGGGCAACCTGTGGGATGTGGGATGGTGTGTAGTAGTGTTGTTGTTGATGTTGATGTTGCAGGGCAACCTGTGGGATGGTGTGTGCAGTTGTTGTTGTTGTTGTTTTGTTGATGATGATGTTGAAGGGCAACCTGTGGGAGGGTGTGTGGTAGTGTTGTTGTTGTTGTTACAGGGCAGCCTGTGGGGTGGTGTTTGGTAGTGTTGTTGTTGTTGTTGTTGTTGTTGTTGAAGTTGAAGGGCAACCTGTGGGATGGTGTTTGGTAGTGTTGTTGTTGTTGTTGAGTTGAGACTGTTGGTTGGATTTGTTTGTGTTGATGGTGTAGCAACCTGTGGTGATGTGTGATTGTTTGTTTGTTGCTGTTGATGTGTAGGCCAACCTGTGGGATGATGTGTGGTATTGTTGTTGTTGTGTTGTGTGAGGGCAACCTGTGGGATGTGTGTGGTAGTGTTGTTGCTGTTGTGTTGAAGATGGTGGACTGTTTGGGATGTTTTTGTGTTGTATGTTGCCTTGGTGTGTTGATGATGTTGAGCAGGGCAACCTGTGGGATGGTGTGTGGTATTGTTGTTGTTGCTGTTGATGTTGAAGGGCAACCTGTGGGATGGTGTTTGGTATTGTTGTTGTCGTTGTTGATGTTGCAGGGCAACCTGTGGGATGGTGTGTGGTATTGTTGTTTTGTTGATGTTGCAGGGCAACCTGTGGGATGATGTGTGGTATTGTTGTTGTTGTTGTTGATGTTGCAGGGCAACCTGTGGGATGGTGTGTGGTATTGTTGTTGCTGTTGATGTTGCAGGGCAACCTGTGGGATGGTGTGTGATATGTTGTTGTTGTTGTTGACGTTTGCAGGCCAACCTGTGGGATGGTGTGTGGTATTGTTGTTGTTGTTGTTGATGTTGAGGGCAACCTGTGGGATGGTGTGTGATTATTGTTGTTGATGTTGATGTTGAGGGCAACCTGTGGGATGGTGTGTGATATTGTTGTTGTTGATGTTGATGTTGTAGGGCAACCTGTGGGATGGTGTGTGGTAGTTTGTTGTTGTTGTTGTTGATGTTGATAGGGCAACCTGTGGGATGGTGTGTGGTATTGTGTGTTGTGTTGATGTTGAAGGGCAACGTGGAGGTGTTGTATTGTTGTTGTGTTGTGTGTTGAAGGGCAACCTGTAGGATGGTGTGTGATATTGTTGTTGTTATTGATGTTGATGGGCAACCTGTGGGATGGTGTGTGATGGTGTTGTTGTTGTTGATGATGTTGAAGGGCAACCTGTGGGATGGTGTGTGGTATTGTTGTTGTTTGTTGTTGATGTTGAAGAGCAACCTGTAGGATGGTGTGTGGTATTGCTGTTGATGTTGCAGGTCAACCTGTGGGATGGTGTGTGGTATTGTTCTTGATGGTGTAGGGCAATCTGTGGGATGGTGTGTGGTAGTGTTGTTGTTGTTGTTGATGTTGCAGGGAAATCTGTGGGATGGTGTGTGGTAGTGTTGTTGTTGTTGTTGATGTTGCAGGGAAATCTGTGGGATGGTGTGTGGTAGTGTTGTTCTTGTTGTTGCAGGGAAATCTGTGGGATGGTGTGTGGTAGTGTTGTTCTTGTTGTTGCTGTTGATGTTGCAGGGAAATCTGTGGGATTGTGTGTGTTGTAGTGTTGTTGTTGTTGTTGATGTTGCAGGGAAATCTGTGGATGGTGTGTGGTAGTGTTTTTGTTGTTGCAGGGCAACAGTTGTGGTTAACAAAGCCATCTTCTTCACTGGGATCCTGAGCCCGCCGATCCACGCTAATGCCTCTGGTGAGTGAGTGAGTGAGTGAGTGAGTGAGTGATGTGTGTGTGTGTGTGTGTGTGTGTGTGTGTGTGTGTGTGTGTGTGTGTGTGTGTGTGTGTGTGTGCGTGCATACGTGCGTGCGTGCATGCGTGCGTGTGTGTGTGTTCGTCTGTGTATGTGTGTATGGAGAGAGAGGAGAGAGAGAGAGAGAGAGAGAGAGAGAGAGAGAGAGAGAGAGAGAGAGAGAGAGAAGGAGAAGGAGAAAGAAGTGGGCCAGAGGTGGGGGTAGGGTTTAGGATGGAAGATGTATATGACATCGTAATGAAATTTGATTTCGTCTTTGCAGGCCGTCTGGCCATTAAGGGTAAGAAGTGAGTCAGTCGACACTAGGTACATTGGATCCTCACAGGAGAAAGAAAACAATAGCAAGAAGGTGGGTTCAGCATGATAGGGATTACTTGTTTGGGATTTGATAAAAATTTCAAGTAGCAACAAAGGGGTAAGGCAGCTGTCATGGCTCGTTGAAACATCAACGACGCTTGACATCATTCTGGACAGAGTTTTCAAAATGGCTGCGGTTGCCGGCAGAGCGCTACTACGTTTCCGCTTCTGGAGGTTGAGGTGATCCTCATGAAATCTGTATGGAGCTTGGAGGTCAGAAACGTGCAAGAAGACTTGCCTAACAAATTACATTGAGAAGGAAAGCAAACGTTAACCGCTAAGATTTAGTAGGTTGCTAGCATGAAGTGCAAGAAGTTGCATAACAATTACATGGGAAGAAAGCAAACGTTAACCGCTAAGATTTAGTAGGTGGCTAGCATGAAGGCAAGAACTTGCCTAACAATTACATGGGAAGAAAGCAAACGTTAACCGCTAAGATTTAGTAGGTGGCTAGCATGAAGTGCAAGAACTTGCCTAACAATTACATGGGAAGAAAGCAAACGTTAACCGCTAAGATTTATTAGGTGGCTAGCATGAAGGCAAAGTTTGGAACAAAATAGTTGCTGTCTCCGACAAATGTGAACTCATTCGCAAAGTTGGCATGCGAGAAAAGGCTGCAGGCAAAGTTCTTCCTTGATGTTGTCGAAAAAGCTAATTTGCTGGGGTTATGAGCGAATTTCGGTTTGAACATCAACCTGGCTTCATGAAAAGCGCTATCCTGGTTTGAGTTGTCGTAGTTTGGGGACTACCTTCTAACTATTCTTACTTCGTTAACGTTTGTTTCTCATGGAGGTGTAATCATTTAAATCAGGGTTGATGTGAAGTATATTTTACACATCATTGCAATATGAAATTTGCATAGATTTGTCGGTGTTTATGAGTCTACGAAAATAAATTAAAGTAAAAGTAACTTCAATTAAGCGTTCAGATACTCAAATACTAGTATGCAGCATACCGAATTCTTTTAAAACATTGTACACACAGACACAGACACAGACACAGACACACACACACACACACACACACACCACACACACACACACACACACACACACACACACACACACACATATACACACCACACACACACACACACACACACACACACACACACACACACACACACACACACTATATATATATATATATAATATATATTTTTTTTTTTTTTTTATCTCGGATGAACATTTAGTTGTTTTTTTTTTTCAATTTTCAAGGTGCATACTGGGTTGTGGAATACATTGCCTGTTGAGAAGAAATTTCGTGGGATGCTCATTTGGTCACATGACCTGATTCAGATTAGTCATAGATTCACTTCACTCATTCTACTAACGATCTGCTTGTATTCAATAAGAATTAATTCTTTCTTTTATACTCAATCGATCAGAAAATTTTGGGTAGAGCTAGAAAGTATTTTATCAAGCTTTCCATTGCAAAATGTTTTTTCTTTTACACATATCTGCCTGGCCTTAGTATTGTTATTAATTTCGTGGTGGTAGCCATTAGTGATTGTCTTATCAGTTCCATCGGTACTGTTGTTGATGTTACTGTTACCACTGCTGTTTGGCATTTGCTTTACGTTTGCTCAAGTAATTGATTCGTTATTGGAAAACTGCGTGAACAGTGAACACCTTCCAGAGAAGTATGAAATCTTATCATGTCCACGATATTTGTCATCTTTGATATACAAGCTTCGACTGAATTCATGGAAAACCAAATTTTCCCAAAATGTAACATGCGATTGTTCAAGCCCTCTATGGACCATATTCTTTTTCATCGTTCAATATTAACTTCATTATATAAAGAATCGAACGTGGATGTGACTGTACATGTTTCTGTCAAAACAATCACCCACAAACCAGAAATTGTGCAAATAGCAAAAGTGCTTTCCAATGCATCAGATCAATAAATTGTTATAAACAACCCCCTTCTCCTCGCTCGTTTCTGTTTTTCTTTTTTTTTTTTTCTTAAGTCAAATATCACCTAGTGTGAACAGACTCTAGATTAGAGAACTCATTACTTTACGCTTGCCCGTTCTTCACAGTGACTTTCATGTACGCTGTGGTCTGTTTGCAGCCACGACCCAGAGCAGCCACTCTGCGCAGAGGTTCAAGAATGGTAAGACCGCATCACCCCCCCCCCCCCCCCCTCGCCCGCTCCCTCGCTGTTTGTCCACTCCTCACTTCACCGGCTCTGTCATATCCTTGTGGCAACACAATCCACTCCTTGTGTGTGTGTGTGTGTGTGTGTGTGTGTGTGTGTGTGTGTGTGTGTGTGGTGTGGTGTGGGGGGTGTGTGTGTGTGTGTGAGAGAGAGAGAGATGAGTAGAGAGAGAGAGAGAGAGGTGTTGTGTGTGTGTGTGTGTTTGTGTGGAGAGAGAGAGAGAGGAGGAGAGGAGAGAGAGAGAGAGAGAGAGAGAGAGAGAGAGGTGTGTGTGTGGCTCTATCCGACTCGCCCCTTCTTCACCCCACGCCCCCCCCCCCCCTCCTTATGCACAGATTCTTTTGTATGCGAAGTGACTCTGTCTGTCTCTGTCTCTCTGTCTGTCTGTCTCTCCCTCCTTCTTTCTCCCCCCCTCTCTCTCCATCTCTCTCTCTCTCTCTTTCCCTCTCTCTCTCCCTCCTTCTCTCTCCCCTCTCCCTCACTCTCTTTCCCTCTTTTTCTCTTTCCCTCTCTCTTTCTTTCTCTCCCTCTTTCCTCTCCCCCTCTTCTTTCCCTCCCTCCCTCTCTCTCTCTTTCTTCTCTCTGTCTGTCTCTCTCTCCCTCTTTCTCTCTCCCCCCTCTCTCACCTCCTGTCAATCTTCCATCCTCTCTCTCTCTCTCTCTCTCTCTCTTCTCTCTCCTCTCTCTCTCTCTCTTCGTGTGTGAGACATGCAGGAGTGCTTGTGAATAACTATTTGTATTCATGGGTATTTGGCCTTTAAAAAAAATCATCTGACCACACACACACACACACACACACACACACACACACACACACACACACACACACACACACACACAAATAGGAAAGGTGAGTGTTATAACATTTTTCCCTAAAGACCTCCAGCTTCTAAATTCAGTCCTCAAAATGATGAATTTTCCGGATATCTACATTTTGAAAGTTTCGGTCCAATTCGTTCCATTTGGTTTCCCGAGTCTTGTACTGTTCCATTTGCTGTTGGTCCTGTGTAGGTCTTTGTTTCTACTGTTCCATTTGCTGTTGGTCCTGTGTAGGTCTTTGTTTCTACTGTTCCATTTGCTGTTGGTCCTGTGTAGGTCTTTGTTTCTACTGTTCCATTTGCTGTTGGTCCTGTGTAGGTCTTTGTTTCTACTGTTCCATTTGCTGTTGGTCCTGTGTAGGTCTTTGTTTCTACTGTTCCATTTGCTGTTGGTCCTGTGTAGGTCTTTGTTTCTACTGTTCCATTTGCTGTTGGTCCTGTGTAGGTCTCTTTGTTTTCTACTGTTTCCATTTGCTGTTGGTCCTGTGTAGGTCTTTGTTTCTCTCCATGTGATAAGTCTGGCACTTCTCCCACCCACGTCCGTCGTTCTTATCTTTGCATGTAGCAGTCTCCGGTTGAAAAGCCTTAATGACATTCCTTCAAATGTTCGGGGTTTTTTTTGTCGGGACTGTCCTGCATGTTCACCTTCTTCAGGCGTTGCAGACAAAGGAAAAGAATAATGACGTTTTGCTGGGAACAGCTCAGGCGGGGGAAGGTCAAAGCAGATCGTAATGATCCGACATAACTGACCCCACGTCGCTTTTACTTCAGTAGTACTGAAGATGAATCTTGACATTCTCTTCCGTAAATCATTTGAATACCCTTCAACAAGAAGTATGCATACTACCTGCTGCCCAGATCAGACCAGTTGAGCATTGTGAGACTGAGGGTAGGGCACTCCAGGCTGAGACATCACATATTCACAAAAATCCACATTGGCGAGTCTTCAAGTTGCCCATGCGGTACAGCCCCAATGACGGTGGAACACTTCCTGCAGGACTGTCCCACACATGAAAAGCTGAGGGCAGAGACCTGGCCTGCCAACACACCGATGAGGGAAAAGCTTTATGGATCACTGGAGGGCTTCCGCCCTACAGCAGCCTTCGTCAATACCTCTGGGGTTCCTGTCTGAGTGAAAGAAGAAGAAAAAGAAAGAAGACTTAAACACCATTGGGATCATCAAAACTCGGAATGTTCATACGCTACGAGACGTCATAAAAACAAACAAACAAAAAACCACACGCATACTAGCTGGTTATCCACTCTGGCTCCAGAGATACATGTATAACGTCAAGATAATCACGAAGTTACAGCCCAATTTCCCAGAGTCAACAACAGCTTACTGCTCTTCCCTCGCCCGCGCTCAGCCATCTTGTTTGGTGACAGCGTCAAAAGGGAGGGAACTCTGAGAAATCAAGCGTAGAGAGTGGGCTTTTGTCTTTCTTGGTATGTTGACGGTCCTTATGATAAACACTGGTGTACAAGACCCATCTTTTCCATGTTCAGACACACATACACACGCGCGAGCGTCGCACACACACACACCCACACACACACACACACACACACACACACACACACACACACACACACACACACAAAACGCACACGCACGTACACACATACAGACAAAAAGCTATCTGTCTGCCTCTTTATCTGTCTATCTATCTATCTATCTATCTATCTATCTATCTATCTATCTATCTATCTATCTATCTATCCACCTCTCTCTCTCTACCTGTCTGTCTATCTATAATACTCTCTCTCTCTCACTGTGTGTGTGTGTGTGTGTGTGTGTGTGTGTGTGTGTGTGTGTGTGTGTGTTGATGTGTGTGTGTGTGTGTGTGTGTGTGTGTGTGTGTGTGTGTCACAATGAGGGTGTCTGTATGTCACAGTGAGGGTGTATGTCACTGTGAGGGTGTCTGTATGTCACAGTGAGGGTGTATGTCACAGTGAGGGTGTCTGTATGTCACAGTGAGGGTGTCTGTGTGTCACAGTGAGGGTGTATGTCACAGTGAGGGTGTCTGTATGTCACAGTGAGGGTGTCTGTATGTCACAGTGAGGGTGTCTGTGTGTCACAGTGAGGGTGTCTGTATGTCACAGTGAGGGTGTCTGTGTATCACAGTGAGGGCGTCTGTGTATCACAGTGAGGGTGTATGTCACAGTGAGGGTGTCTGTATGTCACAGTGAGGGTGTATGTCACAGTGAGGGTGTCTGTATGTCACAGTGAGGGTGTCTGTATGTCACTGTGAGGGTGTCTGTATGTCACTGTGAGGGTGTATGTCACAGTGAGGGTGTATGTCACTGTGAGGGTGTCTGTATGTCACAGGGAGGGTGTATGTGTGTCACAGTGAAGGTGTCTGTGTGTCACAGTGAGGGTGTCTGTATGTCACAGTGAAGGTGTCTGTCACAGTGAGGGTGTCTGTGTGTCATAGTGAGAGTGTCTGTATGTCACAGTGAGGGTGTCTGTATGTCACAGTGAGGGTGTATGTCACAGTGAGGGTGTCTGTCACAGTGAGGGTGTCTGCGTGTCATAGTGAGAGTGTCTGTATGTTACAGTGCCGACATCTCTGTCCAGTGACAACGGTTTTAGAAGCACACAACTCAGATCGTTATTTCTTTGAAGTCGGAAACTTCCATGTCATGTTCACGTGAATAGACAGTAAAACAAAGCGAACGGGCAAACACACAAAGCGAAGTGATCAGATGAAATATTAATACAAGCAAATGAGCCTTTCTTGGTTTAAAAGAGGAAGATATTGAATTGTTGTTAACTTGTGTATCCAAGTGTGTTAATTGACGACACTTTAATTATCTGGTCGTAACTTGTGTGTGTGTGTGTGTGTGTGTGTGTGTGTGTGTGTGTGTGTGTGTGTGTGTGTGTGTGTGTGTGTGTATGGATATGTTAAGCGTTTATTCTAACATTGCATACGCTTCTTAACATTGTGAAAACTGAACACAAATCATGTTTAGTAACTATTAAAAAGTCACTTTATAGTAAGACTTTTGCGTGCTACTTTCATGGATTTGAGTGGTATAGATTAAAAACAAAAATGTGGAGACATACTAGATTATATTGACACGATTTATTTATTTTGAACAGGCGGCGGATCACTCAGCAGTCGTAAGTACTGTTTCTGAATTTTTATTTTGTTTACATATTTAGTTGAAGAACAATTTATACAACGCAGTCATAGAGAATAATGGAAAATTTTAAACATTCACCAACGAATACAGATAAGTTAAAATCACACACACACACACACACACACACACACACACACACACACACACACACACACACACACACACACACACACACACACACACACACATATATATATATATAGTGATTTTAATTCTCTTTGAACTTAATTCAGCTTCTGCTTTATGTGACAGGGACTTGGATGTGTGTGTGTGCGTGGTCAGTTGGCCAACCTTTTAGCCTGAAGAAGGTTTGTAATAAACCGAAAATTTGCTTTTTACAACGGCGTTACCGCGTTTTACTTGTTTGAGTTTTATTATATATATATTATATATATATATATATGCATATATATACAATCATATATCACAAATCAATTTTCGCAGGAAATTAACCAAGTTAGTGCGGAACACAGAACCTGCTATTGATAAAGATTTTGCAATTCAATTGGAATGTCCTTTTTCTTTTAATATTTCTATCAGTCTATCTATCAATGATCTATCAATCTATCTATCTATCTTATCTATCTATCTATCTATCTATCTAGAAAGTGTCTATATGTATGTGTTCAACGGTCAGCCTATAGTGTACTGAGGATTTGGGGTGGTGTGGGTAGTCAGTCAGTCAGTTTTGCCCGTCGCTCCTCCCGAAGCATAGGCCGCCGACAACAGTCCGCCAGAGTCCTCGGTCCTGGGCTGCCCTCTCTAGTTGTTTCCAGGTGTGTCCCATCTTCTTGCTGTCTGCCTCAAGGTCCCGTCGCCAGGTGTTTCTTGGCCGTCCTCTTTTCCGTTTTCCCTGGGGGTTCCATGATAACGCCTGTCTGGTAATGTTACTGGCTGGCTTCCTCAGGGTGTGCCCAATCCATCCCCATCTTCTGCGCCGGATCTCATCTTCGGTTGGCAGTTGGTTGGTACGCTGCCACAGGTCTGAGTTGCTGATGGTGTTGGGCCAGTGGATCTGGAGGATTCTTCTCAGGCATCTGTTGATGAAAGTCTGCACTTTCCTGGTGGTGGTCTTTGTTGTCCTCCATGTCTCGGCTCCATACAGTAGCACTGACTTGACGTTGGAGTTGAACAGTCTGATCTTCGTGCGAGTCGATACCACCTTGGAACTCCATATGTTCTTCAGCTGCAAGTATGCTGCCCTCGCCTTGCCGATTCTTGCTCTGACGTCTGCGTCTGTGCCACCCTGCTTGTCAATGATGCTGCCCAGATATGTAAAGGCCTCCACTTCTTCCAGCTCGCTTCCATGCAGTGTTACTGGATCCTCACTTTCCGTGTTGATCTTGAGGATCTTGGTCTTGCCCTCATGGATCTTGAGACCAACTTGTGAGGAGGTGGCTTCTAGTTCTGTTGTCTTGTCTTGCATCTGTTGGTGGCTGTGGGAAAGCAAGGCTAGGTCGTCAGCGAAGTCCAAGTCATCAAGCTGGTCCGATAGTGTCCACTGGATTCCATTTCTTCTGTGTGCTGTTGACCTCTTCATGGTCCAGTCGATCACCAGGAGGAAAAGAAAAGGCGACAGGAGGCAGCCTTGTCGGACTCCAGTCCTCACCCTAAAGCTGTCTGTGAGCTGTCCACCATGGACCACCCGGCAAGTCATTCCATTGTAGGAGTTCTTGATCAAGGTGACCAGTTTAGTTGGCACTCCATAATGGCGTAGCAGCTTCCAGAGGGTTTCGCGGTCAACGCTGTCAAACGCCTTCTCATAGTCGACGAAGTTAATGTACAGTGGTGAGTTCCACTCTAAAGACTGCTCAACGATGATGCGCAAGGTGGCAATCTGGTCGATGCTTGATCTGTTCTGGCGGAAGCCGGCCTGCTGGTCTTGGAGGAGGGGGTCAACTGCACATTTCATTCTCTCGAGAAGGATCCTGTTGAAGACTTTTCCTGGCACTGACAGAAGTGTTATTCCTCTGTAGTTAGCGCAGTTGCTGAGGTCTCCTTTCTTTGGTAGTTTGATGAGGTAGCCCTCCTTCCAGTCTGCTGGTACCTCTTCTTCTTCCCAAATCTTCACGAAAAGAGGGTAGAGCATCTCTACGGTTGCTTCCAGGTCTACCTTGAGTGCTTCTGCAGGGATGTTGTCTGGTCCTGCCGCCTTGCCGTTCCTCATTAGCTTGATGGCTTTCCTGATCTCCTCTCGCGTTGGCTGCTCGCAGTTGATGTCAAGGTCTCTGTCGGCTGGATCGATGTCAGGGGGGTTTGGTGGGACGGGTCTGTTCAGAAGCTCTTCAAAGTGCTCTGCCCATCTGCTCAGTTGTTGCTCCATTCCCTGGAAAGTGTTTCCTACCTTGTCCTTGATTGGTCGCTCGGGTCTGCTGTACTTCCCTGACAGTTTCTCGGTGGTGTCGTACAGCTGCTTCATGTTGTTACTGGCTGCTGCTTCCTCTGCTTCTTCCGCCAGGCTGTCAACATACTTCCGCTTATCTGCTCTTGTGCTATTCTTCACTTCTCTGTTGGCTTTTGTGTAGTCTTCTTGTGCTTTGGCCTTTGCCGCCCTTGTTCGGCTGTTGTTTACTGCTGCCTTCTTCTGCTTTCTCTCCTGTATTTTGCGTAGTGTGTCTGCAGATATCCATTCCTTCTGTTGGTGTCTCTTGGGGCCCACTACTTCCTGACAGGTTGATGTGAGTGTTTCCTTCACTTTTTGCCAGTGGGTCTCCAGATCAGCCTCATCCTCAAGTAGTTCTTGTAGCACTTGGTATTTGTTGGTGAGGGACAGCTTGAAATCTTCTCTAGTCGTTGGATCTTTCAGTAGGCTGAGGTTGTACTCCTGCCTCTTTATAGTTGGTTTCATCCAGTTCTTCAGTTTCAGCTTCAGCCTGGCGACCAGTAGGTGGTGGTCAGATGCAACGTCTGCTCCTCTTCTCACCCTTACATCCTGTAGGGACCTCCTGAATTTCTTGGCCATACAGATGTGGTCAATTTGATTTTCTGTCGCTAGATCTGGTGATACCCAGGTGGCCTTGTGTATTCTTCTGTGCGGGAAAATGCTGCCACCGATGACCAGGTTGTTCATAGCACAGAAGTCTGCAAATCTCTCGCCATTCTCGTTTATCTCTCCCAGTCCGTGTCTTCCCATCACTTCCTCATACCCGGTGTTGTCTTGTCCGATTTTGGCATTGAAATCGCCCATGAGGATGTTGACATCTCTCTCTGGGTACTTGGCTATTACGTCATGTAGTCTGTCGTAGAAGCCGTCTTTTGCTTCTTCATCGCTGTCATTGGTTGGGGCATAGCAATGGATGACATTAATCTTTATCTTCTTCTTAGTTCTGAAGGATGCTGCAATGATTCTTGGTCCGTGTGCTTCCCATGCTATCAGAGCTTGCTGAGCAGGTCCAGACAGCATGAGTGCTACACCTTCTGTGTGTGGAGCATTGTCTTCTTCATGTCCGGAATACAGCAACATCTCTCCGCTGAGCAGTCTCTTTTGTCCTGACTGTGTCCAACGGGTCTCACTGATTCCAAGCAGAGTGAGGTGGTAGCTTTTCATTTCTGCCGCTACTTGTGATGTTTTTCCCGTCTCATACATGGTCCTCACATTCCATGTTCCGACGTTGATGGTCCTAGTCGATAGAAGGGGGGTCGGCCTTGTAGCTTCCGTTGACTCACGGCTTTCACTACACGGCGTCATACGTCCTCCTGAGGAGGACCCTTCCTCTCCCAGGGTAGAAGATCCTTGGTCTGCTGTTGGCGTTTCTGTAACAAGTTGGTTTTTACGGGATGGGGGTGTTAACCCCATGCCCAACCCTCCTCCTTTATCCGGGCTTGGGACCGGCTGAATATTCCCCAAAGGTTACAACCAGGCGGAGTTGGTGTGGGTAGACCTCAGAATAAAAGTGGCAACATGTTGTAGCACAGTAAACGGGTGTGGCACGTGTCCAGCCACGAACGGACCTACAATTTCCGGCACACCACGAACAGGGAGTAATCGGAGTTCTGTCCCTTAACTTGTGGATTTCTTCAACGAAGCGAAACGGTGTTTAAAATGAGTAAGCCCCAAATTCACAAAGAAGTAGGCTGACCAAAATTCATTCTTTTACAAATTGCCCCTTCCAACCGCTCCCCCCCAAACGAGAAAAAAAAAAGCGAAAAGGAAAAGAAAAATCGCACAGATGCATCCTTTTGTTTGGACACAATAACAACTATTTTGCAGGAGGCTTTGTGGGGAAAGGAGGGGGGAGGGGGGGGGGGGGGGCTTATTTTCGATGAAGTCACCATGTCACGTTTACAAGAAACCTCTTTAATTCATCAAAATGAGCTTGTCCTATGATACTAATTATCGTCAGTCATTGAATATCGACCGATGAAGAATCCACAACTTTACACTCCATGATGGCTGACAGTAACCGTGTCGTTTGCTCAGGAGATAGTGAGTGAAACCCATGGGGGCTAAGATCCAGTGCAGCCTAAGGTCCTGTACACCCTAGGGTTACCGTGGATCCCCTACAGGGGATAGGGGCTAAGATCCAGTGCACCCTAGGGTGACCGTGGATCCCCTACAGGGGATGGGGCTAAGCTCCAATGCACCTTAGGGTGACTGTGGATCCCCTACAGGGGATGGGGCTAAGATCCAGTACACCCTAGGGTGACCGTGGATCCCCTACAGGGGATGGGGCTAAGGTACAGTATATCCTAGGGTGACCGTGGATCCCCTACAGGGGATGGGGGCTAAGGTCCAATGCACCCTAGGGTGACCGTGGATCCCCTACAGGGGATGGGGGCTAAGGTCCAATGCACCCTAGGGTGACCGTGGATCCCCTACAGGGGATGGGGGCTAAGGTCCAGTACACCCTAGGGTGACCGTGGATCCCCTACAGGGGATGGGGGGCTAAGGTCCAATGCACCCTAGGGTGACCGTGGATCCCCTACAGGGGATGCGGGCTAAGGTCCAGTGCACCCATGGGTGACCGTGGATCCCCTACAGGGGATGGGGGGCTAAGGTCCAATGCACCCTAGGTTGACCGTGGATCCCCTACAGGAGATGCGGGCTAAGGTCCTGTACACCCTAGGGTTACCGTGGATCCGCTACAGGGGATGCGGCTAAGGTCCAATGCACCCTAGGGTGACCGTGGATCCCCTACAGGGGATAGGGGCTAAGGTCCAATGCGCCCTAGGATGACCGTGGATCCCCTACAGGGGATGGGGGCTAAGGTCCAATGCAGCCTAGGGTGACCGTGGATCCCCTACAGGGGATGGGGCTAAGGTGCAGTTCACCCTAGGGTGACCGCGGATCCCCTACAGGGGATGGGGGCTAAGGTCCAATGCACCCTAGGGTGACCGTGGATCCCCTACAGGGGATGGGGCTAAGGTCCAGTACACCCTAGGGTGACCGTGGATCCCCTACAGGGGATGGGACCTAAGGTCCAATGCGCCCTAGCGTGACCGTGGATCCGCAACAGGGGATGGGGCTAAGGTCCAATGCACCCTAGGGTGACCGTGGATCCCCTACAGGGGATGGGGCTAAGGTCCAGTACACCCTAGGGTGACCGTGGATCCCCTACAGGGGATGGGGCTAAGGTCCAGTATATCCTAGGGTGACCGTGGATCCCCTACAGGGGATGGGGGCTAAGGTCCAGTACACCCTAGGGTGACCGTGGATCCCCTACAGGGGATGGTGTCTAAGGTGCAATGCACCCTAGGGTGACCGTGGATCCCCTACAGGGGATGGGGGCTAAGATCCAGTATATGCTAGGGTGACTGTGGATCCCCTTCAGGGGATGGTGGTAGCTAGGGGGTCCAAGTAGCTATATTACCCTAGTGGTGGGACACCTGTGGGTATCCCTACAGGGGATGGGGGCTAAGGTCCAGTACACCCTAGGGTGACCGTGGATCCCCTACAGGGATGGGGCTAGGTCCAGTATACCTAGAGTGACCGTGGATTCCCTACAGGGATGGGGGCTAAGGTCCAGTACACCCTAGGGTGACCGTGGATCCCCTACAGGGGATGGTGGCTAAGGTCCAATGCACCCTAGGGTGACAGTAGGATCCCCTACAGGCGATGCGGGCTAAGGGTCCAGATACACATGGGTGACCGTGGATCCCCTACAGGGGATGGGTCTAAGGCAATGCACCCTAGGGTGACCGTGGATCCCCTACAGGGGATGGGGGCTAAGATCCAGTAATGCTAGGGTGACGTGGATCCCCTTCAGGGGATGGGGCTATGGTCCAGTATATCCTAGGTGACCGTGGATTCCCTACAGGGGATGGGGCTAAGGTCCAGTACACCCTAGGGTGACCGTGGATCCCCTACAGGGATGGGGGCTATGGTCCAGTCATCCTAGAGTGACCGTGGTTGCCCTACAGGGGATGGGGGCTAAGGTCCAGTACACCCTGGGTGACCGTGGATCCCCTACAGGGGATGGGGGGCTAAGGTCCAATGCACCCTAGGGTGACAGTAGATCCCCTACAGGCGATGCGGGCTAAGGTCCAGTACACCCAGGGTGACCGTGGATCCCCTACAGGGGATGGGGGGCTAAGGTCCAATGCACCCTAGGTTGACCGTGGATCCCCTACAGGAGATGGGGCTAAGGTCCTTACACCCTAGGGTTACCGTGGATCCGCTACAGGGGATGGGGCTAAGGTCCAATGCACCCTAGGGTGACCGTGGATCCCCTACAGGGGATGGGGGCTAAGGTCCAATGCACCCTAGGGTGACCGTGGATCCCCTACAGGGGATGGGGCTAAGGTCCAATGCACCCTAGGGTGACCGTGGATCCCCTACAGGGGATGGGGCTAAGGTCCAGTATATCCTAGGGTGACCGTGGATCCCCTACAGGGGATGGGGGCTAAGGTCCAGTACACCCTAGGGTGACCGTGGATCCCCTACAGGGGATGGTGTCTAAGGTGCAATGCACCCTAGGGTGACCGTGGATCCCCTACAGGGGATGGGGGCTAAGATCCAGTATATGCTAGGGTGACTGTGGATCCCCTTCAGGGATGGGGCTAAGGTCCAGTATATCCTAGGGTGACCGTGGATCCCCTACAGGGGATGGGGCTAAGGTCCAGTACACCCTAGGGTGACCGTGGATCCCCTACAGTGGATGGGGCTATGGTCCAGTATATCCTAGAGTGACCGTGGTTGCCCTACAGGGGATGGGGGCTAAGGTCCAGTACACCCTAGGGTGACCGTGGATCCCCTACAGGGGATGGGGGGCTAAGGTCCAATGCACCCTAGGGTGACAGTAGATCCCCTACAGGCGATGCGGGCTAAGGTCCAGTACACCCATGGGTGACCGTGGATCCCCTACAGGGGATGGTGTCTAAGGTGCAATGCACCCTAGGGTGACCGTGGATCCCCTACAGGGGATGGGGGCTAAGATCCAGTATATGCTAGGGTGACTGTGGATCCCCTTCAGGGGATGGGGCTAAGGTCCAGTATATCCTAGGGTGACCGTGGATCCCCTACAGGGGATGGGGCTAAGGTCCAGTACACCCTAGGGTGACCGTGGATCCCCTACAGTGGATGGGGCTATGGTCCAGTATATCCTAGAGTGACCGTGGTTGCCCTACAGGGGATGGGGGCTAAGGTCCAGTACACCCTAGGGTGACCGTGGATCCCCTACAGGGGATGGGGGGCTAAGGTCCAATGCACCCTAGGGTGACAGTAGATCCCCTACAGGCGATGCGGGCTAAGGTCCAGTACACCCATGGGTGACCGTGGATCCCCTACAGGGGATGGGGGGCTAAGGTCCAATGCACCCTAGGTTGACCGTGGATCCCCTACAGGAGATGCGGGCTAAGGTCCTGTACACCCTAGGGTTACCGTGGATCCGCTACAGGGGATGGGGCTAAGGTCCAATGCACCCTAGGGTGACCGTGGATCCCCTACAGGGGATGGGGGCTAAGGTCCAACGCGCCCTAGGATGACCGTGGATCCCCTACAGGGGATGGGGGCTAAGGTCCAATGCACCCTAGGGTGACCGTGGATCCCGTTCAGGGGATGGGGGCTAAGGTCCAATGCAGCCTAGGGTGACCATGGATCCCCTACAGGGGATGGGGGCAAAGGTCCAGTACACCCTAGGGTTACCGTGGATCCCCTACAGGGGATGGGGGGCTAAGGTCCATTGTAGCCTAGAGTGACCGTGGATCCCCTACAGGGGATAGGGCTAAGGTCCAATGCGCCCTAGGGTGACCGTGGATCCCCTACAGAGGATGGGGGCTAAGGTGCAATGCAGCCTAGGGTGACCGTGGATCCCCTACAGGAGATGGGGCTATGGTCCAGTACACCCTAGTGTGACCGTGGATCCCCTACAGGGGATGGGGGCTAAGGTGCAATACAGCCTAGGGTGACCGTGGATCCCCTACAGGGGATGGGGCTAAGGTCCAGTACACCCCAGGGTGACCGTGGATCCCCTACAGGGGATGGGGGCTAAGGTCCAATGCACCCTAGGGTGACCGTGGATCCGCTACAAGGGATTGGGGCTAAGGTCCAGTACACCCTAGGGTGACCGTGGATCCCCTACAGTGGATGGGACCTAAGGTCCAATGCACCCTAGGGTGACCGTGGATCCGCTACAGGGGATGGGGGCTAAGGTCCAATGCACCCTAGGATGACCGTGGATCCCCTACAGGGGATGGGGGCTAAGGTCCAATGCAGCCTAGCGTGACCGTGGATCCCCTACAGGGGATGGGGCTAAGGTCCAGTACACCGTAGGGTGACCGTGGATCCCCTACAGGGGATGGGAGCTAAGGTCCAATGCACCCTAGGGTGACCGTGGATCCGCTACAGGGGATGGGGGCTAAGGTGCAATGCAGCCTAGGGTGACCGTGGATCCCCTACAGGGGATGGGGCTAAGGTCCAGTACACCCCAGGGTGACCGTGGATCCCCTACAGGGGATGGGGGCTAAGGTCCAATGCACCCTAGGGTGACCGTGGATCCCCTACAGGGGATGGGGGCTAAGGTCCAGTACACCCTAGGGTGATCGTGGATCCCCTACAGGGGATAGGGGCTAAGGTGGAGTTCACCCTAGGGTGACCGTGGTTGCCCTACAGGGGATGGGGGCTAAGGTCCAATGCAGACTAGGGTGACCGTGGATCCCCTACAGGGGATGGGGCTAAGGTGCAGTTCACCCTAGGGTGACCGTGGATCCCCTACAGGGGATGGGGGCTAAGGTCCAATGCACCCTAGGGTGACCGTGGATCCCCTACAGGGGATGGGGGCTAAGGTCCAGTACACCCTAGGGTGACCGTGGATCCCCTACAGGGGATGGGAGCTAAGGTCCAATGCACCCTAGGGTGACCGTGGATCCGCTACAGGGGATGGGGGCTAAGGTCCAATGCACCCTAGGGTGACCGTGGATCCGCTACAGGGGATGGGGGCTAAGGTCCAATGCAGCCTAGCGTGACCGTGGATCCCCTACAGGGATGGCGCTAAGGTCCAGTACACCCTAGGGTGACCGTGGATTCTCTACAGGGGATGGGGGCTAAGGTTCAATGCGCCCTAGGGTGACCGTGGATCCCCTACAGGGGATGGGGGCTAAGGTCCAATGCACCCTAGGGTGACCGTGGATCCGCTACAGGGGATGGGGGCTAAGGTCCAGTACACCCTAGGGTGACCGTGGATCCCCTACAGGGATGGGGGCTAAGGTCCAATGCACCCTAGGGTGACCGTGGATCCGCTACAGGGGATGGGGCCAAGGTCCAATACACCCTAGTGGTGACCGTGGATCCCCTACAGGGGATAGGGGCTAAGGTCCAATGCACCCTAGGATGATCGTGGATCCCTACAGGGGATAGGGGCTAAGGTGCAGTTCACCCTAGGTTGACCGTGGATCCCCTACAGGGGATGGGGGCTAATGTCCAATGCAGCCTAGGGTGACCGTGGATCCCTACAGGGGATGGGGGCTAAGGTCCAGTACACCCTAGGGTGACCTTGGATCCCCTACAGGGGAGGCATGATACAGCTGATGAAGAATATCATGAAGTTTGTGGGCAGTGTTTGATGATATAACACAGTACAGGAAGATGTGTGGTGGTTGTACGTCGGTGAAGAATGTTGTAATGTTTGTGGGCAGTGTTTGATGACATGACACAGTTGAGGAAAATGTGATGTTGAAGAATGTTATGAAATTAGCGCGTAATGTTCGTCAGTTTTTTTGTTTTTTTTCATGGCTGATGAAGAATTGGGGTGATGTTTGTCAACAGTGTTAGGCAGTATGTCATGGCTGATGATGAATTGGGGTGATGTTTGTCAACAGTGTTAGGCAGTATGTCATGGCTGATGATGAATTGGGGTGATGTTTGTCAACAGTGTTAGGCAGTATGTCATGGCTGATGATGAATTGGGGTGATGTTTGTAGGCAGTGTTTGGCAGTATGTCATGGCTGATGATGAATTGGGGTGATGTTTGTAGGCAGTGTTTGGCAGTATGTCATGGCTGATGATGAATTGGGGTGATGTTTCTCAACCGTGTTTGGCAGTATGTCAAGGGTGATGTTTGTCAACCGTGTTTGGCAGTATGTCATGGCTGATGATGAATTGGGGTGATGTTTCTCAACCGTGTTTGGCAGTATGTCATGGGTGATGTTTGTCAACCGTGTTTGGCAGTATGTCATGGCTGATGAATTTGGGTGATGTTTGTAGGCAGTGTTTGGCAGTATGTCATGGCTGATGAATTGGGGTGATGTTTGTAGGCAGTATTTGGGAGTATGTCATGGCTGATGATGAATTGGGATGATGTTTGTCAAAAGTGTTAGGCAGTATGTCATGGCTGATGAAGGATTAGGGTTAAGTTTGTAGGCAGTGTTTGGCAGTTTGTCATGGCTGATGAATTTGGGTGATGTTTGTAGGCAGTGTTTGGCAGTATGTCATGGCTGATGAATTGGGGTGTGTCACGGTCGCTAAGCCGGACGGCCCTACCACCCCTACCCACGCCTATCACACTCTAGGTCAGACAACACAACACACTAACACAGCTTTACAATCATGCACACTTCTTTATTTCACACACACACTATGGCGCCACCACTCACGTCCATCCACAACCGCACACTGGTATCCCACTTCCCCGCTGACCCACCCTACCCTGCTACCACCTGGGGGACCCTAACCTATCCTAAAACACCAGTTGCGGTATATCACTGCAACCTGGGGACGCAGCGATAGCCCGCACACGTGGTGGCTAACTACTGGGGACAAGGACTAACCCAAGGGACTCTAATCTCTAAACTACTACCACCCACCCCTCTCCCCGGGACCCACCCTTCTGTTTTGACCCGGGGCCACTACCACACCGGTCGCTGCGTCCCTAAAGGAGGCAACGACAGGTACCCTATCCCGTGCTGGCCACTACGTCCCTAAAGGAGGCAGCAGCTAACACCCCTAACCCTACTGCCTAATTGCTACACCCCCTTCCTACCACAAAAACTTGGACACCCTCCCCGGAAAACACTGCTTCTCGACGCTGTCCGTGGCTCCTCGCAGGCTGACTCCTCCCCAGAAGACCCCGATCCTCGGCGCTGTCCGTGGCCCCTCGCAGGCTGACTCCTTCCCAAAAGACCCCGCTTCTCGGCGCTGTCCGTGGCCTCACGAAGACGACTCCTCCCCGCGAAACACAACACTCACGCACACACCCGGCCCCCCTCACAACGGGCCCGACTCTTGAAGGAACCCCTCCTCCACCGAAGGCTCTGCCGGAACTGAGGGTGAAGGAAGGCCTGGCGCAGCACCCCCTCACACGGCGCCTGAACAGGGCGGTCCTTCCCTCCAGGGAAAGAGGAACAGGTGGCTGGAGAACTGCCTCACAGACGGCAGACGGCTTGTGTGGACTCCCCCTCCCGGAAAAGCACAGGTAGCAGGAGGAGAACTGCCTCACGGACGGCAGACAGCCTGGGTGGACTCCCCTTCCCGGAAGAGCAGTAGGTACCGGGAAGCCGCTGTTCACCTGCCAGCAGGCTGCGGTGATCAGGCCTCAGCCTCAACACGGAAACAGGATACCTGCTGAAACAACTGGACAGACAGACGATCAACCACACCAGTTCTGCAACTGGCTGAAAGTGGCTGCCAACGAAGACGACACAGAACTCGGCACAGGCCAAGGGCACACCAAACCCGACGAGGACCTGGCACTAACTATGACTCGAAGTCACTCACTAAGCAGAACTAACGGCGCTCCCGCCGCACCTACAAGGAGCACGTCCACTCCGACGAACACCAGGGACCAAAGTGAAGCTACCCCAACGCATTCCGCCCTGGTCAGAATCAAGTGAGCTTCACTCACAACACAAAGCAACCCTTGGTCAGAACAGTGTATCCCTCCGCTGAGCAGACACGCCCGACCAACGGACTAGTTGTTGCTTGTGCAACAACACGACAATTTACAACAACAACTCACAGACTTGACAACACAACAACAGCCGATATCCTGCCCCGGCCTCTCTCATATGGAACCCAAGCAACAAAGGGTAACAGTCGGAAACGAAACCATCTTCCTGCTTCCACTCCCTGAATAAATGATGACTGGAAGGCAAGAATATTGTATGTCCTACTTTCCTCGCCCCCCTACCTAGCCTAACCTTCCTACCTAACCCCGAGGAACTTAGCCTGACCCCCACCTAACTAAAACCGCAATCTTACACACACACACACACACACACACACACGCGCGCGCGCGCGCACACACACACGCTCGCACGCATACGCGCACACGCTCTCTATCTTGAACCACCATTCTGAACACGTGGACGTGCTGGTTCTGTACCGCTGATCGGTGACAGGGTGATGTTTGTAGGCAGTGTTTGGCAGTATGTCATAGCTGATGAAAAATTTGGGTGATGTTTGTAGGGAGTGTTTGGCAGTATGTCATGGCTGATGAAGAATTGGGGTGATGTTTGTAGGCAGTGTTTGGCAGTATGTCATGGCTGATGAAGAATTGGGGTAATGTTTGTAGGCAGTGTTTGGCAGTATGTCATGGCTGATGAAGAATTGGGGTGATGTTTGTAGGCAGTGTTTGGCAGTATGTCATGGCTGATGAAGAATTGGGGTAATGTTTGTAGGCAGTGTTTGGCAGTATGTCATGGCTGATGATGAATTGGGGTGATGTTTGTAGGCAGTGTTTGGCAGTATGTCATGGCTGATGATGAATTGGGGTGATGTTTGTAGGCAGTGTTTGGCAGTATGTCATGGCTGATGAAAAATTTGGGTGATGTTTGTAGGCAGTGTTTGGCGGTATGTCATGGCTGATGAAGAATTTGGGTGCTGTTTGTAGGCAGTGTTTGGCAGTATGTCATGGCTGATGAAAAATTGGGGTGATGTTTGTAGGCAGTGTTTGGCAGTATGTCATGGCTGATGATGAATTGGGGTGATGTTTGTAGGCAGTGTTTGGCAGTATGTCATGGCTGATAAAAAATTGGGGTGATGTTTGTAGGCAGTGTTTGGCAGTATGTCATGGGTGATGAAGAATTGGGGTGATGTTTGTCAACAGTGTTTGGCAGTATGTCATGGCTGATGAAGAATTGGGGTAATGTTTGTAGACAGTGTTTGGCAGTATGTCATGGCTGATGATGAATTGGGGTGATGTTTGTAGGCAGTGTTTGGCAGTATGTCATGGCTGATGATGAATTGGGGTGATGTTTGTAGGCAGTGTTTGGCAGTATGTCATGGCTGATGAAAAATTTGGGTGATGTTTGTAGGCAGTGTTTGGCGGATGTCATGGCTGATGAAAAATTTGGGTGCTGTTTGTAGGCAGTGTTTGGCAGTATGTCATGGCTGATGAAAAATTGGGGTGATGTTTGTAGGCAGTGTTTGGCAGTATGTCATGGCTGATGATGAATTGGGGTGATGTTTGTAGGCAGTGTTTGGCAGTATGTCATGGCTGATGAAAAATTGGGGTGATGTTTGTAGGCAGTGTTTGGCAGTATGTCATGGCTGATGAAGAATTGGGGTGATGTTTGTAGGCAGTGTTTGGCAGTATGTCATGGCTGATGATGAATTGGGGTAATGTTTGTAGACAGTGTTTGGCAGTATGTCATGGCTGATGATGAATTGGGGTGATGTTTGTAGGCAGTGTTTGGCAGTATGTCATGGATGATGATGAATTGGGGTGATGTTTGTAGGCAGTGTTTGGCAGTATGTCA
>CM065718.1:76266347-76278847 GCA_033310375.1 Conus canariensis
GTGAAAAGTCTGCATTTTTTCGACATTTTTCATCCAGTAATATGCTCGCTCCAGGATATATATATATATATATATATTATAGGGGTGGATAGGACCTCCCTTGGGGAGGGAGAAGAGAGAGAGAGAGAGAGGAGAGAGAGAGAGAGAGAGAGAGAGAGAGAGAGAGAGAGAGAGAGACAGGGAGGGAGAGAGAGAGAGAGAGGGGGGAGCTGTGATTACAATCTGTCTGCTTGCTTCTGACTGCTTATGTTAAGATCAGTAAGGTCTGACTTCTGACTGCTTATGTTAAGGCCAGTAAGGTCTGACTTCTGACTGCTTACGTTAAGGTCAGTAAGGTCTGACTTCTGACTGTTTATGTTAAGGTCAGTAAGGTCTGATTTCTGACTGCTTATGTTAAGGTCAATAAGGTCTGACTTCTGACTGCTTATGTTAAGGTCAGAAAGGTCTGACTTCTGACTGCTTACGTTAAATTAAATAAGATCTGACTCTTGTGAGCCTTTCCCGAAGGCGAAATATTTGAAAAACTGTGGTGTATCTCTATTTGACGCCAAAAGCACAGACACAATCAGACGTGTCTCCCTAATGAGTCCGATCTAGCGGACGAAAGGCCTAGGAGCAGGCAATACATATATAGATCTGCCTACGAAAGGGATTGCGATGGTTCCCTCATGTAGCTAGTGAAAGGTTTTCATATTTATGACATATATATTTCCCATTTTCTTCATCTTCATTTTTGTTCTTCAAATCTTTGCCAAGTCATTACTATAATAATGGAAGAATTGTTAATCTGCTCTTGTTTTCCCCCACTACTTAATTGTTCAGCATGATATTGTTTGGTCAATCGGTGGGTGATTGCATCTCTTAGGAGATCCAAGTAAAGGTTGTTCTGCACAATTCTTAGCCGCTGACAATGCTTGGGTTATTGAACAGCAGAGCTGACCACTCAGACTGTTCCATATCTTTTGATCTCCCTTGCATCCTTAAAATGGATCCTCAAGCATAGGCTCAAAGATTGTCCCCTACATTTTATACTGTTTGCATAATGCTTTTAGTTTTTCAGCAACTTTCTTCCTCTTCACACTTTCGTTTTGTTTCATTTACTACCTTTCGCTGGCTGCTTTGGGGGTTCTGTTGGATTCTTTTTCGAACCCTTGGTGGTGAGAACACCACAGAATTACGGACTGTGGTGTATCTCTATTTGACGCCAAAAGCACAGACACAATCAGCCGTGTCACCCTGATGAGTCTGATCCAGCGGACGAAAGGCCTAGGAGCAGGCAATACATATAGATCTACCTACGAAAGGGATTATGATGGTTCTCTTACGTAGCTAGTGAAAGGTTTTCATATTTATGATATATATTTTCCCATTTTCTTCACCTTCATTTTTTTGTTCTTCAAATCTTTGCCAAGTCATTACTATAATAATGGAAGAATTGTTAATCTGCACTTGTTTCCTCCCACTACTTAATTGTTCAGTTATATGTATATGTGTGTGTGTGTGTGTGTGTGTGTAAATACATCTGTGCACACACACACACACACACACACACCAATGTACCGATCAATTGATATATATATATATATATATATATATATATATATATATATAGAAAGAGAATGGTACTGAGGATCAGCGCAATCTTAAAAACAGTGCTCAACCACAGTGGGAGCGACATTTGTTATATTAAAAGCAAGTTAAAATCAAGCTTCTAAAAACATCTACAAATTTGTTTCACGCTGTGCGGTCGTCAGGATGTGATGAGCTTGTGTTGCCAGTGCCACGTATATATATATAGCTAGCTGGTTTGCTGTTGTTTTTTTCCCGTGCTACATGTGTTTCTCAGGTGTTGGTTTTTTTCGCTGATAGGAACTTCCATCTGTGTCTGCAATTGTTAACCATTTCTGTTCTAACATTTAGAGTTGCCAACTGTGGTTTACATAGTATAATGTATTTCTCTGTTAGGCATAGATTGCATTTTTTTGAAATGTTGTTGTATGATGCTGCTCTTTTTAAAATTTTCCAAGATATGTTGTAGTCTATGTTTTTTTCTTTAAGTTTCCAAATGTATTTACTCAATTCTGTTTGGTTTTTGTATCTTTCTTTGTTGAATGATTGTTTATGGTTTGCATATCTAGTTTTGAATTGGTTTTCCGTGATACCTACATATGTTTCTTTTGCGTTCTCTGATGTTACAGTGGCTTGGTACACAATGTTGTTATAAAGGCATTTGTTGCTTAGGGGCACTGTTCTTTTTTGGTACAGTTACAAGATTTCCTTTCGTTACCCTCCTTTTTTTCTGTGCTGCTTTTCATTTTGTTTGCTGAATCGATGGCATTTTTAAGGTTCGGCATACATGAATATGATAATTTGATGTTGTTTTTGTTGAATATCTTGAATAAAAGAAAACACTGAACTCAATCTCTGGAAAAACACATATGAAGTAATACAATGGTTCAAAAACCTCAATAAACAAGAAAATACAGTTTTTATAACATTTGACATAGTAGATTTCTACCCATCTATAGATGAAAAGCTACTAACTAAAGCTATAAAATTTGCCAACAAGTACACAGAAATATCAGGGTCAGAAATGGAAATCATTTTCCACACAAAGAAAACTTTACTGCACAATAAAAATGAAACCTGGATTAAGAACACAAGCAGGAATTCAACTTTCGATGTCACAATGGGATCATACGATGGTGCCGAAACTTGCGAACTTGTCGGACTATTCATGTTATCCAATATTCAAAAAAAACTTGGAAAACAAACTGGACTGTACAGGGATGACGGCCTTGCCGCTCTGAATGACAACCCTAGAAATATTGAAAATAAGAAAAAAGAATTGTGTAAAATTTTCCACAACCAAAACTTAAAAATCACAATAGAAGCAAACAAAAAGATAGTGAACTATTTAGACATAACGTTAGACCTCAACCAACACACATATAAACCATACAAGAAACCAAATGACACGCCTGTTTATGTAAACATCAAAAGCAATCACCCACCCTCCATACTGAAAACAATACCCAAAAGCATAAATAAAAGACTATCCAATTTGTCATGTAACGAAACAGTATTCAACAACGCTACAGCTGAATACCAAGAGGCGTTACATACAAGTGGCTACAATTACAAACTAAGATACGATCCAGACAATGATACAAAAAGATGCAGAAAGAACAGGAAAAGGAATATCATATGGTACAATCCCCCATATGATGCAAGAGTTAAAACAAATGTAGGGAAAGAATTCTTTAAAATCTTGACATCATCTTTCCCAAAAGACCATAAATTATTCAAGATATTCAACAAAAACAACATCAAATTATCATATTCATGTATGCCGAACCTTAAAAATGCCATCGATTCAGCAAACAAAATGAAAAGCAGCACAGAAAAAAAGGAGGGTAACGAAAGGAAATCTTGTAACTGTACCAAAAAAGAACAGTGCCCCCTAAGCAACAAATGCCTTTATAACAACATTGTGTACCAAGCCACTGTAACATCAGAGAACGCAAAAGAAACATATGTAGGTATCACGGAAAACCAATTCAAAACTAGATATGCAAACCATAAACAATCATTCAACAAAGAAAGATACAAAAACCAAACAGAATTGAGTAAATACATTTGGAAACTTAAAGAAAAAAACATAGACTACAATATATCTTGGAAAATTTTAAAAAGAGCAGCATCATACAACAACATTTCAAAAAAATGCAATCTATGCCTAACAGAGAAATACATTATACTATGTAAACCACAGTTGGCAACTCTAAATGTTAGAACAGAAATGGTTAACAATTGCAGACACAGATGGAAGTTCCTATCAGCGAAAAAAACCAACACCTGAGAAACACATGTAGCACGGGAAAAAAACAACAGCAAACCAGCTAGCTATATATATATACGTGGCACTGGCAACACAAGCTCATCACATCCTGACGACCGCACAGCGTGAAACAAATTTGTAGATGTTTTTAGAAGCTTGATTTTAACTTGCTTTTAATATAACAAATATATATAATATATATATATATATATATATATAATGCTGAACAATTAATTAGTGGGTGAAAACAAGTGTGGGTTAACAATTCTTCCATCATTATAGTAATGACTTGGCAAAGATTTGAAATTTAAAAAAAAAATAATAATAATAAAAGGGAAAATGTATATTATAAAAATGAAAACACTTCACTAGCTGCATGAGGGAACCATCGCAATCCCTCTCGAAGGCAGATCTATATATATCGCCTGCTCCTAGGCCTTTCGTCCGCTGGATCGGAACTCATCAGGGAGACACGGCTGATTGTGTATGTACTCTTGGCGTCAAATAGAGACACACCACAGTCCGTAATTCTGTGGTGTTCTCACCACCAAGGGTTCAAAGAAGAATCCAACAGAACCCCCAAAGCAGCCAGTGAAAGGTAGTAGAATAAAATAGCACGAAAGTGTGGAGAGGTAAAAAGTCGCTGAAAAACTAAAAACATTATGCAAACAGTATAAAATGTAGGGGACAATTTTTGAGCCTATGCTTGAGGATCCATTTAAGCCTTCGACAAAGTGTGGCACGAAGGACTGTGGCATGTTTTGAGAGGCTTTGGCATCGAGGAGGGACTAATTCAAACCATCCAGTCCCTGTACAACTCTGCCAGTAGTGCGGTCCTCCTCAACAACAACATCGGAAAGTACTTCAAGACAACGGTCGGTGTCCGTCAAGGATGCCTACTCTCTCCGGTGCTGTTCAATTTCTATCTGGAAAACATCATGAAAGAGACTCCACATGATTTTGAGTCCACAATCTCCATCGGTGGGCGAACGATCAACAACCTACGTTTTGCCGATGACATCGACCTGATGGGGGCAGCAACAGCGAACTGCAAGGTCTCACCAACAGACTGGCAGACACATCAAAGGCATATGGCATGGAGGTCAGCTGTGAAAAGAGCAAAAGTCATGGTCAACAGCACAAACAACACCGCTGCACAGATCACCATGAACGGCCAACAGCTTGAAGAGGTGGACGCTTTTAAATACCTCGGCGCCACACTCACCAAGGACGGACACTCCACCATCGAAATCAAGACCAGGCTCGCCATCGCAACATCCACCATGGCAAAATTTGATAAGATCTGGAGCAGCAAAGACATCAGCTTCCCAACAAAGATCACACTATACAAAGCCCTGGTTCTGTCCATCCTTCTCTATGGCTGCGAGAGCTGGACCATGACAGCTGAGACGACCAGAAGAGTCCAAACGTTTGAGACCAAGTGCTACAGGCGCATGCTAGGGATCTCCTGGAAAGACCACAAGACCAACGACTTCATTCGTGCCCAAATAACATCACGGGCAGGCCCGCAGGAACCCCTCCTAGCGCTTGTGAAAAGGAGGAAGTTGACATGGTTTGGTTACGTCACTCGCCACAACAGCCTACCCAAGACAGTGCTGCAAGGAACATTGGAAGGTGGCTGCAGATGCGGACGACCAGCAAAGAACTGGATGGATAACATCAAAGAGTGGACCCGAATGGACAGCCCCTCCCTGATCAGAGCGGCAGAAGACAGACCTGGCTGGCGCTCTCTGGCCCGCAAGACGTCCATCACGTCTCCCCCACGACCATCCGGTCAAGGGAGAGAGTGAGTGAGAGTGAGAGTGAGCTGCATGAGGGAACCATCGCAATCCCTCTCGAAGGCAGATCTATATGTATCGCCTGCTCCAAAAATGAAAACCCTTCACTAGCTGCATGAGAGAACCATCGCAATCCCTCTCGAAGGCAGATCTATATATATTGCCTGCTCCTAGGCTTTTCGTCCGTATATATATATTTGCTAAAATAAGGTTTTTAAAAGGCAATCTACAAATTTGTTTCTAGCTTTGCGCTGTCGTCAGGATGATTTTGGTTTGCCCACCGTCGGTGTTATATAGCGTGTGGGCTCCCGTTTGCGGTTGCTTGCACGTGCGGGTTGGCTGCACGTGTTTTCTGGGGTTTTCAGGTTTTTGTTTGGGTGTATTCACTAACAACGATTTCCATTTATGCCTGCAGTTGTTTACCATTTCTATTTTGGTGTTTAGAGTTACTAAGTGTGGTTTGCATAGTATTAACCATTTTTTTCAGTTAAACATAGGTTGCACCTTTTTTAAATATTGCTGTATGATGATGTTCTTTTTATGATTTTCCAGGATATATTGTAGTTTGTTTTTGCGTCTTTAAGTTTCCAGATATATTTACTCAGTTCTGTTTGGTTTTTGTATTTTTCTTTATTAAATGACTGTTGTGGTTTGCATATCTGGTTTTGAAGTGGTTTTCAGTGATCCCTATGTATGTTTCTTTTTCATTTTCTGATGTCACAGTGGCTTGGTATACAATGTTGTTGTAAAGGCATTTGTTGCTTAGGGGGCACTGCTCTTTTTTGATGCAATTGCAAGATTTCCTTTCTTCACCTTTCTTTGCTGTGTTGGTTTTCATTTTGTTAGATGCGTCAATTAAATTTTTGAGGTTGGGCATACATGAATACGATAGTTTGACGGTGTTTTTGTTGAATATTTTATATAGTTTGTGTTCTTTTGGGAACGAAGTTGTTAAAAGTTTAAAGAATTCTTTCCCTATGTTTGTTTTGAGTTTCCCTTCATATGGTGGGTTGTACCATATAATTTTTCTTTTCCTGTTTTCTTATTTCTATTTGTGTTGTTGTCTGGGTTGTATTGTAGTTTGTAGTTGTACCCACTTTTTTGCAGTACTTCTTGGTATTCTACTGCTGCATTGTTGAATACCCTTTCATTGCATGACAGGTTTGATAGTCTCTTGTTTATGCCATTGGGTATGGCTTTTAATACAGATGGTGGGTGGTTGCTTTTGGTGTTTACATAGATGGGTGTGTCATTGGGCTTCTTGTATGGTTTATATATGTGGTTGTTGAGATCAAGTGTTATGTCTAAGTAGTTTACTACCTTTTTGTTTGCTTCAATGGTGATTTTTAAGTTGTGGCTTTGGAAGATTTTACATAGTTCTTATTTCTTGTTTTCAATGGTTCTTGGGTTGTTGGTTAGTGCAGCAAGGCCGTCGTCTCTATATAATCCAACTTGTTTTCCAAGTTGTTTCTTGATGTTGGATAGCATGAATAGTCCGACCTGAAGAGAGCTCCCGCTCGAAACAGACCTGTAGGGTGGTTTTTATACTTCCATATTTTAAATCTTTTAAACTGTTGTGTCGCTCCCAATTCTTGGTTGAGCATTTTTAGAAAACTGAGAGGTCTTTTAACCTTAATTATATATATATATATATATATATATATATATATATATATATATATATAGCTTGCTGTTGTTGTTGTTTTTGTTTTTGTTTTTGTTTTTTGTTTTCCCGTGGTACATGTGTTTCTCAGGTGTTTTTGATTTTATTCACTGATAAGAACTTCCATCTGTGTCTGCAATTGTTAACCATTTCTGTTCTAACATTTAAAGTTGCCAACTGTGGTTTACATAGTATAATGTATTTCTCTGTAAGGCATAGGTTGCATCTTTTTGAAATGTTATTGTATGGTGCTGCTCTTTTTAAGATTTTCCAATAAACAACATCAAATTATCATATTCATGTATGCCGAATATTAAAAATGCCATTGATTCAGCAAACAAAATGAAAAGCAGCACAGAGAAAAAGGAGGGTAACGAAAGGAAATCTTGTAACTGTACCAAAAAAGAACAGTGTCCCCTAAGCAACAAATGCCTTTACAACAACATTGTGTACCAAGCCACTGTAACATCAGAGAACGCAAAAGAAACATGTGTAGGTATCACTGAAAACCAATTCAAAACTAGATATGCAAACCATAAACAATCATTCAACAAAGAAAGATATAAAAACCAAACAGAATTGAGTAAATACATTTGGAAACTTAAAGATAAAAACATAGACTACAACATATCTTGGAATATCTTAAAAAGAGCAGCACCATACAACAACATTTCAAAAAGATGCAACCTATGCCTTACAGAGAAATAATTAGGTTATGTAAACCACAGTTGGCAACTTTAAATGTTAGAACAGAAATGGTTAACAATTGCAGACACAGATGGAAGTTCTTATCAGTGAATAAAATCAAAAACACCTGAGAAACACATGTAGCAGGGGGGAATAAAACAAACAAACAAACAAACAAACAAACAAAAAACAGCAAGCTAGCTATGTATGTATATATATGTATAATATATATATATATATATATATATATATATCACTGGCAATACAAGCTCATCACATCCTGACGACCGCACAGCGCGAAACAAGCTTACAGATGTTTTAAGCTTGATTTTAACTTATTTTTAATATAACAATATATATATATATATATATATATAGAGAATGGTACTGAGGATCAGCGCAATCTTAAAAACAGTGCTCAACCACAGTGGGAGCGACATTTGTTACATTAAAAGCAAGTTAAAATCAAGCTTCTAAAAACATCTACAAATTTGTTTCACGCTGTGCGGTCGTCAGGATGTGATGAGCTTGTGTTGCCAGTGCCACGTATATATATAGCTAGCTGGTTTGCTGTTGTTTTTTCCGTGCTACATGTGTTTCTCAGGTGTTGGTTTTTTTCGCTGATAGGAACTTCCATCTGTGTCTGCAATTGTTAACCATTTCTGTTCTAACATTTAGAGTTGCCAACTGTGGTTTACATAGTATAATGTATTTCTCTGTTAGGCATAGATTGCATTTTTTTGAAATGTTGTTGTATGATGCTGCTCTTTTTAAAATTTTCCAAGATATGTTGTAGTCTATGTCTTTTTCTTTAAGTTTCCAAATGTATTTACTCAATTCTGTTTGGTTTTTGTATCTTTCTTTGTTGAATGATTGTTTATGGTTTGCATATCTAGTTTTGAATTGGTTTTCCGTGATACCTACATATGTTTCTTTTGCGTTCTCTGATGTTACAGTGGCTTGGTACACAATGTTGTTATAAAGGCATTTGTTGCTTAGGGGGCACTGTTCTTTTTTGGTACAGTTACAAGATTTCCTTTCGTTACCCTCCTTTTTTTCTGTGCTGCTTTTCATTTTGTTTGCTGAATCGATGGCATTTTTGAGGTTCGGCATACATGAATATGATAATTTGATGTTGTTTTTGTTGAATATCTTGAATAATTTATGGTCTTTTGGGAAAGATGATGTCAAGATTTTAAAGAATTCTTTCCCTACATTTGTTTTAACTCTTGCATCATATGGGGGATTGTACCATATGATATTCCTTTTCCTGTTCTTTCTGCATCTTTTTGTATCATTGTCTGGATCGTATCTTAATTTGTAATTGTAGCCACTTGTATGTAACGCCTCTTGGTATTCAGCTGTAGCGTTGTTGAATACTGTTTCGTTACATGACAAATTGGATAGTCTTTTATTTATGCTTTTGGGTATTGTTTTCAGTATGGAGGGTGGGTGATTGCTTTTGATGTTTACATAAACAGGCGTGTCATTTGGTTTCTTGTATGGTTTATATGTGTGTTGGTTGAGGTCTAACGTTATGTCTAAATAGTTCACTATCTTTTTGTTTGCTTCTATTGTGATTTTTAAGTTTTGGTTGTGGAAAATTTTACACAATTCTTTTTTCTTATTTTCAATATTTCTAGGGTTGTCATTCAGAGCGGCAAGGCCGTCATCCCTGTACAGTCCAGTTTGTTTTCCAAGTTTTTTTTGAATATTGGATAACATGAATAGTCCGACAAGTTCGCAAGTTTCGGCACCATCGTATGATCCCATTGTGACATCGAAAGTTGAATTCCTGCTTGTGTTCTTAATCCAGGTTTCATTTTTATTGTGCAGTAAAGTTTTCTTTGTGTGGAAAATGATTTCCATTTCTGACCCTGATATTTCTGTGTACTTGTTGGCAAATTTTATAGCTTTAGTTAGTAGCTTTTCATCTATAGATGGGTAGAAATCTACTATGTCAAATGTTATAAAAACTGTATTTTCTTGTTTATTGAGGTTTTTGAACCATTGTATTACTTCATATGTGTTTTTCCAGAGATTGAGTTCAGTGTTTTCTTTTATGTTTTTTATGGTTTTCTCTAAGATTTTTTTACTAATTTTCCCTAGTTCAGATTTGGAAGGGTTTATCAGTCTACATGTTGGGTTGTTCAAGAAATTGGGTTTGTGGTCTTTAAGTGTAATAAAGGCTTCTCTAGCTGCTGTGGTCTCTACTCTGTCACTTAGGTCCATTTGGTGCACAAGTTCCTTTTCTTTCTTTCTGATGTGATCATATGTAGCCTTGTCAGCCTTCCTGTAATTTTTCTGGATATTTTTATCAAGGAGTTTTGAGTACTCTTCAGGTTCTATTTTGTAAAAGTTATTGGTTTTATCCGCCTTCACAAATATTTTGGTGTCATTTTGAATTTGTTTAATTTCCTTTTCTAACGCTGATTGAAATTTGTTATTAGATTTTTTGAAATCTATGTTGGCTAACATTCTTCTCATTTTTTCTTCAAATGTTTTCATTTCTTCAATGGCTGGTGGTACTCGCCATGACTTGAAGTCGTATGTATTTTTATCCTCTTTTTTAGCGTTGGGGTTTAAAAAGAAAAATGCTTTCCATCTCATATTTTTGATGAATTTTTCCGTTTGTCCTATCATTTTCTTCATGTAGCACTGGGGTTTAGCTAACGGAATGTTTTTGATGGATTGTTGAAAGTTGATTTTTTCCATTTTAAAATTTGCTGATTCAAAGTGCTCAACGTATGGAGCAGTCAAGAGAATGGTACTGAGGATCAGCGCAATCTTAAAAACAGTGCTCAACCACAGTGGGAGCGACATTTGTTACATTAAAAGCAAGTTAAAATCAAGCTTCTAAAAACATCTACAAATTTGTTTCACGCTGTGCAACAAATGCCTTTATAACAACATTGTGTACCAAGCCACTGTAACATCAGAGAACGCAAAAGAAACATATGTAGGTATCACGGAAAACCAATTCAAAACTAGATATGCAAACCATAAACAATCATTCAACAAAGAAAGATACAAAAACCAAACAGAATTGAGTAAATACATTTGGAAACTTAAAGAAAAAGACATAGACTACAACATATCTTGCAATCTTAAAAACAGTGCTCAACCACAGTGGGAGCGACATTTGTTACATTAAAAGCAAGTTAAAATCAAGCTTCTAAAAACATCTACAAATTTGTTTCACGCTGTGCAACAAATGCCTTTATAACAACATTGTGTACCAAGCCACTGTAACATCAGAGAACGCAAAAGAAACATATGTAGGTATCACGGAAAACCAATTCAAAACTAGATATGCAAACCATAAACAATCATTCAACAAAGAAAGATACAAAAACCAAACAGAATTGAGTAAATACATTTGGAAACTTAAAGAAAAAGACATAGACTACAACATATCTTGGAAAATTTTAAAAAGAGCAGCATCATACAACAACATTTCAAAAAAATGCAATCTATGCCTAACAGAGAAATACATTATACTATGTAAACCACAGTTGGCAACTCTAAATGTTAGAACAGAAATGGTTAACAATTGCAGACACAGATGGAAGTTCCTATCAGCGAAAAAAACCAACACCTGAGAAACACATGTAGCACGGAAAAAACAACAGCAAACCAGCTAGCTATATATATACGTGGCACTGGCAACACAAGCTCATCACATCCTGACGACCGCACAGCGTGAAACAAATTTGTAGATGTTTTTAGAAGCTTGATTTTAACTTGCTTTTAATGTAACAAATGTCGCTCCCACTGTGGTTGAGCACTGTTTTTAAGATTGCGCTGATCCTCAGTACCATTCTCTTGACTGCTCCATACGTTGAGCACTTTGAATCAGCAAATTTTAAAATGGAAAAAATCAACTTTCAACAATCCATCAAAAACATTCCGTTAGCTAAACCCCAGTGCTACATGAAGAAAATGATAGGACAAACGGAAAAATTCATCAAAAATATGAGATGGAAAGCATTTTTCTTTTTAAACCCCAACGCTAAAAAAGAGGATAAAAATACATACGACTTCAAGTCATGGCGAGTACCACCAGCCATTGAAGAAATGAAAACATTTGAAGAAAAAATGAGAAGAATGTTAGCCAACATAGATTTCAAAAAATCTAATAACAAATTTCAATCAGCGTTAGAAAAGGAAATTAAACAAATTCAAAATGACACCAAAATATTTGTGAAGGCGGATAAAACCAATAACTTTTACAAAATAGAACCTGAAGAGTACTCAAAACTCCTTGATAAAAATATCCAGAAAAATTACAGGAAGGCTGACAAGGCTACATATGATCACATCAGAAAGAAAGAAAAGGAACTTGTGCACCAAATGGACCTAAGTGACAGAGTAGAGACCACAGCAGCTAGAGAAGCCTTTATTACACTTAAAGACCACAAACCCAATTTCTTGAACAACCCAACATGTAGACTGATAAACCCTTCCAAATCTGAACTAGGGAAAATTAGTAAAAAAATCTTAGAGAAAA
>CM065718.1:76283847-76286347 GCA_033310375.1 Conus canariensis
AGGGCCGATTCCTGCCCCAGTGTTTCATCACTTTCTTCTCTATCTGCTCCATGCGGGCCTGATTCCTGGACCAGTGTTTCACCACTTTCTTCTCTATCTGCTCCATGAGGGCCCCATTCCTGGACCAGTGTTTCACCACTTTCTTCTCTATCTGCTCCATGCGGGCCTGATTCCTGGACCAGTGTTTCACCACTTTCTTCTCTATCTGCTCCATGAGGGCCCCATTCCTGGACCAGTGTTTCACCACTTCCTTCTCTATGTGCTCCATGAGGGCCTGATTCCTGGACCAGTGTTTCACCACTTTCTTCTCTATCTGCTCCATGAGGGCCCCATTCCTGAACCAGTGTTTTACCACTTTCTTCTCTATGTGCTCCATGAGGGCCCCATTCCTGGACCAGTGTTTCACCACTTTCTTCTCTATCTGCTCCATGAGGGCCCGATTCCTGCCCAAGTATTTCACCACTTTCTTCTCTATGTGCTCCGTGAGGGCCGATTCCTGCCCCAGTGTTTCATCACTTTCTTCTCTATCTCCTCCATGAGGGCCTGATTCCTGGACCAGTGTTTCATCACTTTCTTCTCTATCTGCTCCATGAGGGCCCCATTCCTGGACCAGTGTTTCACCACTTTCTTCTCTATCTTCACCATGAGGGCCTGATTCCTGCCCAAGTGTTTCATCACTTTCTTCTCTATCTGCTCCATTAGGCCCGATTCCTGCCCCAGTGTTTCACCACTTTCTTCTCTATCTGCTCCATTAGGCCTGATTCCTGCCCCAGTGTTTCATCACTTTCTTCTCTATCTGCTCCATTAGGCC
This sequence comes from Conus canariensis, assembly GCA_033310375.1. NCBI lineage: Eukaryota > Metazoa > Mollusca > Gastropoda > Neogastropoda > Conidae > Conus > Conus canariensis. The sequence continues at coordinate 76,284,659 of CM065718.1, forward strand.
TGATTCCTGCCCCAGTGTTTCACCACTTTCTTCTCTATCTGCTCCGTGAGGGCCTGATTCCTGCCCCAGTGTTTCACCACTTTCTTCTCTATCTGCTCCATGAGTGCCCGATTCCTGCCTCAGTGTTTCACCACTTTCTTCTCTATCTGCTCCATGAGGGCCTGATTCCTGCCCCAGTGTTTCACCACTTTCTTCTCTATGTGCTCCGTGAGGGCCCGATTCCTGCCCCAGTGTTTCACCACTTTCTTCTCTATCTCTTCTGTGAGGGCCCGATTCCTGCCTCAGTGTTTCACCACTTTCTTCTCTATCTGTTCCATGAGAGCCCGATTCCTGCCCCAGTGTTTCACCACTTTCTTCTCTATCTGCTCCATGAGGGCCTGATTCCTGCCCGTGTTTCACCACTTTCTCCTCTATCTCCTGCATGAGGGCCCCATTGCTGCCCCAGTGTTTCACCACTTTCTTCTCTATCTGCTCCATGAGGGCCTGATTCCTGCCCCAGTATTTCACCACTTTCTTCTCTATCTGCTCCGTGAGGGCCCGATTCCTGCCCCAGTGTTTCATCACTTTTTTCTCTATCTCCTCCATGAGGGCCTGATTCCTGCCCCAGCTGTGTTTCACCACTTTCTTCTCTATCTGCTCCATGAGGGCCCGATTCCTGCCCCAGTGTTTCACCACTTTCTTCTCTATCTCTTCTGTGAGGGCCCGATTCCTGCCCCAGTGTTTCACCACTTTCTTCTCTATGTGCTCCATGAGGGCCTGATTCCTGCCCCAGTGTTTCACCGCTTTCTTCTCTATCTGCTCCATGAGGGCCCGATTCCTGCCTCAGTGTTTCACCACTTTCTTCTCTATCTGTTCTGTGAGGGCCCCATTCCTGCCCCGGTGTTTTCTGTAGCCATTGGAACACTTCTTTAAGGGCAGGTGGTGTTCCACAGTTGGTCTGTAAATGAAACGCAGTTTACACCTAGCATTCAGTCCTTGGTAGCTATTTCTACCTGTTTGTCTATTCTCCGGAAATGCTGTAAACAAACAACAAAACATATTTAAACACTGTGCATCGTAAGTAAGTTTGATCTTAACATTTCGATTCTATAAAGTGCGACATGGGAGAAAGGCCTTAGATGAAGGACAGTCCACAACAGGAAAGTGTGAAGTGGGAGAAAGGCCTTAGATGAAGGACAGTCCGCAACAGGAAAGTGGGAAGTGGGAGAAAGGCCTTAGATGAAGGACAGTCCACAACAGGAAAGTGCGAAGTGGGAGAAAGGCCTTAGATGAAGGACAGTCCGCAACAGGAAAGTGCGAAGTGGGAGAAAGGCCTTAGATGAAGGACAGTCCACAACAGGAAAGTGTGAAGTGGGAGAAAGGCCTTAGATGAAGGACAGTCCGCAACAGGAAAGTGCGAAGTGGGAGAAAGGCCTTAAATGATGGACAGTCCACAACAGGAAAGGGATGCTGCAGAGTGGTGACTGAATGGGTAAGACGCGCATTTCACGAGTATAAGTGCCTCAGAGGTCATGGGTTTGACTCATGGACCTTGCCAGTGTACAAGTCCGAGTCCACGGCTACAGTTTAGGCCCAAAACGCTGTATATTCTCCGTTGCACTCAAAGCTGCACCTGGTTTTTGTCAGAAGATCGGCCATAACTTAAAGATATTCGGTGCACTGTCCAGCCCTGGATCCATACTGGGCCTG
>CM065718.1:76291347-76293847 GCA_033310375.1 Conus canariensis
TGCATATGTTCAGCTCATACAATGCAACCTCCATTGAGTAAAAGCATGGTTAACTTTGTGCATATGTGCAGCTCATACAATGCAACCTCTATTGAGTAAAAGCATGGTTAACTTTGTGCATATGTTCAGCTCATACAATGCAACCTCCATTGAGTAAAAGCATGGTTCACTTTGTGCATATGTTCAGCTCATACAATGCAACCCTATTGAGTAAAAGCATGGTTAACTTTGTGCATATGTGCAGCTCATACAATGCAACCTCCATTGAGTAAAAGCATGGTTAACTTTGTGCATATGTTCAGCTCATACAATGCAACCTCCATTGAGTAAAAGCATGGTTAACTTTGTGCATATGTTCAGCTCATACAATGCAACCTCCATTGAGTAAAAGCATGGTTAACTTTGTGCATATGTCAGCTCATACAATGCAACCTCCATTGAGTAAAAGCATGGTTAACTTTGTGCATATGTTCAGCTCATACAATGCAACCTCCATTGAGTAAAAGCATGGTTAACTTTGTGCATATGTTCGAAAATAGAATGCAACCTCCATTGAGTAAAAGCATGGTTAACTTTGTGCATATGTTCAGCTCATACAATGCAACCTCCATTGAGTAAAAGCATGGTTAACTTTGTGCATATGTGCAGCTCATACAATGCAACCTCCATTGAGTAAAAGCATGGTTAACTTTGTGCATATGTTCAGCTCATACAATGCAACCTCCATTGAGTAAAAGCATGGTTAACTTTGTGCATATGTTCGAAAATAGAATGCAACCTCCATTGAGTAAAAGCATGGTTAACTTTGTGCATATGTTCAGCTCATACAATGCAACCTCCATTGAGTAAAAGCATGGTTAACTTTGTGCATATGTTCAGCTCATACAATGCAACCTCTATTGAGTAAAAGCATGGTTAACTTTGTGCATATGTGCACCTCATACAATACAACCCTATTGAGTAAAAGCATGGTTAACTTTGTGCATATGTTCAGCTCATACAATGCAACCTCCATTGAGTAAAAGCATGGTTAACTTTGTGCATATGTTCAGCTCATACAATACAACCTCTATTGAGTAAAAGCATGGTTAACTTTGTGCATATGTTCAGCTCATACAATGCAACCTCCATTGAGTAAAAGCATGGTTAACTTTGTGCATATGTTCAGCTCATACAATGCAACCTCCATTGAGTAAAAGCATGGTTAACTTTGTGCATATGTTCGAAAATAGAATGCAACCTCCATTGAGTAAAAGCATGGTTAACTTTGTGCATATGTTCAGCTCATACAATGCAACCTCCATTGAGTAAAAGCATGGTTAACTTTGTGCATATGTGCAGCTCATACAATGCAACCTCCATTGAGTAAAAGCATGGTTAACTTTGTGCATATGTTCGAAAATAGAATGCAACCTCCATTGAGTAAAAGCGTGGTTAACTTTGTGCATATGTTCGAAAATAGAATGCAACCTCCATTGAGTAAAAGCATGGTTAACTTTGTGCATATGTTCAGCTCATACAATGCAACCTCCATTGAGTAAAAGCATGGTTAACTTTGTGCATATGTTCAGCTCATACAATGCAACCTCCATTGAGTAAAAGCATGGTTAACTTTGTGCATATGTTCAGCTCATACAATGCAACCTCCATTGAGTAAAAGCATGGTTAACTTTGTGCATATGTTCAGCTCATACAATGCAACCTCCATTGAGTAAAAGCATGGTTAACTTTGTGCATATGTTCAGCTCATACAATGCAACCTGTATTGAGTAAAAGCATGGTTAACTTTGTGCATATGTTCAGCTCATACAATGCAACCTCTATTGAGTAAAAGCATGGTTAACTTTGTGCATATGTTCAGCTCATACAATGCAACCTCTATTGAGTAAAAGCATGGTTAACTTTGTGCATATGTTCCAAAATAGAATGCAACCTCTATTGAGTAAAAGCATGGTTAACTTTGTGCATATGGTCCAAAGTAGAATGCCACCTCCATTGAGTAAAAGCATGGTTAACTGTGTGCATATGTTCCAAAACAGAATGCAACCTCCATTGAGTAAAAGCATGGTTAACTGTGTGCATATGTTCCAAAACAGAATGCAACCTCCATTGAGTAAAAGCATGGTTAACTTTGTGCATATGTTCCAAAATAGAATGCAACCTCCATTGAGTAAAAGCATGGTTAACTGTGTGCATATGTTCCAATAAATGAAAAAGAAATGTCATGTAACTTTTGCATATGAATTGCAGCTCATGACAATGAAACTGATAAAAGCAATGTACACTGCGCTGTTCTATCAAAGCCAATCACTGAGTGAAGCAACAGCAATGTCAGCTACAAACAAATGCAAGTCCAATAGAAAAAGGCGTGACACAATAGCCAATGAAGGCGTGACACAAAGCCAATGGAACGGCGTGACACAACACCACTGACTAAGACGGTTGGAACTTTGGCATGTGGATACAATTCAAGCCCTATGTAAAGCAGCTGGCCATAGCC
>CM065718.1:76298847-76301347 GCA_033310375.1 Conus canariensis
ACCTGGACGTAGTGTGGCTTGATCTGGCAAACGCATATGGATCTGTGCCCCATGAGATGATACAGTTGGCTCTTGAGATGTACCATGTGCCAAAGAACATCCGCGACATGCTCAAGAAGTACTTCAATGGCTTCTCAATGCGGTTCTCTACCAAGGAGTACACAACAGACTGGATCAACTTGGAAGTGGGTATTGCAATGGGCTGTGCAATTTCCCCAATACTGTTCGTGCTGGCAATGGAACTCATCTTGAAAGCAGCAACAAACAACGCGAGACAAACAGACCTTGGCGATGGATACAAGATGCCTCCTCTCAAGGCCTTCATGGATGACACTACAGTGATTTCATCCAGAGAAGACGAGACACGTCATGTGCTGGAGAGGCTGGACGACATAGTTGCCTCATCCAGAATGAAGTTCAAGCCAAAGAAATCACGGAGTCTCTCACTGAGGAAAGGAAAAGTGGCCGGATCTGTGGTCTTCAGTGTTGCCAACCAGGCCATTCCAACAGTCACAGAAGAACCAGTCAAGAGCCTTGGAAGATGGTATGATGATACGCTGAAAGACACACAAAGAGCAAAAGAAACCAAGCAGATGGCGGAGGAAGGCTTGGAGACCATTGACCAGTGTGGGCTCCCTGGCAAATACAAGGTCTGGTGTCTGCAGTTCATGCTGATACCAAAGCTGCTATGGCCTCTGATGATATACGACATCTGCACCAGCATAGTGGAGGCAATGGAAGCCAAAATCAACAAGTTCACAAGGAAATGGCTTGGTGTCCCACCCTGTCTGACTGACATAGCGCTGTACTGTCGCCAAGCAAAGCTGAAACTACCCCTGAAATCCATCCTGGAGGAATACAAAGCAGGGAAGATCAGACTTCAAAGCATGCTGGAGGACTCAGGAGACAAGGTGGTAGAAGCAATTAAGCCCCAGCTGAAGACAGGCAGAAAATGGAAAGTTCAAGAGGCGATGGATTCTGCAAAAGAAAGTCTCAAGATCAGAGAAATAACAGGACACACACAGACCAACAGACAGGGACTGGGGGTGACCAAAACTGAATGGTGGTCAAAGGCCAAAGGAAAAGCCAAAAGAGACATGATGATTCAGGAGATGAGAAAAGAAGAAGACCAAAAAAGACTCCAAAAAGCAGTCCAGCAGAGCCAGCAAGGGCAATGGACAACGTGGGAGAATGCACTCCAAAGAAGTCTCACTTGGAATGACATTTGGCACATGGCCCCTCTCAGGATCAGCTTCATTCTCAGATCTGCATATGACCTTCTGCCCTCAAATGCAAACCTGGTGAAGTGGGGGAAAACAGACGATCCTGCATGCCCCCTCTGCCATGAAAAACAAACAGTGGAGCATGTCCTAAGCTCATGTAAAGTAGCCCTGGCTCAAGGAAGGTACACATGGAGGCACAACCAAGTGCTCAAAGAAATTGTACAAGTAGTCTGGGCTAGTACCAACACCACAAAAGGGAAAATCAGGACTCCAAAAGCACCCGCAACATTCTTCACGGCAGGAGGCAGCAAATCATGGCCAAGAACAACAGTGCCACTCGAAACATGCAGGCAGAGTCTGCTGGACGGGGCAGATGACTGGGAGTGCACTGCAGACCTCCCAGAATGGAAGAGTCACCCAGAGATCATCAGCAAGAGTGGCATGAGACCAGACATAGTAGTCCACTCTAAGTCAACCAAGCAGCTGATCATGATCGAGCTCACGGTGCCATATGAGAACAGAATGGAGGCAGCTCAAATCTACAAGACTGAAAAGTATGCTGATCTGGCAAACAGCCTGAAGAGAGAAGGCTATCAGGTCAAAGTCCTCACTGCAGAAATTGGAGCTAGGGGGTTTGTAGGAACGTCTGCATACAGCCTCATGAAACAGCTCTCAGTTGCAGGGAAGGAAAAAAACAGAGCCCTGAAAGCAATGGCAGAAGCGGCAGAGAGGTGTTCAAGCTGGATCTGGTCAAGGAGGAACAAAAGTGAACTTCATAAGGCTTAATTTCCCTACAAATATCAGGTGTCCCTGTGGCTCAGTGGTTAAAGCGCGAGTCATTAAGTGGAAAATGAGCATGTCCAGAGGGTCATGGGTTCGAATCCCAGCCATGGCTCGTCCCAAGATGGGAAAAAAAAGGGGCAGCAGAGGGACATCCGGAGTCATGAACCGGGTGTGGCCCAACCCCCCTAGAGTGTCAGGAGATAAGGGCCGAAACACTTGCTTGAAGGGGGCTTCTCTTCTGAGGACTCTCTGCTGCCACGCTCTCCACGAGTTTCTTTCTACTACTGAACTGAACTGAACACACACACACACACACACACACACACACACACAGAGCACACACACGCACACACACACACACACACACATACACACACACGCACGCATGCACGCACGCACGCACACACGCACACACACATACACACGCACGCACGCGCGCACGCGCTCATGCACGCACGCGCACGCACGCACGCACGCACGCACACACACACACA
>CM065718.1:76306347-76318847 GCA_033310375.1 Conus canariensis
GAGAATCAAACAGAACCCGGCGTGAAGACCGAGGACCTTTTCTTTTTCTTGTTCTCGTGCAAACCGCCAACTGACACGGCACTGTCCATCAGCTCTCGTCTTCCGCGTGCAACATGTCCTCGCGCTGCTCATGTCCCAACAGGAAGCTGTCATGGCGCATGTCTGTCACAACAGGAAGCTGTCATGGCGCATGTTTGTCACAACAGGAAGCTGTCATGGCGCATGTCTGTCACGCGGAATACGCACCAGTGGAGACCAGCAGAAACTGGGATTGTCATCGGCACAGCGGTGAGCACGGCGTGTGCTTGGAGCTGGCTGCCTTGAGCCAGAGATAAACAGAATGGGGATAAGTATCGTCGCCGTTCGTCAGTATTGCTATTGCTCCTATTGAAGGCATTCGATCCTTTGGCTGATTGCCTCTCTATCTGCCTCCTGTTCACAAACTTGCTGTCTGTTCGCCTCATTTGAAGCACACACATGGTGGGTAAACGCTACGTACAGGCAAAGGACCGACCTGGCTAAACAGCCGATGACAACACAATTGGCTGACGTGGATACCTAAGAGGGCGGCCAAGCCAACTGAACGATCCTCTCCTGCTGCACGGTGGTTCCATGGTGCCAGGAAGTGGCGGGTGACCTGCGCTACTGAATGGACTCCATTTAAGGGGAATCGTGGGAGTACGAGCCAGGATATTTGTCGTCTGCGCTCTTCATCTTTGCTTGGGACAAGAACTCTAAGTGGCGAAAAGCTATGAAACCTTTCTTCTGTTTTTTTTTTGTTTTTTTTTTCTTTCTTTTTTTAAGTTAACGCCTTTTCTTTTTAAGAGGTAAATCATAGAAAGTCAATCAACTTTTCTAGATTTTGTATAACAACTAAGAAGTTGACGAAAACAAGCATGAAAAACAGCTTTCGCAAGTTTGTGAAACCGACATCGCAAAGATAGTAAACAACAACAACGAAACCAAACAACAACCACAAAACAAACCGAAACAAGCAACAGCAACAACACATTTTGAAAGACAACGTTATCAAACCCTCTTTCAAAAAAAAAAAAAAAAAAAAAGGAACGTGGGGTCCACTCAATTTTTCCAGTTGGAGAAAAGTATTTACTGTGACTGGCTTCGCTTCAGTTCTGACTTTAGATGAGCCAAATGTTATGACTTTCTACCGGTAGGGCGCCGTTTTACGACGATTAAGATTACATCTGGAATACACAAAACTTTTCTCCAGAAATCAGCTCATCTCTTAAACTCTTGATACTTTAATGCTTCTTTTCCTTCGAAGCCAATGCGTGTGTGAACGAGTAACTGAGAATTAGTATCTCATTTTATATATGTGTGTAAATGAGTGTGCGAGCGTGTGTTCTGTACATGCGTGTGGGAGGGAGGAAGGAGAAAGACGGACGATCGAAAGGGTTGGACTGAGCAGAAGTGTAAATGTGCGTGTGTGTGTTTGTGTTGGGGGGGGGGGGGGGGGGGGGGGGGGAGGGGGCTGAGGGTGGAAAGCGTTCACCTGTATTTACGTTATTTTATTTGATTTTTTTGTTTCTGTACCTCTGATTCTGTTCTTAAGGCAGCGAGCCGCACATTTTAGAGGAACTATATGAGATGTGGGAACAATTTTGAACTCTGTGCAATGTTTGTAAATATCTCACAGATGTCTATCATTCTTTTTATACATGTCTGATGCGTCTGATGTTCTGTCCATTTTGCCTTTACGATAACTGTTGCACCCACGCAGTTTCTTTTTTTCGGAGATAATACATTATTTTATATCTTGTCCTATCTTGTCTTATTAGAATCCATGGCAATGGTGTGCTACTTCACACGTGATGCGAAACAGACACACACATCACTGGGAATGTGGCGTGCTACTTCACACGTGATGCGAAACAGACACACACATCACTGGGAATGTGGCGTGCTACTTCACACGTGATGCGAAACAGACACACACATCACTGAGAATGTGGCAGGCTACTTCACACGTGATGCGAAACAGACACACATCACTGGGAATGGGGGTTCCAGGACCTGCTACTTCACACGTGATGCGAAACAGACACACACACATCACTGAGAATGTGGCAGGCTACTTCACACGTGATGCGAAACAGACACACATCACTGGAAATGGGGGTTCCAGGACCCGAAAAGAAATTCTGTCACAGTTTTTATTTCCAAATGGCCGTCGACACCTTTCTAGTTCAGCGAGGGACGTCTAAGATTGACAGAGACAGTGAGTTTATTCCGACTTACCGTTTTGAAACATAGTGTGACAGTAAATAGCGTGAGAGAGGGAGATGACGGATGCACAGAGGAAGAGAAGAATGACAAATCAGAAGTACGTTTATCTACCATGAGAATGCAATGGAAAATGAGCTTTCCACAGAGCACTGATCAAGCTTTCACAGATGACTGGCGATGGCAGCAAGTATATGGTCATGAACATTGTTTTTTTTTTGTTTCATTGTCCTATGACATGAGATCGAAGGGTTCCCATGACGGACGGTAGGGAGGTCAGGGTTTCTACAAAACTCAGTCTTCAGTCAGGCGCAACATGCCAGAGGTGCTGTGGCCATTTCAGTCCGTCATGTTGTCCATCCTAAACTTTTCAGGTGCAATGCTTTGTCGAAGACATCTTTTGTTATGCGGACCAAAAAGACAGAAAAGCTACCAAAACGAGCATGTGTGCATGCGCGCACACACACACACACACACACACACACACACACACACACACACACACACACACACGCACGCACGCACGCACGCACGCACGCACGCACGCACGCACGCACGCACGCACGCACGCACGCACGCACACACACACACATCCTGTTCCCATCCCCACCTCCCTCTTCTTCGCGTATCCCTTCTTATACCCCCCCCCCCCCCAACCCACATTTCCCCCACACACACCTACACTTCACACAACAAAAGACCAGCCGAGGATGTTCAAAGCCTACTTAAACTTCCCCGTCAGCAGTGTAGTGAGCCGTCACCGCCCGCCCCCACTCTGTCAATCCAGTCTCCCTCCTCCTCCCCACCGACAGCACAGCCCAGGAAGCGTACAAGACGACCCGCTCCCCTCCAAGACGTCTTCCTGGACTGAATGATGGTCAGTGACATTGTGTCCTCACACCACACACACACACACACACACACACACACACACACACACACACACACACACACACACACAGCACGCACGCACGCACGCACGCACGCACACACACACACACACACACACACACACACACACACGCACGCACGCACGCACGCACGCACGCACTTACACACACACATACACACACACACACATCCCCAACTCCACAACCTCCTCCCTCCTTCACCCATGCTCCCCCGTAAAGAGTTGAAACCCAAAACCCGCGGTCATACCAACTTAGGTTCAGACGAGTGCCAGGAGTCGGCGGTGAGAGCGAGAGTTAAGGCTGAAGATCGCCTGAACAGGGAGCCAGCAGAAAGGTGCAGAGGTTGAGGAAGAGTTTGGAGGATTGGACATTCCCAGAACAGGTTCAGGTGTCTGGGTCTTACCAGGTTTTCTAGCTCTCCACTTTACTTGCTGCTGCTGACCGCTGTACGTTCGTGTTATCTGTCCTTGCAGGCTGAGCCTTCAAAAAGAGATTTAGAGTTGTCTTCTGCATCTGTTATACTGTTACTTGGTGAGTTCGTGTCAATGATGAATGCATATTGATTAATGTGTGTGTGTGTGTGTGTGTGTGTGTGTGTGTGTGTGTGTGTGTGTGTGTGTGTGTGTGTGTGTGTTAAGAGAGAGAGAGAGAGAGAGAGAGAGAGAGAGAGAGAGAGAGAGAGGACGCGGGGGTGAGATGGTTGTGTTCTATTGAATGGTTCACGTCGTCTCTACTCTTTAGAATAAGAGTAAGTAAGAAAAAAACAAACTCTACTTGCATAGTCCACTACAGGCGTATGATTGTTGAATCCATAATTGTATAGATTTGCTTTAAATCAAGCGCATGGTGTCTTTTTTAAGGACAAAAACATTGTTGTTAATGAACAACAAAGTCTCAAGTAGAATTCACGGTCAATAAAAGGTTCTGTACTTCAACACAATTTAATTAGTTTTCCTTTGAGTTTTGAGAGTCCTATACAATTTCATATTCGTATAATCGGATGTATTAGACACAGCGATCTAAATATCACTGAAAAATACATCGTTGTAACTGATATCTACCTCAAGCTAGAAACTGTGTGCCACAAGTATTCAGGTGACATTGTCAATATTGTCACCTAATGTCAATGCATTTCTGCCTTAATGGCCATATTCGTCAAATATTGACTATTTTAAAGCGCATTCATTTGTTTAACATCCGAAATATTTTGATGCCATCGTGAATTTCAAATTCAAATTATCACACTATTCACTTGCATTGTTAGTCTATGCATGGTACTTTGTATTTCTTTATTTATCAACACACACACACACACACACACACACACACACACACACACACACACACACACACACACACACACACACACACACACACAACACACTCTTGTTTAATGGAATTAACCCACTTTACACAATACTAACAGGTAACACACTTTACACAATACTAACAGTTAACCCACTCTACACAATACTAACAGTCAACCCACTTTACACAATGCTAACAGTTAACCCACTCTACACAATACTAACCGTCAACCCACTTTACACAATACTTACAGGTAACCCACTTTACACAATACTAACAGGTAACCCACGTTACACAATACTAACAGTTAACCCACGTTACACAATACTTACAGGTAACCCACTCTACACAATACTAACAGTAAACCCATTCTACACAATACTAACAGTTAACCCACGTTACACAATACTAACAGTTAACCCACTCTACACAATACTAACAGTTAACCCACTTTACAAAATGCTAACACATAACCCACTCCACACAATACTAACAGTTAACCCACTGTACACAATACTAACATACAGTTAACCCACGGTACACAACACTAACATACAGTTAACTACACGTTACACAATAGTAACATACAGTTAACCCACGTTACACAATACTAACAGTTAACCCACGTTACACAATGCTAACATACAGTTAACACACGTTACACAATACTAACATACAGTTAACCCACGTTACACAGTACTAACAGTTAACCCACGTTACACAATACTAACAGTTAACCCACGTTACACAATACTAACATACAGTTAACCCACGTTACACAATGCTAACATACAGTTAACCCACGTTACAAAATACTAACATTAACCCACGTTACACAATACTAACAGTTAACCCACGTTACACAATACTAACAGTTAACCCACGTTACACAATACTAACAGTTAACCCACGTTACACAATACCAACAGTTAACCCACGTTACACAATACTAACTACTGCTACTAACGAAATATTGATGTGAACAGGCTCATGCTGAACACCTGATGTGTGGTGAATGACTGCGATAGGAACTGGGCGGGGTGGGGGAAGGGGAGGTGGAGAGGATGGTAAGTAATAAGGGGCGAAGAGAGGGAACAGGTGTCTTCTTGGCCTTCCCTCAAAAGGTTCTGGGGTGAGGAGCACATTTCTGCTGCAGAGGCCTGGCACAGACAGACGCTTTGATTTCACTTCCCTCTGTCCTGTAGACCCGTACAGTTCTCACAAACCACTTCCTAAAAAGATCACACACACACACACACACACACACACACACACACACACACACACACACACACACACACACACACACACACACACACACACACAGAGAGAGAGAGAGAGAGAGAGGGGGGGGCAACGTTTGTTTACAAACATGAGTCAATGACAATAAAGAAATTAATTACAAAAATAATAACTATCTTTACAATGATGACGACGACGAGAAAGACGACAAGAACGATGTTGACTACTACCACAACTGCAAACGATCATTATTTTTGTCAAAAGCATTATCAACATCGTCATCATTGTCTATCATCATATCCCAAGTCGTCACACACTATCAACATCATCATCAGTAATCACCCCTCCCTCCCCCCCCCCCCCCCCCCCCCCCCCCCCCCCCCTCCCGTACTTCCTCCACCTTCTCTCCTGTCCAACCTCGAATTCTTCACCTCATTTTTCAAACGAACCACACACCTCACTATTACCGAGAGGGCAAAAACAGAAACAACAACCCCCCCAAAAAAAAACAACAACAAACAAACAAACAAACAAAAACAGAAAAACAACGAAATTCCCCCCATCCACTCTCTTTTTTCCCCAGAAGAAATCAACTAATCAAGAAAATGAACCCACAGACCTGAGTGTTAGCGAGAAGACCAAAAACAAAAAACAAAAAACAAAAAAAAATCCGAACTCCACCCATCCGCTCTCTCTTCCCCCCCCCCCCCCCACCTCCCCCCCCCCCCCCCCCCAAAAAAAAATCAACTAATTTGAAAAAAATATAAAAAAATGAACCCACGGACCTCAGTATTAGGGAGAAGACCCCCCCCCCCCCCCCCCCCCCCCCGAAAAAAAAAAAGAAAAAAAAAAGAAAAAGAAAATAACAACAAAAAAACACATTGAATTACCTCCCTTCACCCCCCCCCCCCCCCCCCCAATAATAATTAAAAAAAAAAAAAAGAAATCAAGCAATTTTGAAAAATGAACCCACAGACAGTATCAGCGGGAAGATTCAAACCACCCACCATCAACAGAAGATGACACAAGGGACGTGGCTAGTGATGAGGGCAGCGACAGTGGTGTTGGTGGTCAGCATTGTAGCCCAGATCCATGGCTACCCTAACGGGGCCCCTGGCAAAGACTGCTGGACAGACCGTCCTCTGCACGGCAACTACCTGCCTGCCCACGACACTCCCCCCTACGAGATTGTTCTGAGCAAACTGAAGGCCCAGGCTGACCACGACACCTACTCCCCTGGAGAGATGATCAATGGTCAGTTCTTCTTCTTGTTCTTGGAAAGTGTTCGTCTTGTCCAACTTCTTGTTCGTGTTGTTCTTTCTTTCTGTCCTTTCTGCTTCTTGGTCTTGTTCTTGTCCTTTCTTTCTTTCTTTCTTTCTTTCTTTCTTCGTCGTCGTCGTAGTCGCCGCCCGTTATCCTCTTGTTCTTCTTGTTATGTTCTTGTTCTCGTTCTTGTTCTTGTTCTTCTTCTTCTTCTCGCTCTGACATTTTGGTTCTTTTTTTTTCATCATCATTATCGTCATTATCATGGCCTTGTCAACACTCTCACCATCATCATTATTGTCATTATCATGGCCATGTCAGCACTCTCACCATCATCATTATCGTCATTATCATGGCTACGTCAACACTCTCACTATAACCGCTACCACCATCATCATTATCGTCATTATCATGGCCACGTTAACACTCTCACCATCATCATTATCGTCATTATCATGGCCTTGTCAACACTCTCACCATCATCATTATCGTCATTATGACGGCCATGTCAACACTCTCACCATCATCATTATCGTCATTATCATGGCCATGTCAACACTCTCACTATAACCGCTACCACCATCATCATTATCGTCATTATTATGGCCACGTTAACACTCTCACCATCATCATTATCGTCATTATCATGGCCTTGTCAACACTCTCACCATCATCATTATCGTCATTATGACGGCCATGTCAACACTCTCACCATCATCATTATCGTCATTATCATGGCCATGTCAACACTCTCACTATAACCACTACCACCATCATCATTATCGTCATTATCATGGCCATGTCAACACTCTCACCATCATCATTATCGTCATTATCATGGCCTTGTCAGCACTCTCACCATCATCATTATCAGCACTCTCACCATCATCATTATCGTCATTATCATGGCCACGTCAACACTCTCACCATCATCATTATCGTCATTATCATGGCCTTGTCAGCACTCTCACCATCATCATTATCGTCATTATCATGGCCTTGTCAGCACTCTCACCATCATCATTATCGTCATTATCATGGCCTTGTCAGCACCCTCACCATCATCATTATCGTCATTATCATGGCCATGTCAGCACTCTCACCATCATCATTATCGTCATTATCATGGCTACGTCAACACCCTCACTATAACCACTACCACCATCATCATTATCGTCATTATCATGGCCATGTCAACACTCTCACCATCATCATTATCGTCATTATCATGGCCTTGTCAACACTCTCACCATCATCATTATCGTCATTATGACGGCCATGTCAACACTCTCACCATCATCATTATCGTCATTATCATGGCCTTGTCAACACTCTCACCATCATCATTATCGTCATTATCATGGCCATGTCAGCACTCTCACCATCATCATTATCGTCATTATCATGGCCATGTCAGCACTCTCACCATCATCATTATCGTCATTATCATGGCTACGTCAACACTCTCACCATCATCATTATCGTCATTATCATGGCCATGTCAGCACTCTCACCATCATCATTATCGTCATTATCATGGCTACGTCAACACTCTCACCATCATCATTATCGTCATTATCATGGCTACGTCAACACTCTCACTATAACCGCTACCACCATCATCATTATCGTCATTATCATGGCCTTGTCAACACTCTCACTATAACCGCTACCACCATCATCATTATCGTCATTATCATGGCCACGTTAACACTCTCACCATCGTCATTATCGTCATTATCATGGCCTTGTCAACACTCTCACCATCATCATAATCGTCATTATGACGGCCATGTCAACACTCTCACTATCATCATTATCGTCATTATCATGGCCTTGTCAACACTCTCACTATAACCGCTACCACCATCATCATTATCGTCATTATTATGGCCATGTCAACAATCTCACCATCATCATTATCGTCATTATTATGGCCATGTCAACACTCTCACCATCATCATTATCGTCATTATGACGGCCATGTCAACACTCTCACCATCATCATTATCGTCATTATCATGGCTACGTCAACACTCTCACTATAACCGCTACCACCATCATCATTATCGTCATTATTATGGCCATGTCAACACTCTCACTATAACCGCTGCCACCATCATCATTATCGTCATTATCATGGCCATGTCAACACTCTCACCATCATCATTATCGTCATTATCATGGCTACGTCAACACTCTCACCATCATCATTATCGTCATTATCATGGCTACGTCAACACTCACACTATAACCGCTACCACCATCATCATTATCGTCATTATCATGGCCATGTCAGCACTCTCACCATCATCATTATCGTCATTATCATGGCTACGTCAACACTCTCACCATCATCATTATCGTCATTATCATGGCTACGTCAACACTCTCACTATAACCGCTACCACCATCATCATTATCGTCATTATCATGGCCTTGTCAACACTCTCACATATAACCGCTACCACCATCATCATTATCGTCATTATTATGGCCATGTCAACACTCTCCACCATCATCATTATCGTCATTATCATGGCCATGTCAGCACTCTCACCATCATCCTTATCGTCATTATCATGGCTACGTCAACACTCTCACTATAACCGCTACCATCATCATCATTATCGTCATTATCATGGCCATGTCAACACTCTCACCATCATCATTATCGTCATTATCATGGCCTTGTCAGCACTCTCACCATCATCATTATCGTCATTATCATGGCCATGTCAGCACTCTCACCATCATCATTATCGTCATTATCATGGCCATGCCAGCACTCTCACCATCATCATTATCGTCATTATCATGGCTACGTCAACACTCTCACTATAACCGCTACCACCATCATCATTATCGTCATTATCATGGCCACGTCAACACTCTCACCATCACCATTATCCTCATTATCATGGCCTTGTCAGCACTCTCACCATCATCATTATCGTCATTATGACGGCCATGTCAACACTCTCACCATCATCATTATCGTCATTATCATGGCCATGTCAACACTCTCACTATAAACCGCTGCCACCATCATCATTATCGTCATTATCATGGCCATGTCAACACTCTCACTATAACCGCTACCACCATCATAAGTATCGTCATTATCATGGCCATGTCAACACTCTCACCATCAACATTATCGTCATTATCATGGCCATGTCAACACTCTCACCATCATCATTATCGTCATTATCATGGCCATGTCAACACTCTCACTATAACCGCTGCCACCATCATCATTATCGTCATTATCATGGCCATGTCAACACTCTCACTATAACCGCTACCACCATCATAAGTATCGTCATTATCATGGCCATGTCAGCACTCTCACCATCATCATTATCGTCATTATCATGGCTACGTCAACACTCTCACTATAACCGCTACCACCATCATCATTATCGTCATTATCATGGCCATGTCAACACTCTCACTATAACCGCTGCCACCATCATCATTATCGTCATTATCATGGCCATGTCAACACTCTCACTATAACCGCTACCACCATCATCATTATCGTCATTATCATGGCCATGTCAACACTCTCACTATAACCGCTACCACCGTGATCATTATCGTCATTATTATGGCCATGTCAACACTCTCACCATCATCATTATCGTCATTATCATGGCCATGTCAACACTCTCACCATCATCATTATCAGCACTCTCACCATCATCATTATCGTCATTATCATGGCCACGTCAACACTCTCACCATCATCATTATCGTCATTATCATGGCCATGTCAACCCTCTCACCATCATCATTATCGTCATTATCATGGCCATGTCAACACTCTCACCATCATCATTATCGTCATTATCATGGCCACGTCAACACTCTCACTATAACCGCTACCACCATCATCATTATCGTCATTATCATGGCCATGTCAACACTCTCACCATCATCATTATCGTCATTATCATGGCCACGTCAACACTCTCACTATAACCGCTACCACCATCAACATTATCGTCATTATCATGGCCATGTCAACACTCTCACTATAACCGCTACCACCATCAACATTATCGTCATTATCATGGCCATGTCAACACTCTCACCATCAACATTATCGTCATTATCATGGCCATGTCAACACTCTCACCATCATCATTATCGTCATTATCATGGCCATGTCAACACTCTCACCATCATCATTATCGTCATTATCATGGCCACGTCAACACTCTCACTATAACCGCTACCACCATCAACATTATCGTCATTATCATGGCCATGTCAACACTCTCACCATCATCATTATCGTCATTATCATGGCCATGTCAACACTCTCACCATCATCATTATCAGCACTCTCACCATCATCATTATCGTCATTATCATGGCCACATCAACACTCTCACCATCATAATTATCGTCATTATCATGGCCATGTTAACACTCTCACCATCATCATTATCGTCATTATCATGGCCTTGTCAACACTCTCACCATCATCATTATCGTCATTATCATGGCCACGTCAACACTCTCACTATAACCGCTACCACCATCATCATTATCGTCATTATCATGGCCATGTCAACACTCTCACCATCATCCTTATCGTCATTATCATGGCCACGTCAACACTCTCACTATAACCGCTACCACCATCATCATTATCGTCATTATCATGGCCATGTCAACACTCTCACCATCATCATTATCGTCATTATCATGGCCACGTCAACACTCACTAAAACCGCTACCACCATTCTCTTTTCTTGGGGGGAAGGGGGACGGGGGGGGTGGCTCTTTTATTTTCCTCTTCTCGTTTCATTCCTTTCCTCCCCCACCTCCTCTTTTTCTTTAGCTCTCCTCTGTCTCCTTTTCAACCGTCTCCTTCACCTTTTCCATCTTCAACCATTTGTTGTTCATCGTCTTTCTGTCGTTGTTCCGTATGGCATCTTCATCTACAACTGTCAATGAAAGGGAGGAGACTTTCATTTCGAAGGCTGTTGATAATGGTCTACTGAAGAAAGAGGGGGTCTCACGGTTACTTCTGTGTTTTTCTTTCTTTTCATGAGTCCTTCATCCACTTTTTTCTTAAACATACTCATTTTCTCTTGTTTTTTCTTTCTTTCTTTCTTTCTTTCTTTCTTTCTTTCTTTCTTTCTTTCTTTCTTTCTTTCTTTTTTTTACCTTTGTCTCAAAAACCTTACCCTCTTTCGCCTTTCACTCCTCCTCAGATCCATTATTTTCTTCTAACTTATACCTTCTTCCCCTTCCAGTTCGTTATGTGATCTTTGAATTTCTGAAAGAGATTCACATTTTGCATCTGATTCGATCTAATTTTACAGTAGAAAGATTTTTAACAAAACTCCCGGTGTGTTTTTGAGAAGGCGTATCTTAAAGGATTGTCTGAGTGAATGACTTGTGAGTTGACGTCAGCTTGGTGATGGCCCTTTGCGGTCGGCTGAGCTATAAGCAACATTCATGTACCTTACTTTACCTTACGTCGTTTCCTTCTGCTCCGTCTCTTCCTTCTAT
>CM065718.1:76323847-76331347 GCA_033310375.1 Conus canariensis
GTTGAACGTTATGAACTATGATCAGCAAATCAAATGCGACTTCAAGCCCGTCTTGTAATGGAAGCAACACAAGAAATGTGTTGTTTGGTATTTGAAATATCAACGGGCACATTGTCGAAATATAAACGTTGACGCATGTGACACAAGAAGTGAGTAGTTTGGTATTTGAAATATCAACGGGCACATTGTCGAAATATAAACGTTGACGCATGTGACACAAGAAGTGAGTAGTTTGGTATTTGAAATATCAACGGGCACATTGTCGAAATATAAACGTTGACGTATGTTCGCACACCAACCGACCCCTTTACCTCCCTCCCGAGGACACACAACATACATGTGTGTGTGTGTGTGTGTGTGTGTGTGTGTGTGTGTGTGTGTGTGTGTGTGTGTGTTCATAACATATGCTTATGGTGCGCTTGTGTGGGTGTGTGAGCATATGTGTGCATTCATTTGTGAACGCGTGCCTGTGCATGTTGGCCTACGCGTGCATATACACTCCTACTAATGTGCAATAATCACTACAAAGACGAACAGCCTAAGTTTGCCGGGATCCGAAGTGACTCGGCAGCTGTGCAGTGTCTCGTCTGGTGGGTTGCCTCATGATGACTTGACATTGGCTGCTCCCTGTAGATTGCCGGTGACGGGTCGTGGGTACGTTGCCACTGAGATAGCACAGAAGAGGGACAGCAAAATAAAAAAATAAAAAAAAGAAGTTTGCCTGAATCCAACAAGTCAAAATATTTTGTTCCTTTCTTACCGCAAAACACAGTTAGCACGTGAGACGTCTGTGATCTTGACAACAATTACAGAGATAGTGACGATATGAATTCAAAACTATATGATTCAGTGACACCAAAAATCGCTGGTACCACACGACTGACCATTAGTGAAACCCTGTCAACAAAGATCAATGTGCCATCAAAGGAAAAGCGAAAAGTAGGTTAAAGCTAAATCCAACACACACGCAAAATTCATAGCATGTCGCTTATTTCGGAAAATTTTACCCAGTGCAGTAAAGCCTATAACGATACCATTAAAAGAATACAGCGGTTTGAAAAGAGACATATTTTCGTGATAGCTTGATAGAGTTCTGCGTTTGCTTAAAAAAAAATTATTATTGTTCTTAATCAGCGATAGAAGCACGGTTGCTCACGACACTAGAGCAGTTTTGGCGTCATATACTTTACCATGTCAGACCATAGCATTCAACGGCAGTTAGCCAGCTCTGTCAGGCCGAATTTTTTCCGTGGCCAATGCAGTCATAAGACAGTCACGTGATGTCACCCCACTTCCGGCCCCGGAAGAAGCCAGTGTCAACTTCCTATAAGTCATTCATCTTCGGCCTGCCGTCAAAGCAAGATAAGTCTTGTGCTCTGTCTCGCCTATACTTGCCTTTGTGTTAACTTTGCTGTGTTTTGTTCTATACTTGATTCAGTTGTGGCTTGCAAATGTGAGGCTCTTGGTGGGAGCGTATTTATCAAAATATTTGTCTCTTTTACCGGCACTCTCGGGAGCGTATTTATTAAAAGATTTGTCTCTTTTACCGGCACTCCCGCGACTTTGTTACTCGCGATCGTCGGCACCGCTCGCCGGTCGTGTTCCCCCACCATATTGCCGAGCCTCGGGTTCAGCACGCATTTTGTGCTGGTTCCGGCTTGCACTAGACCCTGAGTATTTTTGCCGTGTGAGGCTCTTGGTGGGAGCGTATTTATTAAAAGATTTGTCTCTTTTACCGGCACTCTCGGGAGCGTATTTATTAAAGATTTGTCTCTTTTACCGGCACTCTCGCGACTTTGTTACTCGCGATCGTCGGCACCGCTCGCCGGTCGTGTTCCCCCACCATATTGCCGAGCCTCGGGTTCAGCACGCATTTTGTGCTGGTTCCGCTTATTAAGGTTTAGGGCTCAATAACTATCACACCTGTACTCTTTACCCTTCACAGGTAGAACGTGTTCGAGTAAGGGTGTGTGACACTGATCTGCTTATTAAGATTTAGTGCCCAAGAACTATCACACCTATACACAGTGATACTCCACGTGTAGAGATTGCTATTAATAGCCATACCAGTCACACGACCGGTGGCGTGTACGGGTAGTTCGAGTTTTCAGTCGATCTCTCGAGCACTTTGCACGACACCACACGGACGATCGAGATTAATTGATTTTCTCGATCGGCCACCTTGTCTCCTCTTTGCGGTCGTGTGTTCCGGGTTTGCTCTATCCACCTGTGCCCAACATGGTGAAGGACACCGCCGGGTCGAGCCACTCCACTGCTCGGAGTTCGCTCAATTTCCCGGAGAACCCGCGGGTCGATTCCATCTCGGAGCAATCCGTTCGCACTGATGAACGTACGGTTCGGGTAGACAGAGACGACTTCTCCGCGGAAGGGACGCGTGATCTTCCTCGTCTACCAAACCGACGGACGCACGACCGCGGCGTCCCAAGGCTGATAGGCAAGCGGCCACCATTTCAAAATGCCTTTCATTTGATCTGCCTGCTAGTCTAAGGGCAAAGCTCCCCTCAAGGTGCTGCCCAGAAAGTCTAATGGCAAGGCTCCCCTCAAGGGGCCCGGCCGAGCAAAGACTAGCCAACGGAATTCGCCCTCCCCCACCCCTTCTCCATCGGCCAGCTTGCCCTCTAGCCTACGGACTCGCTCGGAGACTTCTAACTATCATGCTGAGTCACGCGAATCTCGGCCCCCGGGGCACCTTGCCGAGCCGCGGACCAGCACGGGTGACGGATCTGGGATGGAATCACCATCCGTCACTCGCCTTGATGAGTCACGTATCTCTTTTTCCCCCCAAATTGATACGTGCACTCATAGCGCTCGGCCCCACCGGGCACAGGTGCAGCCAACACCTGAGCTCGAGGAGCGCTTCGACTCCGGAAGCAGCCTTATGGTCACCCCGACGCACGACCTCGGTGGTGTCCATAATCCTGGGCGTGCGGGCACGCCGCGCCATGGGCCCGGCCGTGCCCATGCACAAGGACGGTCGACCTACCCCGATCGAACGTCACCTTCTTCCCTAGGGGTATTGGACGTTGGGGAACCGACCTTTCGGATCCCCATTTGGGCAACGTCCGGGTCCCGCTCCTCCGGGGGGAGGATCTACCAGCGGGACCAAGGGTAACCTGACATATTCCTCCAGGGGGAGGAACACGGGACCGCATCCTGACCAATCCGCACTTTCGCGGGTTGGGGGCTCGACTTCCGCATCCTCCTCCATACCATTATGGCCCTCCCAGGCCCATTCCAAGGACGTGTATGGTGCAGTGCACGGACCTGGACGGGGACGACAGGCCACGGCCTCTCAAGCCCCCCCCCAACAGTGATTCAGGTTACCCGGGTCCCCGGGGACTTTCTGCCTACAAGAAGAAGAGGGTCTCGTGGCTACGACTCGGCGGATGTCTGACCTACGCATTCGCCCAACGCGCTGGTCAGACCTTGAGTGCGGCCTACCTACCATGGTTTTTCCCCAGGGCCGCCACAGCCCGTTTACCTCCCCGGGGACCGGTGGCTCTATGCCCCCGAGAGAGACCAGTGGCTTAACGCCAACACCCAGCACGACCAGCTACATGGTCGAATGTGGCACCCGGCCTCACTTACCTGGGTCGACCTTGGTCTCCCTCCTCGGGCGCTGTCCTATCGGCAGGACGATGTCCCGGCCGCCGATTATGGGGCCACCGGGGACACACTACAGGCACCCCTCGACTTACCTCCTGAAGACGGGTGCTATGAACCCTCTCAGGACCAGTACCTCCCTGAGGCGGACGATGACGAGGAGCTAGCCCCCACCTCATTGTACGATGTCCGCACGATAGAACGGTGGCGACCAGACCTCGTTAGGAGGGAGGCCGCACCCGCTGACGAATTTCTCTCCCTCTCCCCCGGCCCAGAGATCTAGACCAATCTACCCAAGAACCCCTCAGTCGCCTCCTTGTTTACGGACAATCCCGTGACCAGGGAGATGGGCATTTCCCAGTCGGACCGTCGGTTGATCCCCCACCTGCCCCCCCCTACTTCCGGCGCCATCTCCTTTAAGAACCTAAAGGAATGGGTCCGAGTAGCCAGGATGGGCATCCTCCACACCACGGCGGGACACACCTACTTGGACATGCCCCTTCAGCGAGCGGAGGCTCTATGGCCGGAGGACGATGGTGCCATCCCAGTACCGGGGGACCCGGGCTCTGAGGCGCACCAAGAGCCTGACCCTCGCTTGTTCAGCGATCCTTTCATGCGACACCTAGTTAACAGGATTTCGCATCACCTTTCGGCTGCGGCGGACAGCGCAGCCAGAAGCCACTTCAACTGCTTGTTGGTCGCGAGAGAGGCCGTGCTGGCGCGGACCTCTCTCTCCCCGACGCTTAAGGCAGCCCTGCGATGCATCCCGGGCCAGGTCCAGTCGCTCTTTGGCGACTACTCGGCTGACGTCATAGCACAAGCAGTTGAGGAACGCAAGCAGGCTGTGTCCTTTGCGCCCAGGCCACCGCCACGCCCTGCTAGACCCCCACTTCGTTCCTTCCCCAGGCACAGACCCTATCCCAGACAATCGCCTTCCCGCACCGCACGGCCCGCCAAGCGACCTAATCTTCTCCCAAGGCCTAAGCCAAAACCCCATCAGCAAAATTTTCGGTTAGGCCAACAGTCACGCTCCCGGAGCTGACTAGGGAGACAGCCCGAGGGGGACTTAGATCAGGTAGCACCCCCCCTCGCCCTATCCCCCACCCACCAGCCCAGACCCTCGCCCCCCCTGGCGGGCAGCCTCTCCCGGCATGCCCACCAGTGGAGACGCATACGCCTCACCCCTGGATAGTGGCGGTGCTACAGGAAGGGTTTCGCCTTCCTTGGGCCCACGAGCGTCCCCCCCCTCATGCTATCTCCCCCTCCCTCCCCCAACGAACCCTCCCCCGCCAAAGCAGAAGCTCTTCGCACGGAAGTCCAAGACCTCCTCAAAAGAGGGGCCATCTCGGAGATTTCCCACCCAAACCCCGGCTTCTACTCTTTGTGATCCCAAAAGCCTCGGGAGGATGGAGGCCCATTCTAGATCTTTCGCCCCTCAACAAGTTCCTCAGGCCCACCAAGTTCAAGATGGAGACCCCCACCCAGATCCGAGACTCCATCCATCATCGCGACTGGGCCACATCCGTAGACCTGAAGGACGCCTATTTTTCAGATCCTGATTCACCCGGCCCACAGACGATTCCTACGGTTCGTCTGGCAGACCCCGGAGAGGCCTGCACGCATAGTGGACCTCATCTCCTGCCTGTCACAGGCACCCCACACCTCGGCCAGAACCCTGTCCTCCCTCCTAGGAATGATGGAGTCCCTGTCTCCCCTCATTCCCCTGCGGCGGGTCCCCAAACGCCAACTTCAGAGGGAGTTCCGCCGACGTTTGTCACAGACCTCCGACCGCTGGGACCAGGTCATTCCCCTCGGACACTGGTTCATTTTGGCGACGGAGGAGCGGCTCACTCCAGCCACTCTCTCCACCGGGGTCCCCATCTCCCTCCCAACCCAACCCAACCACTGGAACTTTATACAGACGCCTCCAACTTGGGCTGGGGGGCCCACGTGGAGGACAGTCACGCGTCGGGGAGTGGGATCTGGAAGCGGTCAGGCTAGCCCTTCTCCAACTCCAGCACAAGGTCGCGCACCGACTTGTTCTCCTCCTCACGGACAATACGTCGGTAGCTTGCTATGTCAACAAAGGGGGAGAGGCCCGCTCCATAGGCCTCTCCCTCAGAACAGAGGCCCTCCTTCGCTGGTGTCGCGCAACCATTGGTTTGTGCCCATGATCGACCTGTTTGCCACCAGCTTCAACCATCACCTGCCCCTGTACGTCTCTCCCGTTCCAGATCCCCAGGCGGATGCAGTCGACGCACTATCCCTCCCCGGGACGGGCCTACTGGCGTATGCCTTTCCCCCCTTCCCCATCCTACACAAGGTGATCAGGAAGGCAAGGCTGGAAAGACCCAGGCTGATCCTCGTAACGCCATGGTGGCCGACCCAGTCTTGGTTCCCGGACCCCAAGTCCCTCACCCACGTTCCCCCCCTCCGGCTCAGCCCTCGCTGGGACATGCTGAGACAACCCCGGTCAGGTCTTCCTCACTCCAATCCCAAGATGCTTCGCCTACACGCGTGGCTTCTATGCCAGCCCAACTGCGAACATCTGCATCTACCCCCCACTCGGAGAGACCCCAGTCCGTCCTAGACACACTAGCCGGGGCAGGGGCCTCTCAGGGATTACGGGACTTCGCCTCGGCATCTCGCAGAGCCAGCACCGAATCCCTCTACAACTACCGTTGGGAGAGATGGATAACCTGGTGCTCAGATAACTCGTTTCCCCATTACTGCCCCTCCAACATCCAAATAGGAAATTTCCTCTCCCACCTATCCTCTTCCCTTAAGCTGTCGGCTGGCTCCATTCGGGGCTACAGATCAGCTATCTGCACTACCATTCGTCAACTGGGGGGCCCTTCTTTTGACAATGACTTTCTCCTCAGAGAGGTGTCTAGAGGAGTTGCTCTACGGGAAGCTCAGTCCCCTAGGCGCATTCCCCTCTGGGACCTTTTTACGGTCCTCGATGCCCTCAGAAAAACCCCTTTTGAACCCATTGCTTCTATTCCTTTTGACCTCCTCTCCTTTAAGACCACCTTTCTCCTCGCCCTGGCCTCGGCCAGAAGACGAAGTGAGATTCACGCCCTCAGCGGTGACCCCACAGATATCGCCTTCCACAGGGACGGCTCAGTCTCTCTCAAGTTCCTTCCGGAGTTCTGACATCTTGGGAAAGGGAGAAAAAGATGGAGACATGGACCTTTGCCCCTCCAGGTGTCTCAGGTACTACTGGGAACGCACACGCCCCAGGCGCTCCTCCCAGAGACGACTCCTTATCTCCCTCAACCCCAACAATACTAGAGATATCTCGGCGGGAACTATCTCCAGGTGGCTCTCCAAGACGGTGAGATCTACCTACGCTCAGGCGTACAAGGATCTCCCTGTCCTATCACCCAGGGCCCACGAGGTCAGAGCACTGGCCACAGCGTTCCAGTACTCTGTCCCCGTGCGCCACCTGCTGGAGGCAGCCTACTGGCGTTCGGAAAATCCCTTCATTAATTTTTACCTGAGGGATATCCGCATGACCAGAGCTGATGGGTCTAAGGGGATTTCCTTTGTGGCGGCCAATGCAGCCATATCGGTCAACCCCAAGAACCACTAGGGCGCTCGCCCTCCTCCGATTCCTTTAAATTCTGCTATGGTCTGACATGGTAAAGTATATGACGCCAAAATGGGGAGTTTGTGTTATACTCCCTGTTTGGCTAGTATACTTACCATGTCAGACTCTAATTCCCTCCCTACCTTCCCCTCTGGCGCCAAGGTTCTCGGGGTCACCATACACCAGGCCTCGCTGAATGACTTATAGGAAGTTGACACTGGCTTCTTCCGGGGCCGGAAGTGGGGTGACATCACGTGACTGTCTTATGACTGCATTGGCCACGG
>CM065718.1:76336347-76351347 GCA_033310375.1 Conus canariensis
CTGGAACAACAAAAATCCAACGGATGAAGGCAAACCAACACCGGCACTGTGCCTGGAACTGACAGAAGAAGACAGCGTCTCACTTGCAAATCTTGTTGTCTTTGAAATTCCAAACCCACGCATGTTCTCTCTCTCTCGCTCTCTCTCTCTCTCTCTCTCTCTCTCTCTCTCTCTCCTCTCTCTCTCTCTCTGAGAATGAAAATATAAGAATAAAAATATAAGAATAAAAACAACAGTCTTCTCGTCTTGAGACTTGAAAGTATATTTCAATAAATTTTCGCTGATCTACAGAGAGAGAGAGAGAGAGAGAGAGAGAGAGAGACAGAGACAGAGACAGAGAGAGACAGAGACAGACAGACAGACAGACAGACAGACAGACGGAGACAGAGACAGACAGACAGAGACAGACAGACAGACAAACAAACAGACAGACATGTAGACAGACAGACAGAAGTGGTGGAGGCAGGGGCGGATCGTGGAACAACAACAAGATAAAATCGGGGAATAAGGACCAGACCAGGCCACCCACCACCTCGGAGCAAAGAGGATGAGGCGCCTTTCTGATCACCTGACGGAGGACCTGAAAGGCGCCTTTCTGATCACCTGACGGAGGACCTGAAATGAGTAACAAAGAGTTGTGTAAGGTGTAAGCGACCAGGCTTGTCCAAGATCACGACAGCGCCATGGTCCCCCTGGATGCTTTGGATCAGGGCCTGGAGAGACATAGAGGCTGCAACCTTTCCCTTCAGTTTTTTTAATTTGATGTCGTTGTAGTTTTTGTTGTTGTCGTTATTGCTGTTGTTGTTGTTGTTGTTGCTGATTTTTTTGTTGTTATTGCTGTTGTTGTTGTTGCTGTTGTTGTTGTTGTTGTTGTTGTTGTTGCTGTTGTTGTTGTTGCTGCTGCTGCTGTTGCTGCTGTTGTTGTTGCTGTTGTTTTTGTTGCTGCTGCTGTTGCTGTTGTTGTTGATGTTGTTATTGTTGCTGTTGCTGTTGTTGTTGTTGTTGCTGTTGTTTTCACTGTTTCATTCATTCTTTCTTTCAGTCTGTCTTCCTTTCTTTTTGTTTTTCGCGCAGTCTTGAGGTCCTGTGAGTATGATCGCATGGACTGTTGATAACTCCAATTCTCTCTGTTCGACAATGACAGAGGTATGCCATTGCCCTGGTGCTCTTCTAGTCATTAGTAGATTGAAAACAGACAGGAAAAGAAGACTTTGTTGCAGTATTGCTGCTTCTATGACAGGAAAAAACACACAGTGATTTTATGTCTGTTTCAGTGATTTTATTTCTGTTTCAGTGATTTTATGCATGTTTCATTAGAACACCTATTGTGTACCCTGCCGATATAGTCACCATGATAACGTTTTGAACAAAATAGAAGTGGAATCAACTATTGCACAGCGAAGAGTATGTGTTGTGTTCTGTTCGTTCTGAATGACACCATTTTTGTAATGGTGCAATTCTTCTTCTTCTTCTTCTTCTTCTTCTTCTCTTCTTCTTCTCTCCCAGTTGTTTACATGATGAAGCAGATTGTTCTGTTTCATGTTTACTGCCTTCTTAGAGACCATGGCCAAGGGGACAAAACTCTCTCTCTCTCTCTCTCTCTCTCTCTCTCTCTCTCTCTCTCTCTCTCTCTCTGTTACACAGGTTGTTTTGTTTTCACATAGTGTTTGGTATAGGTCTGTATCAGCAAAGAAACAGATTGTCTTTGGCACAGGTGAGATTTTGAAACAGTCTGCGGTTTAGGTAAATATCAGCGGACACAGATATGGTCTTCGTTACAGATCAGTGTAAGCGGACACAAACATTGCCTTCCTTACAGATCAGTGTAAGCGGACACAGACACTGTCTTCGTTACAGATCAGTGTAAGCGGACACAGACGTTGTCTTTGTTACAGATCAGTGTAAGTGGACACAGACACTGTCTTCATTACAGATCAGTGTAAGCAGACACAGACACTGTCTTCCTTACAGATCAGTGTAAGCGGCGCAGACATTACATCTGGCATAGCTCAGTATCAGCAGACACACACATTGTCGTCGGTATAGATGAATATTGACAAACATACAGACATGGTCTTTGGTATAGATCAGTATCAACAAAGACACAGATATGGCCTTTGGTATAGATCTGTATCAACAAACATACACACATGGTCTTTGGTACAGATCAGTCTTAACAAATAAACACACGTGGTCTTTGGTGAAGGTCAGTATTAACAAAGACACAGCTTGGTATTTAGTATCACTGACCGTTCTGGGTCAATGCCCAGTTCCTGACTGATACGTGAAAGGAAAAGAGGGGAAAGCATTTTGAAAGGGGCCTACGGAAACACGTAAAGCAGGGAAACCGTGTCGACAATACTACAGTCTCATGTGGGTAACCTGTCCTTACAGACAGTGCCGCTGGGGCTATGTGAATCGACTAATTGGTACCCTTCATGCGGGAAGCTAATCCTTACAGAAACCGCCGGTTAAACGATCCGTGTCAGCCGTTCGGCTTGTATGGACCGTTCCAACCCGGCGCAGTCAGAACTGACTGTGAAACACTGTGTCTGCCTCACGATATTGAGAAACCTAAGGAGCCAATCAGAAACCGAGGTCACATCGACTGCTGCTGCCAATTTCAAATGAACTTGATGTGTCAAGCTTTGCTTGCTTTTCTTTTTGTTCGTTAAAGTGTTTCGCAAGACTTGCTGACACTGGACTTTCTTTCCTTTCACCCCCCCCCCCCTCCTCCCAATAACCCGCCACTCTCCCCGCTGAATATTTCACCGTGATGATTTGTAAAGGTGTTGTTCATTTTATTGGACTCACATATATGAACAAAGTGAGTCCATGTAAACATCCAGTGTGTGTGTGTGTGTGTGTGTGTGTGTGTGTGTGTGTGTGTTCTTCAATTTAATGTCTTTTTACCAGTGATGACATTAGACAGGGAAAAAAAAAGAAAATGGAAGGGGTGGGGATGGCGGGGAGTGGAAAAGTGTGTGTGTGTGTGTGTGTGTGTGTGTGTGTGTGTGTGTGTGTGTGTGTGTGTGTGCGTGTGTGCGCGTGTGTCTGTGTGTGTGTGTGTGTGGTGTGTGTGTGTGTGTGTGTGTGTGTGTGTGTGTGTGTGTGTGTGCGTGTGTCTGTGTGTGTGCGTGTGTGTGTGTGTGTGTGTGTGTGCGTGCGTGCGTGCGCGCGCGCGCGCGCGCGCACGCGTGCATGCGTGCGTACATAATATTTTTTTTAATAGAAACATTTGATAACCTGTAATGACCACTTTCTGCTCTGACAAAGACATGAAATGAAACTATAGGCCAATAATATAACAAATCTTTAACCTATTTTTGCCAAGATCAGATTACATTTTCAATGAATTTCTACCACGCAGAGATGGAAAGTTTCTGACTAAATCTTTACAGAACCTATAAGAATTCATTGTAAATGTTATAGAAACCTAGAAGAAGGCATTGTCAATGTTGTACCTAGAAGAAGACATTGTCAATGTTGTACCTAGTAGAAAGCATTGTCAGTGTTGTACCTAGAAGAAGGCATTGTCAATGTTGTACCTAGAACAAGGCATTGTCAATGTTGTACCTAGAACAAGGCATTGTCAATGTTGTACCTAGAACAAGGCATTGTCAATGTTGTATTGTTGTCGAATTGACCCAAAGTGTGAACTCCGAGTTTGGAGCATCAAGCAAAGCTTCAGTTTGCTGACGATGCGTATTTGGAATACGTTGGTGACCTATCGGAACAAAAAGGTACAGGAACTGAAAATAGGGGATCTAACAGAAATAGATCACTGCAGTGAACTTTTCACACAGAGAAGCATGCAGGTGGCCATTGTATAACTGGCACAGAGAGAGAGAGAGAGAGAGAGAGAGAGAGAGAGAGAGAGAGCAGCGCTAACCAGGTAAGAACACTTCAGAGTATTTCTGTCAATAGCAAAGATAGGAGTTGGGGGGGGGGGGGAAGGAGGGGGGGTGCGTGGAAGGTGCAGGAGGAGGGGACTTACGAGAGGAAAATATGGAGGAGAGCAGAGGGTGAGGCGGAGGGAGAGCAGAGGAAAGGGGGAGGGTGGGATGATGTTGCCGTAGAGCACTGAACAAATAACTGGCCATCGACATATTCTTTGAAGTGGGAAATTCGTACGTCATCTGCTACTTCAAATGTTGACTGCTACGTACATGTTCTGTGCTTGTCGTGTGTATCAGCAGCAACTGCCGCGATAGTGAGGTCGGCCATAGTGGCCATACGAACACATCCAGTGGAACGCTTGCTGCTTTCTTTCTCTTCTTCTTCTTCTTCTTCATCTTCTAGGAGTAACCCTAAAATGTGGCATGTTTCATCTGCGACTTGATGTTTTCATCCTACGAAAGCAGCAGTTGCTGTTGCAGCTGCAGTTGTATTCGTAGGCCGCTCTTCTTGCCCCACCCTTTCTGCACTCTTCATCCTGTTGTAGTCAACATTCATCGCATGTGAGTCGAACAGGCAAATTGCATTTCTTGTTAGACTAGGGTTACCGGCCCCAAATCGTCTGCTCATCAGCCTTAAAACGTCTGATCATCGGCTGAAAGGTGCGGTTCATTAGACCTGAATTTGATGTAGTTGTAAGTGACTGCTGAAACGAGCGCTGTCACCTGTTTCATACTGTGGGTCTACGTTTACTCTTTTCAGTTGGAGTTGAAAAAATCTCGTATGTGAAACACAGCTATACCATAATGGAGAGGGTGAGTTGAGAGGTAAAGTACAGGTGTACTTTCACTTACCTGACATTCTGTACCAAACCAAACCCACTCTTTCCATTTACGGCCAGCTACCACCGTTAGAGACATACCTGCACACTTTGATTCTCGCGGCTAACGACGCAGTCATGTGTACAGAGAGCAGGTAGACTAAGAACCTGTGGCGACTGCAGGTAAAGGACCTGACTGACCGTGGTGTCTTGATGCATAAAACATCAAACATACTTCCCCCGACCGTTCTCACTCACCACATTCATTAACCCTGGCTCGTCTGCCCAGCTCTCCTGCCTCTAAAGCAATTAAACGTGTTCAGTCGGCCGTGGATTAAACGTGTTCAGTCGTCCGTGGATTCTCTCTCATCCGTGACTGATCTGCGATATTTCCATAGAAACCAGTGACTGACCTTTGCAGGGAGTAGGGGGGAAGTTTGGGGTTGTGGTGTACGTCTGCATTCTTTCTCATGAAAGCAGGTGAACTTTATTTGTTTATGTATACTGTCCTGTATCCATTTATTTATCTATTGATGTATTATTTATGTCTCTACTCATTCATTCATTTATTTATTTACTTATTTATCTATTGATTACTTCATATAGTATCTTGACCTATCAACTGATTGAGATCTGCCAAAACGCTTGCCAGAATCAACGTTCAGCCTAGAAATGTTTGTGCTCTCCGTTCGTCTTCTCAGTCAACGTGTCTCTGAAGTTTGACTGTTAGCTTTAAGGCATTTTGGGTGACACTGGACACTGGACAACAAACTGAACGCTGCCGCCCTTGTCAGTCAACGTGTCTCTGAAGTTTGACTGTTAGCTTTAAGGCATTTGGGGTGACACTGGACACTGGACAACAAACTGAACGCTGCCGCCCTTGTCAGTCAATGTGTCTCTGAAGTTTGACTGTTAGCTTTAAGGCATTTGGGGTGACACTGGACACTGGACAACAAACTGAACGCTGCCGCCCTTGTCAGGCAATGTGTCTCTGAAGTCTAACTGTTAGCTTTAAGGCATTTTGGGTGACACTGGACACTGGACAATAAACTGAACGCTGCCGCCCTTGTCAGTTAATGTGTCTCTGAAGTTTGACTGTTAGCTTTAAGGCATTTGGGTGACACGGGACACAGGACAACAAACTGAACGCTGCCGCCCTTGGAACGAAAGAAATGAATGAACAGGGAAAAAATACACAAATATCCAACTTGTTGCCACAATATCCAACTTGTTGCCACAATATCCAACTTGTTGCCACAATATCCAACTTGTTGCCACAATATCCAACTTGTTGCCATAAATATCCAACTTGTTGCCACAATATCCAACTTGTTGCCACGATATCCAACTTGTTGCCACAATATCCAACTTGTTGCCATAATACGTTAAGTTTCTCTTGAGCGCGCACAGACACACGTACGTATGTACGTACGCACGCACGCACACATGCACGTATGAACGCGCGCGCGCATACACACAGACATACACACATACATACACACGTACGGACGCACTCACTCACGCACGTACGCGCGCGCGCGCGCGCACACACACTCACACACACACACACACACACACACACACACACACACACACACACACACACACATTACCCTCAAGATAAAACTGGAAGACAACTCAACCTCAACTGATTAATACTAGGGGGAGGAGTAGGGGAGGGGGTGCGCAAGGGAGGTGGAAATGCAGGCGGGGGGGGGGGGTATGGAAAAGGGAGCAGGGGAGGGGTTGGAGGGGGAGAGGATGGGGGTCTAGGTGAGGGTGGGAGGTAGGGGAAAGTTGGATGACAGGTTGAGGAAAGGAGTGGGAGATGAGGGTGGGGGGTGGGGGTGAGGGCAGGAGCGAACCTTTGTATGTCGATAAGCAGAAAGGTAGCGCAGGATTTTTGCACGTGCATCGCGTGATACTGAGCGAATGAAGCCAGAGAGAGAGAGAGAGAGAGAGTGGAAGCATCCAACCAGCACAGGACACGGGCTTGTCAGATGTCGACGACTTCAGCTGGTCAGTGGTTAAACACGGACTGCCGGTCACTTGGCTGGTTGGCGTTTTGATTTCTTTCTTTCTTTCTGCCTATCTTATTCTCTGTCTTTCTTTCTTTCTTTCTTTGTCTTTCTTTCTTTTTGTTTGTTTGTTTCTTTCTTTCTTTCTTTCTTTTTCTTTCGTTTTTTTTTCTTTCTTTCTTCTTTCTTTCTTTCTTTCTTTTCTTTCTTTCTTCTTTCTTTCTTTCTTTCTTCTTTCTTTCTTTCTTTCTTTCTTTCTTTGTCTTTCTTTCTTTTTGTTTGTTTGTTTCTTTCTTTTTCTTTCTTTCTTTCTTTCTTTCTTTCTGTCTGTCTGTCTGTCTTTTTTCTCTTCCTTTTTCTTTTTCTTTTTTTTTTCTTTTTGTTGTTGTTGTTGAACAATTAAGTAGTGGGGGAAAACAAGTGCAGGCTAACAATTCTTCAGTCATTATAGTAATGACTTGGCAAAGATTTGAACTTTTTGTTTTGTTTTGTTTTTCTTTTTCTTTTTTTTCTTTCGTTTTTTCTTTCGTTTTTTCTTTCTTTCTTTCTTATTTCTTTATTTCTTTCGTTTTCTTTCTTTTTCTTTTTTTCCTTTTCTCTTTTTCTTTCCTTCTTTTTCAGTCTTTTTTGTTTCTATCTTATTTTTTTTTTCTTTCTTTCTTGCTTTTTCTTTTGATTTCTTTTTCTTTTTCTTTGCTTTTTTTTTTCTTTCTTTCCTTTTTTTTTTTCCTTTCTTTTCTTTCTTCCTATTTCTTTCTTTCTCTCTTTCTTTCTTTCTTTGTGGAATATCTTGCGAGTGGTGAAGTTTCGTTCGGTACCGAATAATTGCTCAGTTAGTAGGTCCTGGGATACGTGAAGCTTCTGAACACAGTAGCTCTGTTCAGATGAGTCTACTCTAATACTAGTGGTGCAAGAAGACCTACACTTAAGAACAAAACACGTTCATATTCCCCTCTATCAACATTTGCCCAATATAAATGCCATGTAGAGGATTCATAGTACATGTCAATACTGGTGGTGTAAGTAGACCTACAGTTCAGAACAACACACGTTCATATTCCCCTCTATCAACATTTGCCCAATATAAATGCCATGTAGAGGATTCATAGTACATGTCAATACTGGTGGTGTAAGTAGACCTACAGTTCAGAACAACACACGTTCATATTCCCCTCTATCAATATTTGCCTAATATAAATGCCATGTAGAGGATTCATAGTACATGTCCATTTTTTTCACGTTTTACTTTTAGAATGACAAAGGCCTAATAGCATTCTGCAAGCACTTCAAGAGATCAATCACGTTGTGCAGTGTAGTGTAGTGTAGTGTAGTGTAGTGTAGTGTAGTGTAGTGTAGTGTAGTGTAATGCAGTATAATGCAGTGTAGTGTAGTGTACAGCTTAGGTTAGGTGTTTTTTTTTCATTTTCCTGCTTCATTTTGTATGAACATTTCCTTTCTCTTTTCCTTGACAGAAGAAGGGAAATAGTACGACCTGTGGAAGTGTTCTGAACGTGGCATGAGAGGGAACGCCATGAGGTACAGAGCTCTCTGTCTGTGGAACACCATGAGGTACAGGGCTCTCTGTCTGTGCATGGTCATGCTGATGATGAAAGGTAAGGTCAGACAACTACGTGGTTTTCCCTCAATGGGAAACAACTCTAGCAACAGCAGCAGCAACAACCACAGCAACAATAACAATCAGTTATCTATCATCTGCAAGTAGCAGACATATATTTCTTAATAAGTACTTATTTAGTTTCTTTCTTTCATCTTTTCCTTGTGTTTTGTCGTGTTCACTTTTTTGTATTTCGTCAGTTCATCCCTTCATTTGTGACAGGCGAGACAAATGGCTGCTATGCTGCTTACCCTAAATCCACCAACACTGACACAATAGATAGCTGAATTTCAGGCCGACTCCAGCTATGATTTAGTGGTTCGCTCAAACTGGCTGCACTCCGTAAAACGATGTCAGTCCTACCGGAAGTGGATTTCAGATTAATCAATGTCATCTGGCCTTCGCTGACTGTCAAATCGGCCATCACTCACTGGCCTTGGTATTCTGCTTCTTGTTTCTTAGTAATCAACACACAAGGAAGAATTCAATGCATGCTGCATCTCCTTCTACCACGAACAAAATATTTTATCGAAGTCATCAACGAACATCTCTCATGTACAAGCTCGCATCAATAAGCACTAAGATATCGGGTCACACACACACACACACACACACACACACACACACACACACACACACACACACACACACACACAGAGAGAGAGAGAGAGAGAGAGAGAGAGAGAGAGAGAGAGAGAGAGAGAGAATAACAAGTTTGAAACACTGGACGGCGCCCCAGAAGTTTGACGGGCTTACACATTGATGCAGGACGTACGAAAATACAAGTGATGATAAACGGTGGGCCCAGCCTGGTTGACTCCGGGATATGTGCCATGACAGTAAGCGTAGAGCACAGCCATGTCCTGCAGTCTCTGACCTCAATGTACTTTGAAAGGATGCGTAGAGTACAGCCCTGTCCTGCAGTCTCCATGAAAGGAAGCGTAGAGTACAGCCCTGTCCTGCAGTCTCTGACCTCAATCAAACTCCATAGCTTCAGTTCCATCACTCTTATCCTCATCGATCACCATAAAGTGTCAGATTCTGCATCCCCTCACGCCCTGCTCTCATGGTGACCTCAGCATCGATTTCCTCACTACGTCAATGCCCTTGGTGGGTTTCAGTCGACGTCACCGGTACTGGCGAGTTCATGGGGACTGTCGTTGGACGGACGCAGTGGCGCCGTCTGGGAGGGAGGAGGGGGCATTCACACACGCTTGCTCCGCGACTTTGAATGGATGTCGTCAGTAGGGGGCTTGGTAGGTGGTGTCCTGCGTATGTTGGATCAGAGTAGACGCCACTGAACACCACCTAAGTGTCCTCTTATGTTTACTTTGTCAAGGTCTAAGTGTCTCTTATGTTTACTTTGTCAAGGTCTAAGTGTCTCTTATGTTTACTTTGCCAAGGTCTAAGTGTCTCTTATGTTTACTTTGTCAAGGTCTAAGTGTCTCTTATGTTTACTTTCACAAGGATTAAGGCAAACTATACGAAATCCTAAGTTCAAAATACTGACGCCGCATCATAACAGCCTTGAAGGCTCCTTAGTTGATGCGAGACATGCAAAAATAGCAATGGTGGTAAAACCCGGTCCCAGATGACTTTAATTTCCATACACGGAGGGGATAAAACATTAAAATACGCCCCACTTAAATGCTTAACATTAAAAGAAAGACTTGTGTTGAAGGGGAACGGGGGCACGTGAAGAAGTCCTGAGCACTCTCTTAGGTTATTGTTCCTCCACAGGGGAGGTCAGCTGGGGCAGCAAGTGGCGGGTGTTTCGTTCTGTGCTGAGCTCATCAGATTTGCTGCTGCAGCAAGTGACAGGTGTTTCGTTCTGTGCAGAGCTCATCAGGTTTGCTGCTGCAGCAAGTGACAGGTGTTTCGTTCTGTGCAGAGCTCATCAGGTTTGCTGCTGCAGCAAGTGACAGGTGTTTCGTTCTGTGCAGAGCTCATCAGGTTTGTTGCTGCATTCTGGTTACCTGCTGATGAGAAGCACTCTGATGTGAGCAAACACGTAAAGCTCCCCCAAATGGAGCACATCCTGTTACATGTTTGAACAGTGGAGAAACCTTTTGGTTGTTATTGTGGAGACACTGATTTGATTCTTGTGTACAGATGATATTCATGGACAGTTTAAATGCAGGATACAAAATTATCCAGCAGCACAACGGAAGTGGTGCACACTTTGCTTTCCTGCCGATGATGTTATTTCACAGATTTTTTTATGATGCATTGTTAGGGTAAAAACCACAACTTTTTGGCGGAGACACTGTGAGACACTGTTTCAGTTTGTTTGTATCCGTAGGATACAAGTCTATCAACGAAGATAAGTACGACTTCCGTTCAGCGATATTTTAAAAATGGCAGGAGAAAAGTAGAGCTGATTAATTAAGTAAGCTCAATGGCGCTTTATTTGTTTTGCTGACCCGGATATATCAGCACTCCAGTTTGGTTTAGTTAGTCGGCCTTTGTTTCTTTTTAAATTGCTCAAATGCAAACCAGTGGACATGTAATGTACACATCATATGTTGGACTGTTGGAAGTGGACCAGTGGGCATGTAATGTGCACATCATATGTTGGACTGTTGCAAGTGGACCAGTGGGCATGTAATGAGCACATCATATGTTGGACTGTTGCAAGTGGACCAGTGGGCATGTAATGTGCACATCATATGTTGGACTGTTGTAAGTGGACCAGTGGGCATGTAATGTGCACATCATATGTTGAACTGTTGGAAGTGGACCAGTGGGCATGCAATGTACACATCATATGTTGGACTGTTGTCGTAAGTGGACCAGTGGGCATGTCATGTGCACATCATATGTTGGACTGTTATAAGTGGACCAGTGGGCATGTAATGTGCACATCATATGTTGAACTGTTGGAAGTGGACCAGTGGGCATGTAATGTGCACATCATATGTTGGACTGTTGGAAGTGGACCAGCCGGCATGTAATGTACACATCATATGTTGGACTGTTGCAAGTGGACCAGTGGGCATGTAATGTGCACATCATATGTTGGACTGTTGCAAGTGGACCAGTGGGCATGTAATGTGCACATCATATGTTGGACTGTTGTCGTAAGTGGACCAGTGGGCATGTAATGTGCACATCATATGTTGGACTGTTGTCGTAAGTGGACCAGTGGGCATATAATGTGCACATCATATGTTGGACTGTTGGAAGTGGACCAGCGGGCATGTAATGTGCACATCATATGTTGGACTGTTGCAAGTGGACCAGTGGGCATGTAATCTGCACATCATATGTTGGACTGTTGTCGTAAGTGGACCAGTGGGCATGTCATGTGCACATCATATGTTGGACTGTTGTCGTAAGTGGACCAGTGGGCATGTAATGTGCACATCATATGTTGGACTGTTGTAAGTGGACCAGTGGGCATGTCATGTGTACATCATATGTTGGACTGTTGTCGTAAGTGGACCAGTGGGCATGTAATGTGCACATCATATGTTGGACTGTTGTAAGTGGACCAGTGGGCATGTCATGTGCACATCATATGTTGGACTGTTGTCGTAAGTGGACCAGTGGGCATGTAATGTGCACATCACATGTTGGACTGTTGCAAGTGGACCAGTGGGCATGTAATGTGCACATCATATGTTGGACTGTTGCAAGTGGACCAGTGGGCATGTAATGTGCACATCATATGTTGGACTGTTGTAAGTGGACCAGTGGGCATGTCATGTGTGCATCATATGTTGGACTGTTGTAAGTGGACCAATGGGCATGTAATGTGCACATCATATGTTGGACTGTTGTAAGTGGACCAGTGGGCATGTAATTTTCACATCATATGTTGGACTGTTGCAAGTGGACCAGTGGGCATGTAATGTGCACATCATATGTTGGGCTGTTGCAAGTGGACCAGTGGGCATGTAATGTGCACATCATATGTTGGACTGTTGTAAGTGGACCAGTGGGCATGTCATGTGCACATCATATGTTGGACTGTTGTAAGTGCCTGGCTCTTGTGCAACATGGCACTGCTCGTTAATCTCTTCTCTCTCTCATCTCATCTCTCTTCTCTCTCCTCTCTCTCCTCTCTCTCCTCTCTCTCTCTCTCTCTCTCTCCACTCCTCCCTCCCTTCCTTCTCTCTCTCCACCCTCTCTCCTTTCTTCTCTCTCTCTCTCCACCCTCCCTCTCTCCCTCCCCCGTGGCTATACGTAATGCATGACTCGATACCTTTGCAGGTGCCCATGCCAGTTCCCCTGAGCAGACCTGCCCCAAATTCTCCTTCCACAGTAACAAGGTGGTGCGGGTGGTGGACGGTGTGTGCTATTACGGCTTGCCACAAGCCCTCACATGGGGCACCGCCAGGCGGCGCTGTCAGCTGCAGGGAACCCACCTTGTTCACTTGCAGAGGGCGCTCAAACAACAAAGGGTCTCCGATGCACTGGGTAACTTTGTGCGTAGAAGGGAAAATGTACTCATGGTTGATTTCTTAAAGAAAATTAAGTAAGTAATATTGCTTATAGCCCAGCCGACCAGCGAAAGGCCACGTCAGGGCTGTCACCATGTTGAAGTCAACTCATTCATTCATTCACATAACCCCTTTAAAATACACCTAAAACTTACACCGGACATTTTGTTAAAAATCTTTCTACTGTAAAATCCCAGATCAGATGAACAAAGTTAATCTCTTTCAGAAGATAAGCTAACGAAAATGTCAAAAGTGGCATGTTGTACCCCTAACGCAAAATCTGGATTCAACAAGGACAAACTCGATTTCTTTGGCTTGAAAAAGAGTGGTTGCATCACCGAGGTAATTATTTTGATGCTTATCTAAAGTGCGTCCAAACTCTCAAAGGACACGTTTCTCATTTGAAACTGTTACTAGTGTCTGTATCTGCGATCACGCTCCGTTTATTACGAGGTGTCCCCCCCCCCCCCCCCCCCCCCCCCCCCTGCGTTCTGAAATGAACGCGCTTAGTCTGATTTTGCCAAATTGCCATAAAAAAAACTTCCAACGATTGTCCCCAAAATCTCAAGACATATTTTTGTTTTGTAAAATGCAATTTTCATTGGTGCAAATGTTTCTGCAAAGAATGTCATTATCTGTGGGTTGTGCAAATGTTTCTGCAAAGAATGTCATTACCTGTGGGTTGTGGATGGGAGAGAGGACAAAGGCGAATCTGGATGTATTCTATCTCTGACCTTTTTCCCCCTGCCTTATCTCCTGTGCCTGTCGGTGGCGGTTCTTCCATGCCATTCATTCCGGCTCCAAGGCCGCCACACCCTGCTTCGTCCTGTCACAGCCCCACAGCAGTAAAGATCAGGTCTTAAAAGGCAACCCACCAGAGGAGACACTGCACTGCTGTCGAGTCCTGTTTGTGCTGTTAGTGATCCTACGCAGGACATCACCTTCTAAACCCCATACAATAACTGCTTAGTGTCGGAGCTGTTGGGATGTGCGCCTCCAGTCCTCCCCATGAAGCCACAAAGCACCACGTGCCTCCAGTCCTCTCCATTAAACACAAAGCACCACGTGCCTCCAGTCCTCTCCATTAAGCCACAAAGCACCACGTGCCTCCAGTCCTCTCCGTTAAGCCACAATGCACCACGTGCCTCCAGTCCTCCCCATTAAGCCACAAAGCACCACGTGCCTCCAGTCCTCTCCATGAAGCCACAATGTACCACGTGCCTCCAGTCCTCTCCATGAAGCCACAAAGCACCACGTGCCTCCAGTCCTCTCCATGAAGCCACAATGCACCACGTGCCTCCAGTCCTCTCCATGAAGCCACAATGCACCACGTGCCTCCAGTCCTCTCCATTAAACCACAAAGCACCACGTGCCTCCAGTCCTCTCCATGAAGCCACAATGCACCACGTGCCTCCAGTCCTCCCCATTAAGCCACAAAGCACCACGTGCCTCCAGTGCTCCCCATTAAGCCACAAAGCACCACGTGCCTCCAGTCCTCTCCATGAAGCCACAAAGCACCACGTGCCTCCAGTCCTCCCCATTAAGCCACAAAGCACCACGTGCCTCCAGTGCTCCCCATTAAGCCACAAAGCACCACGTGCCTCCAGTCCTCTCCCATGAAGCCACAAAGCACCACATGCCTCCAGTCCTCTCCATGAAGCCACAAAGCACCACGTGCCTCCAGTCCTCTCCATTAAGCCACAAAGCACCACGTGCCTCCAGTCCTCTCCATTAAACCACAAAGCACCACGTGCCTCCAGTCCTCCCATGAAGCCACAAAGCACCACGTGCCTCCAGTCCTCCCCATGAAGCCACAATGCACCACGTGCCTCCAGTCCTCCCCATGAAGCCACAAAGCACCACGTGCCTCCAGTCCTCTGCATTAAGCCACAAAGCACCACGTGCCTCCAGTCCTCTCATTGAAGCCACAAAGCACCACGTGCCTCCAGTCCTCTCCATTAAGCGACAAAGCACCACGTGCCTCCAGTCCTCCCATGAAGCCACAGTGCACCACGTGCCTCCAGTCCTCCCCATGAAGCCACAGTGCACCACGTGCCTCCAGTCCTCTCCATTAATCCACAAAGCACCACGTGCCTCCAGTCCTCCCCATGAAGCCACAATGCACCACGTGCCTCCAGTCCTCCCATGAAGCCACAAAGCACCACGTGCCTCCAGTCCTCTCCATTAATCCACAAAGCACCACGT
>CM065718.1:76361347-76376347 GCA_033310375.1 Conus canariensis
CAATTAATGAAAGAAAAAAAGCCTGTTTCTTGTTTTAAAGTGAGGTGACTGCAAGCGGCCATTGAAGAAAACTTACAGGAAAAATTACTATTAAGATTACAAAAAGGACTGTGAAAATACAGCAGATCGGGTGGCCGTTTATGTACATGTTACATCTAAACATGGAATAACACCCCTTCCTTTCCTCTCCACCGCTTCCCCGAAATATGACATTTTAGGAATCAGGAGATCTAAATTTACTTTTATGAATTAAATTTTCAGGAAAGTTTGATTTTTAAAAAAATGATATTTAGAATTTGGAAAAGTGAATCCATACGTCTGAGGTAGAGCTGGTTGTCTTAATGTCTCTAACATTATCAAAGTTTTGTACCTATGGGTTCTCTTATCTACCCCACCAGACTTGTTGATGAAAAATGAATGTGTTTTAATTCTGTGTAAGGAGGAAAGCATGAGAAAATAACCAGGAACACAGCAATCAAAGAGATAAAGGAAGGAGGCTGGAGATCTACAGAATGTTATCAAACCTCTGCAGTTAAGTTGAAGAAGGAAAACATATACTTCAAACCACAGATGAAAGAGTACAGTTATCTAAACGCACCAAGATATTCAAAATATGCACAAATATGGGCCAGATCTCTTTTTTTCTGAAGTAATGAAGAGAACTCTTTCCGGAAAGATATGTTCACGGCATACACAGATGTTGCGAAGAAAATATGTCCACGAAACGAGGCGCAGATGATGGCGAAACTTTTATTTTGACAATAATGGACACATTTTAGATAATGTCAAAAATCGTAAGAGAGGGTGTGTACAAAAGGAAATCTGCCCCGGTGCATCAGATATGTATGAAGAAAACGGAAAAGCAATGTCTTTACTGATTTTAACTCAAAGGACGCTATAGGTACAACTTTTTGTCCCTGTAAAGGGTTGTTACATGTCAATAAAAACACCACCTTAATATTCCATATAGGCCTCATTGTTACATGTCATTAAAAACACCACCTTAAGATTCCATATAGGCCTGGTTATTATACATCATTAAAAACACCATCTTAAGATTCCATTTAGGCCTGATTGTTATATGTCATTAAAAACATCATCTTAAGATTCCATATAGGCCTGATTGTTATTAAAAACACCATCTTAAGATTCCGTATAGGCCTGATTGTTACATGTCATTAAAACACCATCTTAAGATTCCATATAGGCATTAAATCACCATCTTAAGATTCCGTATAGGCCTGATTGTTACATGTCATTAAAACACCATCTTAAGATTCCATATAGGCATTAAATCACCATCTTAAGATTCCATATAGGCATTAAAAACACCATCTTAAGATTCCATATAGGCCTGATTGTTATACGTCATTAAAAACACCATCTAAGATTCCATATAGGCCTGATTGTTATATGTAATTAAAAACACCATCTTAAGATTCCATATAGGCCTGATTGTTACATGTCATTAAAAACACCATCTTAAGATTCCATATAGGCCTGATTGTTATTAAAAACACCATCTTAAGATTCCATATAGGCCTGATTGTTATATGTTATTAAAACACCATCTTAAGATTCCATGTAGGCATTAAAACACCATCTTAAGATTCCATAAAGGCCTGATTGTTATATTCATTAAAAACACCATCTTAAGATTCCGTATAGGCCTGATTGTTACATGTCGTTAAAAACACCATCTTTATATTCCATATAGGCCTGAATAGGCCTGATTGTTATATGTCGTTAAAAACACCATCTTAAGATTCCACATAGGCCTGATTGTTATATGTCGTTAAAATCACCACCTAAGATTCCATTTAGGTCCGATTGTTATACGTCATTAAAAACACCATCTAAGATTCCATATAGGCCTGATTGTTATATGTCATTAAAAAACACCATCTTAAGATTCCATATAGGCCTGATTGCTATACGTCATTAAAAACACCATCTTAAGATTCCATATAGGCCTGATTGTTACATGTCATTAAAAACACCATCTTAAGATTCCATATAGGCCTGATTGTTATATGTCATTAAAAACACCATCTTAAGATTCCATATAGGCCTGATTGCTATACGTCATTAAAAACACCATCTTAAGATTCCATATAGGCCTGATTGTTACATGTCATTAAAAAACACCATCTTAAGATTCCATATAGGCCTGATTGTTATATGTCATTAAAAACACCATCTTAAGATTCCATATAGGCCTGATTGTTATACGTCATTAAAAACACCATCTTAAGATTCCATATAGGCCTGATTGTTATATGTCATTAAAAACATCATCATAAGATTCCATAAAGGCCTGATTGTTATATGTCATTAAAAACACCATCTTGAGA
The DNA here is from genome assembly GCA_033310375.1 of Conus canariensis. Classification (NCBI taxonomy): domain Eukaryota; kingdom Metazoa; phylum Mollusca; class Gastropoda; order Neogastropoda; family Conidae; genus Conus; species Conus canariensis. The sequence goes on from CM065718.1 coordinate 76,363,702, forward strand.
TTCCATATAGGCCTGATTGTTATATGTCATTAAAAACACCATCTTAAGATTCCATATAGGCCTGATTGTTATATGTCATTAAAAACATCATCATAAGACTCCATAAAGGCCTGATTGTTATATGTCATTAAAAACACCATCTTGAGATTCCATAAAGGCCTGATTGTCATTAAAAACACCATCTTGAGATTCCATAAAGGCCTGATTGTCATTAAAAACACCATCTTGAGATTCCATAAAGGCCTGATTGTCAATAAAAACACCATCTTGAGATTCCATAAAGGCCTGATTGTTATATGTCATTAAAAACACCATCTTAAGATTCCATAAAGGCCTGATTGTTATATGTCATTAAAAACACCATCTTGAGATTCCATAAAGGCCTGATTGTTATATGTCATTAAAAACACCATCTTGAGATTCCATAAAGGCCTGATTGTTATATGTCATTAAAAACACCATCTTGAGATTCCATAAAGGCCTGATTGTTATATGTCATTAAAAACACCATCTTAAGATTCCATAAAGGCCTGATTGTTATTAAAATCACCATCTTGAGATTCCATATAGGCCTGATTGTTATATGTCATTAAAATCACCATCTTGAGATTCCATATAGGCCTGATTGTTATATGTCATTAAAAACACCATCTTGAGATTCCATAACGGCCTGATTGTTATATGTCATTAAAATCACCATCTTGAGATTCCATATAGGCCTGATTGTTATATGTCATTAAAAACACCATCTTGAGATTCCATATAGGCCTGATTGTTATAGTTCATTAAAAACACCATCTTGAGATTCCATAAAGGCCTGATTGTTATATGTCATTAAAAACACCATCTTGAGATTCCATAAAGGCCTGATTGTTATATGTCATTAAAAACACCATCTTGAGATTCCATAAAGGCCTGATTGTTATATGTCATTAAAAACACCATCTTGAGATTCCATAAAGGCCTGATTGTTATATGTCATTAAAAACACCATCTTGAGATTCCATAAAGGCCTGATTGTTATTAAAATCACCATCTTGAGATTCCATAAAGGCCTGATTGTTACATGTCATTAAAAACACCATCTTGAGATTCCATAAAGGCCTGATTGTTACATGTCATTAAAAACACCATCTTAAGATTCCATAAAGGCCTGATTGTTATTAAAATCACCATCTTGAGATTCCATAAAGGCCTAGAAATAACCGGTAATAAAACAAGCCACAATGTCCTGCGTTCTTTGATTGAGCTTACTTCAATTGAAAGGTAGTCGCAAACATCATATTCTTTCCTTCAAAGTAGAAACATACGGACTGTTTGTCAAGTTTGGGATAATATATATAATAAAAGCATAAAATGGATGATAGTTTTTATGAAAATACGAGGTTTCAGATGAGGTTTACCGAATTATTACCGATCATCCTGACAAACATGGGTGTAGTGATAGATGATATATATACTGATTGCAAACGTGAAAAAGACAATATTCGGCACATGTTTTTTTTGGAAGCGTCAGTGTGTAAAATCCCTTTGGCGGCAGGAAGAACTGTAACATTTAAGTCAGATTTGGTCTGGATTTAGTTATCAAATTAGCGCCTTTTCATGTATAAATGTAAAATGAATAAAGCTATTCCATTCCTAGGGGAATTTTTTTAAATATCAAAAGGCAAGATTCGCGCGCGCGCGCGCGCGCGCGCGCGCGTGTGTGTGTGTGTGTGTGTGTGTGTGTGTGTGTGTGTGTGTGCGTGTTCCTTTTTCTATTCTTTTGGAACTAGCTATTAATGAAATGCCTGCAGAAAATACGTAATACAATGAATGCGGTAAAATGTAATAATTCGAATTTAACGACATGCGTTGAATTGATTTATGTGTAATGCTTCGGCAGTTATGTAAAACGTTGGTTACAAAGGTTGAGTTTTTTTTTTTTTTGACTGTTTTCTTAAGCCTAGAAAATTAGAAAACTACGCCTAGAAATGCGTCTTCATGTTTTCTACTGGCTTGAATGTGTCTGACATTTCCCTGGTCTTTTCTCTAAACACAAAGGGAACAGCGCGGTGTGTAGCAGTATCCTTGACGTGGCATGAGAGGGGACAGAACACCATGAGTTACACAGCGTTCTGTCTGTGGATAGCGATTCTATTGCTGAAAGGTAAGATACATAGGTTACACATAGTTTAACAGCCAGATAAAAAGGAAATCATATGATTCCAGCAAGGGTAGCAGTAGCAGTAACAACACTATTAGCCAGTAATTATAACCTGAGGTTATCATACACCTTTTGGGTGGACTTCTGAAATTAGCTTTCTTCTTCTTCTTCTTCTTCTTCTTCTTCGCGCGCGCGCGCGCGCGCGCGCGCGTGTGTGTGTGTGTGTGTGTGTGTGTATTGTGTGTGTGTGTGTGTGTGTGTGTGTGTGTGTGTGTGTGTGTGTGTGTGTGTGTGCGCGCGTGAGTTGTTTTTCTTTGTCAGTTCCTGACACATTATTTTTCTCACGTGACAAGTGCCTGCTCTGTTCTTCACCCTAATTCCATAGATCTACTGCTTGAAAGGATTCCAGATTCATAAATATTATCTGACCTCACCTCATCGTCACATTTTTAACCACTCAAAGCCACGATGTATCTGATTCAACGAAAAAAAAAAAAAACCAGTGAGTCAATACACACATAGAATGTATGTCCTTCCGTGTGCAACAACTTGAACAAATATTATATAAAATCTACCATCCTTTATGCGCAATCTGGCATCAGCTACATCATGTCACTGAAAGGGAACAAAGGAGACAACCATGATTTCCATATCCACATCATTTCTAAAACGGAATGAAAAAGTATATGTAACAAATATATATAAGCATGCTGGCGCGCGATTTTAGTGCTTTTTAGGTCAGGTACGTTTGTCATTAACTTTGTTGCATCCGTTGACCGAAGTTTTTTCTTTATTCAAACGATGCCACTTACTGAAACCAAAATGATTACAAACGGGTTGTTCGTAGAAAACTAAGACGCAGTGAATCATTAAACATAAGAGCATCGTGCGTTCACAGGAAAATAGATTTTACCACGTCGTTACCACGCGCATGTACATTTTCAAAGATTCTTTTTGTCAAGAATACGTCATTTTTGGTATAAAAATTATCGATAACCTTAGTACACTTAGTAAATTACGTGTTAGTTCCAGTAAATATGAATCAGACGTATCTCATTCGTAAGAAACCGACGTACAGAATAATACAAATCATTGTCCGCGCCATTCGCGATGATTCCGTCACGAAATGGTGAGTATTCATGTCGATTTGCTGAATGCGAGTGAAAGTTTCACGATACTGAACGACGTATTTCTGTCAATTCACTCTGCTAATAGCCACGCCCGGTGAAAACGTGCAATGTAAGATCAGAAATAATCATTTGAACAATAGGAGTAGATGTACCAGCCGCCGTGGCGAAGTGGTTAGCGTCGCGGACTCCCGGCTGGGAAGTCGTGGGTTTGATTCCCATCAGAGTCATGTGGGATTTTTCTGCCCAGACCGGCTCCTACCCAGAGTTCCTACGGGCTCAGTTGGGAAGCCTAGGACCACACAGTCGAGTTTCATCCACTTAATGGATTCGTCTCTGATAGTGTTGCTCAAATTTCCTGACTAACACTGCAGGTGTCTGTATCTCACGGGCCTGGTTGTATTATGAAAGAAAGCGTAGAGTACATCACTGTCATGCAGTTTCAGACAGGAATGGAAATCCGTAGCATCATCTTGATCATCCTCATTCTCATCGATCAGCATAAAAAGAAACAAAAAGTCTCAAATTCTCTGGCCCTTCATGCCCTGCTCCCATGGTGACCTCAGTTTCGATGTCCTCTCCACGTCTGTGGCCTTGATTTGATTCTGTCGGGGTCACCGGTATCGGCTAGTCCATGGGGACTGTCGCTGGACGGACGTGGTGGCGCCCTCCTGAGGGAGAGCTCACTCACGCCCGCTCCGCAACTAAGCAATTATTGTTGTCAGTAGGGGGCTTAGTGGGCAGGTCTTTAGACCTGCATGGGTAGATAGGCGTCCCCACCCTCCATGAGTCTCCCAACCATGGGTCAATGGGTCCTGCTGCCTTGCAGGCTGCCTTGGGAAAGGCAAAGGCTATGGGAGTAAACCCCTAACAAAGAATCCGGAGTGGAGCCCCTAAGACGGCTTGGTGGTGAACTCCATCATCACTCCGGCAGCTCCTGCAGTCCAGTCGTGGTCAAGATGTTATGCCCTGCATCCCTCTTGGCAATAGCGGCTCGGACCGAGAGGGGGATCGTGGTGCTTGGGCAACCCACGGCCTCCATATACTTCTTAGCCCAGGATTCATTGACTCCACCTCTCCTTTCTGCTTTCCCAAGTTCTGGGGCGACAGGCGAGTGGCGACGGTGGCAGGTGGGAGATGGCACTGGGAGCTGCTAGTCACGGACCTGCACTCAGGCGGTCAGAGCAGGATGGTCGTCACTCTACTCACCGGGGCAAGAGTAGGTTTCGGCAGCCACCTTGGCGACGGAGCAGCCCTATTCAGGGATAGCACCGCTCCCTCCTCATGGGGAGGGGCCTAGAAAAGGTGGCATAAAGAAAGCTTGCCTCAACCCATCCTGTCAGCATACCGCAGCTGACTGGTCATCTAATAACGCGGTCGAACTCATTCAAAAAGATCTACCACAAAGAACAAGCGCACTTTATGTGTTGGAGCCTGGAACATCCGGACTCTAATGGACAACAGGAGGAGCGACAGACCAGAGCGTCGAACAGCACTTGTGGGCCAAGAACTAAAACGTTACAAAGTTGATATTGCTGCACTTAGCGAGACGCGCCTGGCAGACACTGGAGAAATCACAGAAGAAGGAGCTGGATACACCTTCTTCTGGACAGGAAGGCCCCTGGAGGATAAAAGAGAAGCAGGAGTGGGCTTTGCCATCTGCACCTCGCTGGTCAAGAACCTAGAGTCTCTCCCAAAAGGAATTGGTGATCGTCTGATGACTATGAGACTGCCTCTCCAAGGAAAGAAGCACCTGACACTCATCAGTGTGTACGCCCCCACCATGACCTACACTCAAGAACAGAAGGAACTGCTCTACCAGAGCTTCTCAAGCTTGCTGTGCCGTATCCCAAAGGATGACAAGCTTTTACTTCTTGGGGACTTCAACGCTCGTGTGGGCAGGGACTCCCAGTCTTGGCCGAATATCATCGGACTGAATGGAGTGGGACAGGAAAACTCAAATGGCCAGGTGCTTCTTACACTCTGCGCCGAGTTTGGTTTGACCATCACCAACACACTGTTCCAGCTGCCGGACATCCACAAGGCCACCTGGATGCACCCTCGCTCCAACCCTGGCACTTGATCGACTATGTGATCACCAGGCGACGTGACATCTAGGATGTCCACATTACAAGAGCAATGAGGGGTGTGGACTGCTGGACTGACCACCTGCTGCTGAGGTGCAAGCTCTCCTTCACCATCGCTAGCACCCACAGACGCCGGAAAGCTGACATCAAGAAAAAACTGGATGTCCAGAAACTGAATGATCTAATGACAAGGGAAGCCTTCGTGACCGACATTGCGAACCAGCTCAGTAGTTTACCAGATGAAGCTGACTTAGAAAAGGCCTGGGTAAACTTCAGAAACGCAGTCTACGACTCTGCCAGGCTGTCTCTTGGGCACCCAAAGAGGAAACACCAGGACTGGTTCGACAGCAACAACACGGAGATCGGCAGACTGCTACAGCAAAAGCACGAAGCCCACACAAGCTGGCTCAACGACAAGGGATCAACAGCCAAGCATGATCGTCTCAAGCATCTCAGAGGTAAGGTCCAGGCTGAATTGAGACAGATGGAGGACAAATGGTGGAGAGAGAAGGCTGCAGAGTTACAACAGTACGCTGATGAGCACAACTCCAAGAAGTTCTTTGCAGGCCTGAAGTCTGTGTATGGCCCTCCTCCAACGCCATGGCGCCTGTACGGACAGTTGATGGCACTCTGCTTACTGAGAAGAGTGATATTGTACAGCGGTGGTGTGACCACTTCAGCCAGCCTCTGAATAGACCATCTCAGATCGATCAGCAAGCGATCCGGGACATGCCCCAACGTCCAGTTTTGACATCGCTTGACGACCCACCGACTAAGGAGGAAACCCAGAAGGCGATCAAGCAGCTCCAAATCGGAAAGGCACCGGGCCCTGATGGCATTCCCCCTTAGATCTTCAAGGTTGATGGAGAGGCCATGGTCGACAAGCTAACTGAGCTGATGCAGCAGTTCTGGGGTGAGGGAGCAGTACCACAAGACTTTATGGATGCCAACATCATCCACCTGTACAAGAACATGGGCGACAGAGCATCGTGTGACAACCACAGGGGCATCTCACTGTTGAGCATAGCAGGAAAGATTATGGCCCGTGTCATCCTGGATCGCATCATACACCACTTGCTGGACGATGTCGTCTCCGAGAGCCAGTGTGGCTTCAGGAGCAACAGAGAGACAATCGACATGATCTTTGCTGTTCGCCAGCTGCAAGAGAAGTGCCGGGAACAGAATCAGAACCTCTACATCCTCTTTGTGGACCTGACAAAGGCTTTCGATGCAGTCAGTCGCGAGGGTCTGTGGGCTATACTGTCCGAACTTGGCTGCCCACTGAAGTTTGTCAAGATTATACGATCCTTCCATGATGGCATGATGGCTCGTGTAGTGGGAAACGGCACTGTGTCTGACCCTTCCCTGTGTCCAACGGAGTGAAGCAAGGATGTGTCCTGGCACCAACCCTATTCAGCCTCATGTTCGCCACAATGCTGTTCTCTGCTCTCTCCAGTACCAATGCGGGGATCACAGTCCGCTTCATTTGTGACGGCCGCTTCTTCGACTTAAGGCGCCTGAAGGCCAGAACAAAAGTTCTTGAGGCCCTTGTGAGAGACTTCCTGTTTGCCGATGACTGTGCATTCGCAGCACTCAACGAACCAGACCTGCAAGAGCTTGCCAATTGCCTGTCTGCAGCAGCAAAAGCCTTTCGCTTGACGATCAGCCTGCGGAAGACAGAAGTGATGCTCCAGCCAGCACCCGGCCTCTCTCCTCCAGAACCAAAGATCGTGATCGAGGACACGACCCTGAAGAATGTTCACAGCTTCACCTACTTGGGGAGCTGCTTGTCTTCATCGTGTGACTTGGATAAAGAAGTGTCGAACAGACTGGCAAAAACAGACTCTGGATCAGTTCCACCTCCGCTGCCTGCGTAAGATCATGGGCATCTCCTGGGAGGACAGGATTTCCAACACAGAAGTGCTTCGCAGAGCAAAGATGCCTGGTATCGAGGCGCTGATCATGAAAGCGCAGTTGAAGTGGGTTGGGCATGTGATACGAATGGACGACATGCGACTTCCAAAAATGGTCTTCTTCTCTGAACTGGCAGCCGGAACAAGAAACACTGGACGGCCACTCAAACGCTTCAAGGACTGCCTGAAAACATCACTGGCTTCCTGTGGCATCCCGCATCAGGGCTGCGTATATTGGATCAGAACAGGTGCCACTGAACACCAACGAAGTGACTCGGCATCAGTGCAATTTCTCCTCCTGTGGGTTGCCTCCTGACGACTTGACATTGACTGCTCCCTGTGGATTGCCGGTGCCGGGATTGCGGCGGTACTGACCAGGCTGTGGCTGTGGACGGGGTGTTGGAATGAGCGGCGTGGGTGCACTGCCACTGAGGTGGCACGGAAGATGGGACAGCACAAAAAAAATGGATAGGAGTAGATGTCGTTTAATCGAAACTGACTTTCCCGAAGTGGTCACTATGTTGGTACATATTTCATTAAGGCAACTTTCAGTGTTTTCGATTATCAAAATTATTAAAGGTTTTCGACACTGCTTAAGGACGATTAGTTGCTAGCCTTTAGATGAATTCCATGTACTATTTTTACACACACACACACACACACACACACACACACACACACACACACACACACACGCACGCACGCACGCACGCACGCACGCACGCACGCACACAGGTGTGTATGTGTGTGTGGCGGAGGGGTGTATGTATGAGCGCGCGCGTGTATGTGTATGTGTGTGTGTGTATGTGTTGTGTGTGTGTGTGTGTGTGTGTGTGTGTGTGTGTGTGTGTGTGTGTGTGTGTGTGTGTGTGTGTGTGTGAAAAGAGCATGGAATCCATTGACCATGTAACGGATAACAGGGGTCGTATTATGAGATACTGAGTGTACGCGGCTCGCACAGAACTATAAAACATCCAAGCTAAAACCCTTCTCAACTCAAAAACTCTTTACATTTTTGTTCTTTCTTCTTCATTTTTATTTTATTTCATTTTATTTCATTTTGTTCGTTAATAATGTCTAACTCTGTCCTGTTAGCCTACATGATTTATCCATCAATAAAATCTTCCATCTATTTCGGAACCATATTGGATTAAACAAACAAACAAAAAAACAAAGAAAAAAAGAAAAAGAGAATTTCAGATAGTTGTTAAAGACGGGTTCTATTGTATCACACAGTTCTTAAAAGACAGGTTCCACTGTATCACACAGCTCTACACACACACACACACACACACACGCACACGCACACACACACACACACGCACGCACACATTAGCCGAGCGAGTCAGGTGGAGTCAAACAGAGTGTGTGTATAACAGTGTTATGCAGTCCAGATGGACTGGGTTAGTTGAAAACAATGGTGACTATCAGCAAATGTTGGTCGGTATATACGACAGATGGTGCCATCGGCGTCTGTCCTCCCCACGCCCTGTGTCCGCCCTGAACAATCAAACATCATGCATACAGCCCATGTTTTCCCAGACAAGTCATTTTGTTTACGTTCCATCCTGTTAAGAGGCATTGATAGCCAAGATGCAAGGTTAGCCTGCATGTGGTATTGGGGTTCATCACCAACTAGAATTCCGCTGGGACACCTTAATGATCTTCACATATTACTCTTTTGTGCCTTAGCCAAACAATTACAGAATCAACTGCTTTATTGTTGCTGCTGTTGTCGTTAATGTTGTTGTTGCAAATCTGCTGTTGCTCTTCTTTTCCCGCTTTCAAAGCAAATGTGAAGACCCACCTTTCCTGGCAGGTTTTTAGATAGCTCCCAATGGATTTTCTATTTCTGTCTTATATATATATATATATATATATATATATACAATAAACTAATAAATTCCAAGGATAAGTACCGAGCACCATTCCAGCAACTTACAGAGCAGCTAGGTGTTGCAATGACTGCAAGAAATATTCAATTATAAACAAAGCTTGCTCTTATGTCTTAGATTGAAGAAATAGGGGGAGATAAGCATTCATATCTGCAGTGGTAGATCATTCTGCCAACTAACAGTATGTGCTTGAGTGGGTGAATGGGGAAAAATAAAATAAATGCTTCTCAAAATGAGCCTTTAGCAAGCTTATTGTCTCCAAGTGGGAGACGATCTCCAATAGGGAGAAAACCCACTAACATATAACTCCTGGTCAGATACCGATATTTCGAAACCTGATTATTTCTCCTCAGTGACCGCGGAAAGTGGTAATATGACTCCTCTGCCTTTTCGGTTTTAAGAAGAATGCTATCCCAGAAAAGGCTGGTGTGCAATACCGTAGTATGTTTGTTGAGTTTTCAAAAAACCAACCAAAGGTGCCACCTAAGAAGCAAAAGAAAATCATGAAAGAGCAAAACAAGCTACATTTTCTTGCGAAAAGTAGAAAATATAAAAAGATAACCTCTCAAGACACAAGTGCTGAGGGCCAGTTCTTGGAATGAATCTGCAAGGGACTAAATTACAATAAACTAATAAATTCCAAGGATAAGTACCGAGCACCATTCCAGCAACTTACAGAGCAGCTTGGTGTTGCAATGACTGCAAGAAATATTCAATTATAAACAAAGCTTGCTCTTATAGGGGGAGATAAGCATTCATATCTGCAGTGGTAGATCATTCTGCCAACTAACAGTATGTGCAAGCTGTGTTTATAATTGAATATAATATATATATATATATATATATATATATATATTCAATTATAAACACAGCTTGCTCTTATGTCTTAGATTGAAGAAATAGGGGGAGATAATTGAATATTTCTTGCAGTCATTGCAACACCAAGCTGCTCTGTAAGTTGCTGGAATGGTGCTCGATTACTTATCCTTGGAATTTATTAGTTTATTGTAATTTATTCCCTTGCGGATTCATTCCAAGAACTGGCCCTCAGCACTTGTGTCTTAAGAGGTTATCTTTTTATATTTTCTACTTTTCACAGGAAAATGTAGCTTGTTTTGCTCTTTCATGATTTTCTTTCGCTTCTTAGGTGGCACCTTTGGTTGATTTTTTGAAAACTCAACAAACATACTACGGTATTGCACACCAGCCTTTTTTCTGGGATAGCATTCTTCTTAAGGTTTCGAAATACCGGTATCTGACCAGGAGTTATATGTTACTGAGTTTCCTTCCCGTTGGAGATTGTCTCCCCCTTGGAGACTATAAGCTTGCTGAAGGCACATTTTGAGAAGCATTTATTATTCCCCATTCACCCTCTCAAGCACATACTGTTAGTTATGCAGAATTATCTACCACTGCAGATATAAATGCTTATCTCCCCCTATTTTTTCAATCTAAGACATAACAGCAAGCTTTGTTTATAATTGAATATATAATATATATATATATATATATATATATATATATATATTGTATGTGTGTGTACGTTTCTGTTAGTTTGGGTGCGTGTGTTTGCGCGGGTGTAAATGAGAGACAGACAGAGGAGAAACAAACAGAGAGAGAGAGAGAGAGAGTGTGTGTGCGCGCTCGCGTGTGTGTGTTTATGTGTGTGTGTGTGTCTGTGTGAATGTCTCTCTCTCTGTGAATAACCCTGTGTGTGTGTGTGTGTGTGTGTGTGTGTGTGTGTGTGTGTGTGTGTGTGTAAAACATTAAAAAATCCTTTAAATCTGTGTACTTAAAGGAAGTTTTCACTGGCAGGTCAGCTCAGTATAGACAAGAAAAAAAAAGCAGGAAAAGAAAACGTTCCAAGAACTAGACTTTGTAATACTCGTGATTCGTTTTGTACTCTGTCATTATCTTTGATATCCAAAATGTAATACTCGTGATTCGTTTTGTACTCTATGTCATTATCTTTGATATCCAAAATGTAATACTCTTGATTCGTTTTGTACTCTATGTCATTATCTTTGATATCCAAAATGTAATACTCTTGATTCGTTTTGTCCAACATATAATACTCGTGATTCGTTTTGTACTCTATGTAAAGAACATGTAATACTCGTGGTTCGTTTTGTACTCTATGTCATTATCTTTGATATCCAACATGTAATACTCGTGACTCGTTTTGTACTCTATGTAAAGAACATGTAATACTCGTGATTCGTTTTGTACTCTGTGATAATCTTTGATATCGAACATGTAATACTCCTGATTCGTTTTGTACTCTATGCCATTATCTGTGATATCCTACATGTAATACTCGTGATTTGTTTTGTCCAACATGTAATACTCGTGATTCGTTTTGTACTCTATGTCATTATCTTTGATATCCAACATGTAATACTCGTGATTCGTTTTGTACTCTATGTCATTATCTTTGATATCCAACATGTAATACTCGTGATTCGTTTTGTACTCTATGTCATTATCTTTGATATCCAACATGTAACACTTGTGATTCGTTTTGTCGAACATGTAATGCTCGTGATTCGTTTTGTCGAACATGTAACACTCGTGATTCGTTTTGTCGAACATGTAATGCTCGTGATTCTTTTTGTCGAACATGTAATGCTCGTGATTCGTTTTGTACTCTATGTCAAGAATAGCAGAAAACAGGAAAAGTCATATCGTTCTTTGCTGCTCAGCTCTCAGGAGCATTGTTGACAAGTTCATGAAGCCCAGTATTTTAAACATCCATCTGTAAAGAAACTAAATCTGATTTTATCATTCTGCTCTGCTGAAGGTGTAACAATGTTAACTGTTTTGTACGAAGCCTTTAGATATAGAGAATTGTCTCTTCCTGACTATGTGACGATGATTTGTATTTTGTTCCGTGTATTTATATGATTTTATAATGAGTATTGACTTTATGTGTTCACACACCCTTCATTTGAGGCCATGGCCCATCATGAATAAATTATCTGAATCTGAATCTCTTTTACATACGCGTTCTCTCTCTCTCTCTCTCTCTCTCTCTCTCTCTCTCTCTCTCTCTCTCTCTCTCTCTCTCTCTCTCTCTCTCTCTCCTCTCTCTCTCTCTCTCTCTCTACCGTACCTAGTTCTCGATATGGATGGACATTTGAAATTTGTGACCTCAGAATTCAGACCTGGTGTCTAAGAAATAGCTGTCCATCGTAAGAAATGTAGATCTATTGATGGTAATGAATTTGCTATGTCCTATGAGCAAAGAACCACAGAAGAATAAACTAGACATTGTCCTTTGTTGCCCTGCTTCCAAGAATCTTCGAGCTAAGTGTATCAAGCCTAAATATAGGCAACCATCCTTATTTAAATGTTTGTTTTTAATTTAAGGTCCTCATTCTATGCTGAAGACGTTAAAATCACTTTCGTTGTTTTTCTCCAGACATTTGATCTTACAGAAAAGGCTGTTTCATGTTAATTTTTTTTCTTGCTGTCCCAA
>CM065718.1:76378847-76416347 GCA_033310375.1 Conus canariensis
AGCTCTATAAGAGACGTGTTTCCATCCAAAGCGTGTCTGAAGCTCTATAAGACCAAGTTTCTCTTATGAAACCATACCTGGTGTCAGTATTGGAAATTGTTTCATTGCCACTGCGTTTTGAAACAAACGCACTTAATTTGATATTTGCCAGGTTACCACATATAAATAAGACAGGCTTTGTTACACGATATGAATCTTGAGTGTTTCAGATCTTTTCACAAGGAAATTTTCTTTGGCGCAGATTGGGGTGTGGTTTAGAAGGGGACAGAGGGGGAGAAATTAACCGTTATTTATTCTACCTGACATGTCCGTCACCTTTGTTTCCGTTTCCTATTCGTTTCTTCCAGTCTCATCACTCCCATATCGTTTATTCCTGTCTCCCCATGACCGTCACATCCTGCTTTGTCCTGTTGCAATCCCAGCAATGCAATCCACAGGTAGCCGTCAATATCAGGACTGCAATCAACAGGTAGCCGTCAATATCAGGACTGCAATCAACAGGTAGCCGTCAATATCAGGACTGCAATCAACAGGTAGCCGTCAATATCAGGACTGCAATCAACAGGTAGCCGTCAATATCAGGACTGCAATCAACAGGTAGCCGTCAATATCAGGACTGCAATCAACAGGTAGCCGTCAATATCAGGACTGCAATCAACAGGTAGCCGTCAATATCAGTACTGCAGTCAACAGGTAGCCGTCAATATCAGGACTGCAGTCAACAGGTAGCCGTCAATATGAAGACTTCAAAGCCAACCCACCAGAGGAGACACAGCTTTGCTGTTGAGTTATTTCGGTGGTGTTCAGTGGTGTTTGTTCTGACTGTTGAGTTATTTCGGTGGTGTTCAGTGGTGTTTGTTACAGCATTGCTGTTGAGTTATTTCGGTGGTGTTCAGTGGTGTTTGTTACAGCATTGCTGTTGAGTTATTTCGGTGGTGTTCAGTGGTGTTTGTTACAGCATTGCTGTTGAGTTGTTTCGGTGGTTTTCAGTGGTGTTTGTTACAGCATTGCTGTTGAGTTATTTTGGTGGTGTTCAGTGGTGTTTGTTACAGCATTGCTGTTGAGTTATTTCGGTGGTGTTCAGTGGTATTTGTTACAGCATTGCTGTTGAGTTGTTTTGGTGGTGTTCAGTGGTGTTTGTTACAGCATTGCTGTTGGTGGTGTTCAGTGGTGTTTGTTACAGCATTGCTGTTGAGTTATTTCGGTGGTTTTCAGTGGTGTTTGTTACAGCATTGCTGTTGAGTTATTTTGGTGGTGTTCAGTGGTGTTTGTTCTGACTGTTGAGTTATTTTGGTGGTGTTCAGTGGTGTTTATTCTGATCCAGCATACGTAGGATGTCACTTACTAGGCCCTCTGCATTCATTGCTTAGTCTTGGAGCCAACATGAGTGTGCACTTATCTCAAGAGGGCACCACTACGTCCATCCAGCCACAGTCCTCATGAAGTTTTGCCCATGCCGGAGACTTGGACACGAACTCAAGCCAGCATAGACTTGAGGTAAAAGTGAGGGCACCAAGAAAGCAGATGATCACTGAGAATGAGAGTGATGAAAGGTATGGATTCTAGTTTTTATCAGATACTGCAAGAAAAAGAAAAGCCAAAGTCAATGCCTCCATTCATAAAACATCCCGACGTCAAGCACGCCCGAGGGATGCAGACACCTGCGGTGTTGGTCAGGAAATTTGAGCAACACATCTAGACACAACACGCCTCCATTAAATGGAGAAACTGGATTGTGTGGCTTCAGTCTTCAGCAACACATCTAGACACAACACGCCTCCATTAAATGGAGAAACTGAATTGTGTGGCTTCAGTCTTCAGCAACACACCTAGACACAACACGCCTCCATTAAATGGAGAAACTGGATTGTGCGGCTTCAGTCTTCCCATTTAAGCCCAATGCACACTCAACTGTGGGTAGGTGCCAGCCAAGGCCGAAAAGTCTCTAAAATAAATGCCTCTGGCAGGATTTGAACCCACGGCTTGCCAGCCTGTGAGCCAATGACAATGACCACTGAGCCAGTGGTGGCTGGTTCATATACGGTTGACCTATTTTGATGCCCTTCGTCCAGCAGCAGGAACAAGGCTGACCCGTCTTGTTCGACACCCAACCCAGTGTCCGTAAACATCAATTTAATGTGTGTATGTGTGTGCGTGCGTGCGTGCGTGCGTGCGTGCGTGCGTGCGTGCGAGCGCGCGCGAAAGCGCGTAGAGATGTGCATACATGCTTGTGTGTACATAGGCAAGTGCTAGCATACAAAATCGCGTGACCTAATCAAATCACAGCCCCGGCACCGGGAATGGACAGAGAGCAGTCAATAGAAGTTGGTCAAATCACAGCCCCGGCACCGGCAATGGACAGAGAGCAGTCAATAGAAGTTGGTCAAATCACAGCCCCGGCACCGGCAATGGACAGAGAGCAGTCAATAGAAGTTGATCAAATCACATCCCTGACACCGGCAATGGACAGAGAGCAGTCAATAGAAGTTGGTCAAATCACATCCCCGACACCGGCAATGGACAGAGAGCAGTCAATAGAAGTTGGTCAAATCACAGCCCCGGCACCGGCAATGGACAGAGAGCAATCAATAGAAGTTGGTCAAATCACATCCCTGACACCGGCAATGGACAGAGAGCAGTCAATAGAAGATTGGTCAAATCACATCCCTGACACCGGCAATGGACAGAGAGCAGTCAATAGAAGTTGGTCAGGAGGTCACACACAAGAGGAGACACTGCATTACCGCCGGGTCACTTCGGATATTTTCAGTGCCAGGTCTGATCCGACAAACACAGGACATCGCCTACCACCACCACCCCCTCCCCTCCTTTCCCCCACCCCTCACTGACGACAATAATTGCGAAACGCTGAGCTTCCCCCTTCAGAGATAATCACCACAACCGTCCAACGACAGTTCCTTCAGAGATAATCACCACAACCGTCCAACGACAGTTCCTTCAGAGATAATCACCACAACCGTCCAACGACAGTTCCTTCAGAGATAATCACCACAACCGTCCAACGACAGTTCCCCAAAACTGGCCGATACCGGCAACCGTCCAACAACAGTTCCCGAAAACTGGCCGATACCGGCAACCGTCCAACGACAGTTCCCCAAAACTGGCCGATACTGGCAACCGTCCAACGACAGTTCCCGAAAACTGGCCGATACCGGCAACCGTCCAACGACAGTTCCCGAAAACTGGCCGATACCGGCAACCGTCCAACGACAGTTCCCCAAAACTGGCCGATACCGGCAACCGTCCAACGACAGTTCCCCAAAACTGGCCGATACCGGGGAGAGGTCAGTAGTTTCTATCTAGAAACTCCACCTGGCCATGGTCACAACAAAGGCGTCGCGGAGAGGTCAGTAGTTTCTATCTAGAAACTCCACCTGGCCCTGGTCACAACACAGGGGTGGGTAGTTTCTGAACGCAAACCAAGAATGTGACGAATTCATCACATTCTTTCAACGAAAATGTTGTGGATGTTTTGGAAGGGTTTATTGCCAATAGAAGGCTTTGAGGAGGTGGAAGGGTTTATTACCAATAGAAGGCTTTGAGGAGGTGGAAGGGTTTATTACCAATAGAAGGCTTTGAGGAGGTGGAAGGGTTTATTGCCAATAGAAGGCTTTGAGGAGGTGGAAGGGTTTATTACCAATAGAAGGCTTTGAGGAGGTGGAAGGGTTTATTACCAATTGAAGGCTTTGAGGAGGTAGGTCGACAAACGCTGCCATGTGCTGCTCGTAAGAAAAGTCCACGTAGAAATTGTTGTCTCATGAAATCAATAGGCATACGTTAAATTGAAAGAATAAATAAGTAAATAAATACATGAATAAATGAATAAGGAAACGGACTTCTGTGTCTGACGAAAAGAAACTGCATTCATAATTAAACGGATAGGGGACTTTAGAAGACAAAAAGAGGTTAGGATGTTTAACGGATAGGGAACTTTAGAAGACAAAAAGAGGTTACGATGTTTAACGGGTAGGGGACTCTAGAAGACTGAAATAGGATACAACGTTTAACTGGTCATGGACTTTAGAAGATTAAAATAGGATACAATGGTAACTGGCCAGGGACTATGAAAGATTAAGATAGGATACGATGTTTAACGGTCATGGACTTTAGAAGATTAAAATAGGGTACGATGTTTAAAGGGTCATGGACTTTAGAAGATTAAGATAGGATACGATGGTAAACGGGTCAGGGACTCTCTAAGATTAAAATAGGATACGATGTTGAAGAGGTCATTGACTTTAAAAGACTGAAATAGGTTACAATGTTAAACGAATCAGAGACTCTCGAAGACTAAAATAGGATATGATGTTAAACGGGTCAGAGACTCTAGAAGACTAAAATAGGATATGATGTTAAAAGGGTCAGGGACTCTAGAAGACTAAAACAGGATACCATGTTAAACGGGTCAGGGACTCTAGAAGACTAAAATAAGATACCATGTTAAACGGGTAAGAGACTCTAGAAGACTGAAATAGGATACCATATTAAACGGGTCAGGGACTCTAGAAGACCAAAACAGGATACCATGTTAAACGGGTTAAGGACTCTAGAAGACTAAAATAGGATACCATGTTAAACGGGTCAGGGACTCTAGAAGACTAAAATAGGATACCATGTTAAACGGGTCAGGGACTCTAGAAGACTGAAATAGGATACCATATTAAACGGGTCAGGGACTCTAGAAGACCAAAACAGGATACCATGTTAACGGGTTAAGGACTCTAGAAGACTAAAATAGGATACCATGTTAAACGGGTCAGGGACTCTAGAAGACTGAAATAGGTTACAATGTTAAACGGGTCAGGGACTCTAGAAGACTAAAATAGGATACGGTGTCAAACGGGTCAGGGACTCCAGAAGACTGAAATAGGATACGGTGTCAAACGGGTCAGGGACTCCAGAAGACTGAAATAAGATACGGTGTCAAACGGGTCAGGGACTCCAGAAGACTAAAATAGGATACGGTGTCAAACGGGTCAGGGACTCTAGAAGACTGAAATAAGATACGGTGTCAAACGGGTCAGGGACTCCAGAAGACTGAAATAAGATACGGCGTCAAACGGGTCAGGGACTCAAGAAGACTGAAATAGGATACGGTGTCAAACGGGTCAGGGACTCTGGAAGACTAAAATAGGATACGATGTTACACGGGTCGGGGACTCTAGAAGACTAAAATAGGATACGATGTTACACGGGTCGGGGACTCTAGAAGACTAAAATAGGATACGATGTTAAACGGGTCAGGGACTCTAGAAGACTAAAATAGGATACCATGTTAAACGGGTCAGGGACTTTATCAGACTAAAATAGGATACCATGTTAAACGGGTCAGGGACTTTAATAGACTAAAATAGGATACCATGTTAAACGGGTCAGGGACTTTAGAAGACTAAAACAGGATACCATGTTAAACGGGTCAGGGCCTCTAGAAGACTGAAATAGGATACGGTGTCAAACGGGTCAGGGACTCTGGAAGACTAAAATAGGATACGATGTTAAACGGGTCGGGGACTCTAGAAGACTAAAATAGGATACGATGTTACACGGGTCGGGGACTCTAGAAGACTAAAATAGGATACGATGTTAAACGGGTCAGGGACTCTAGAAGACTAAGATAGGATACCATGTTAAACGGGTCAGGGACTTTAATAGACTAAAATAGGATACCATGTTAAACGGGTCAGGGACTTTAATAGACTAAAATAGGATACCATGTTAAACGGGTCAGGGACTTTAGAAGACTAAAACAGGATACCATGTTAAACGGGTCAGGGCCTCTAGAAGACTGAAATAGGATACCATGTTAAACGGGTCAGGGACTTTACAAGAACAAAACAGGAAACGATTACGAGGTACAAACCTCATAACTTTCATTCCTCCGTGGATTTCAGGACCTCCCTTCGATCGGTACTGGACAGGGTTGAGGCAGTCCCAGGGACAGTGGTACTGGGTCTTCAACAACACTCACAAGGTGAAGGCCAGCGTCAGTTCCAGCCGATGGAAATCGGCCCCAAGGATTGGAGTGGTCGCCATAGCGCTGACGGCTGGACAGGGCCGGAATCTGCTGAAGAAGGCACAGTTGAACTGGACCAGCAAAACTGTGTGTGAAGACAACCGGACTGCGGCAAGTAAGCTCTGTGTGTGTGTGTGTGTGTGTGTGTGTGTGTGTGTGTGTGTGTGTGTGTGTGTGTGTGTGTGTGTGTGTGTGTGTGAGTGTGTGTGTGTGTGTGTGTGTGTGTGTGTGTGGTGTGTGTGTGTGTGTGTGTGTGTGTGTGTGTAAGAACAAAAACAACTCTCAACTCTCGCAACATCCCAACTAGTTCGTCAGACACATTAAACAACAACATGCAGAACGCCATGAACAACGGAGCCGTTTTATACTGTCAAATAATAGCCAATGATAAAACTTTTCGCACACTACTTCTATACTACAATTACTACAAGTAAAAGATTGTTTGCCTTGACAGCTATTGAGTTGCACCCTTTGGCAATGAGATCGAAACGCACTTCACTGCACTCCGACCAAATAGCGCACTGTGCGAATCTCAGTGTCTTATATATAAACATTCAACTCACCTTTTGTTCGAAAACAGCCATGTCAAGAACATCGCTTACGACAGTCAGAATATTGTAAGCTGGACTTTGTTGGCTGGTGCCAGGCATTTTGGAGTGATGAGAACAATCCTGCGACAATAGCGGAGCCGTTATCCGAACACGGAAGCGTTGATGACTTCCCTTGGCGCGGTCATACCAGAGTTCACCTTCACCTTCACCTTCACATATCCCTGAGTCTTGAAGACTTGGGGCGCCATAGAAGACCGTGCAACCAGCTTCCATTCCTCCCTGTTCTCAGACGCTCTTAGGCAGTTGCTGAGTGTGAGGCCAGTCCATTCACTCATGTTGTCCTCCCATCTCTTTCCTTGTCTTCCTCTCCTGCTGTATCTTCGCCCTGTCCCTTGTAGAATGGTTTTGGCAAGTCCTGTTGATCTTGATACATGACCACACCATCTCATTTTCCTTCTTTTCACTGTGAACAGCAGGTTTTTCGTGTGGGTTCAATGGCTTGCCTTTCTCTGGTTCCTTGTTTTGACTGTGCACCGGATTAATCGTAACACAACTGCTGCAGCATCCGTAGACTGAGAAGAATCAGAGGCACCACAGACAGAATCAGAGGTACCACAGACAGAATCAGAGGTACCACAAACAGAATCAGAGACACCACAGACAGAATCAGAGGCACCACAGACAGAATCAGAGACACCACAGACAGAATCAGAGGCACCACAGACAGAATCAGAGGCACCACAGACAGAATCAGAGGCACCACATACAGTATCTGTAGACTGAGAAGAATCAGAGGCACCACAGACAGAATCAGAGGCACCACAGACAGAATCAGGGGCACCACAGACAGAATCAGAGGCACCACATACAGTATCTGTAGACTGAGAAGAATCAGAGGCACCACAGACAGAATCAGACACCACAGACAGAATCAGGGGCACCACAGACAGAATCAGAGGCACCACAGACAGAATCAGAGGCACCACAGACAGAATCAGAGGCACCAGAGACAGCAGGTGGCTTGGGGAGAACGGCCATCAAGCTCCACGCCCAGCAGTGCGACAGGAACCGCAACCTCGTCATCGTGCAGCTCGTGCGTGCGTGCGTGCGTGCGTGCGTGCGTGTGTGTGTGCGTGTGTGTGTGTGTGTGTGTGTGTGTGTTGTGTGTGTGTGTGTGTGTGTGTTTATGGTGGCTTGGTGAAGACATGTTCAGTTTACTGCCAAATCCTGGTCTCAGCTGTCTACAGTGGCTGGTTCATCACCGGATCTGTCTCAGCTGTCTACAGTGGCTGGTTTATCAGTGGATCTGTCTCAGCTGTCTACAGGGCTGGTTTATCACCGGATCTGTCTCAGCTGTCTACAGTGGCTGGTTTATCAGCGGATCTCTCTACAGGGCTGGTTTATCAGCGGATCTGTCTCAGCTGTCTACAGTGGCTGGTTTATCAGCGGATCTGTCTCAGCTGTCTACAGTGGCTGGTTTATCAGCGGATCTGTCTCAGCTGTCTACAGTGGCTGGTTTATTCACCGGATCTGTCAGCTCCGTGAAGAGAAATATGCCGACAACTGCGTTGTGCCAGGTTTTCCCTACGGTAGTGAGGGAGGCGTCATGGATGAAGAAGGCATTTCAGCAGTTCGTAGGGCTACTGGTGATGGTCCTGGGGGCGGTTTGAATGCAATCCGCTGCCGTGATGAAATCGTAAGGAGACAAATCATCAACCTTTTTTCATGCGTACCGCCCTGGCGTGATTTTGTTGCAGGACAGTGCCCCCATTCTCCCCTACCCCACCCCCCACCCTCCACGGTAGTAACATTGTGCGAACCTATCTTCAGGCAGGTTTGAAAGAGGGGTAACTGCACGTGGAAACTGAAAGAAGAGTAAAGACAGAATGACCGCGCCGCCTAACGAAAAAACAAACAAATTACAAACCGTTTTGTGATATATTCCTTTGTTTACTAGCGCATTAATTGTCTTTGCCCATCACCAGGCGGCCAAAATCAACAACCCGCCCCGGCCAGCAGACTCGCCGGATATATCGCCAGCTGAACATGTTTGAGGTGATATTCCATGCGGGATTGCAGTTGGCCAACGAGCAGGAGTGCACAGCCCTTCCCTAGGCCTTCTGTGGACTGTGTCCCATGTAACAGCCATTCCCCATGCCTTCTGTGTCCGATGTAACAGCCATTCCCCAGGCCTTCTGTGTCCGATGTAACAGCCATTCCCCAGGCCTTCTGTGTCCGATGTAACAGCCATTCCCCATGCCTTCTGTGGACGCCTGCTGTGTCCGATGTAACAGCCATTACCCTGGCCTTCTATGGACTGTGTCCGATGTAACAGCCATTCCCCAGGCCTTCTGTGGACGCCTGCTGTGTCCGATGTAACAGCCATTCCCCAGGCCTTCTATGGACTGTGTCCGATGTAACAGCCATTCCCCAGGCCTTCTGTGGACGCCTGCTGTGTCCAATGTAACAGCCATTCCCCAGGCCTTCTGTGTCCGATGTAACAACCATTCCCCGGGCCTTCTGTGGACGTCTGGTGTGTCCGATGTAACAGCCATTCCCCAGGCCTTCTGTGTCCGATGTAACAGCCATTCCCCGGGCCTTCTGTGGACGTCTGGTGTGTCCGATGTAACAGCCATTCCCCAGGCCTTCTGTGGACGTCTTGTGTGTCCGATGTAACAGCCATTCCCCAGTCCTTCTGTGTCCGATGTAAAAGCCATTCCCCAGGCCTTCTGTGGACGCCTGCTGTGTCCGATGTAACAGCCATTCCCCGGGCCTTCTGTGGACGTCTGGTGTGTCCGATGTAACGGCTATTCCCCAGGCCTTCTGTGGACGTCTGGTGTGTCCGATGTAACAGCCATTCCCCGGGCCTTCTGTGGACGTCTGGTGTGTCCGATGTAACAGCCATTCCCCGGGCCTTCTGTGGACGTCTGGTGTGTCCGATGTAACAGCCATTCCCCGGGCCTTCTGTGGACGTCTGGTGTGTCCGATGTAACAGCCATTCCCCAGGCCTTCTGTGGACGTCTGGTGTGTCCGATGTAACAGCCATTCCCCAGGCCTTCTGTGGACGTCTGGTGTGTCCGATGTAACAGCCATTCACCGAGCTTTCTGTGGACGTCTGTGTGTCCGATGTAACAGCCATTCCCCAGGCCTACTGTGTCCGATGTAACAGCCATCCCCCGGGCCTTCTGTGGACGTCTGGTGTGTCCGATGCAACAGCCATTCCCCAGGCCTTCTGTGGACGTCTGGTGTGTCCGACGTAACAGCCATTCCCCAGGCCTTCTGTGGACGTATGGTGTGTCCGACGTAACAGCCATTCCCCAGGCCTTCTATGGACTGTGTCCGATGTAACAGCCATTCCCCAGGCCTCCTATGGACTGTGTCCGATGTAACAGCCATTCCCCAGGCCTTCTGTGTCCGATGTAACAGCCATTCCCCGGGCCTTTTGTGGACGTCTGGTGTGTCCGATGTGACAGCCATTCCCCAGGCCTTCTGTGGACGTCTGTTGTGTCCGATGTAACAGCCATTCCCCAGGCCTTCTGTGTCCGATGTAACAGCCATTCCCCGGGCCTTTTGTGGACGTCTGGTGTGTCCGATGTAACAGCCATTCCTCAGGCCTTCTGCGGACTGTGTCCGATGTAACAGCTATTCCCCAGGCCTTCTATGGACTGTGTCCGATGTAACAGCCATTCCCCAGGCCTCCTATGGACTGTGTCCGATGTAACAGCCATTCCTCAGGCCTTCTGTGGACGTCTGGTGTGTCCGACGTAACAGCCATTCCCCAGGCCTTCTATGGACTGTGTCCGATGTAACAGCCATTCCCCGGGCCTTTTGTGGACGTCTGGTGTGTCCGATGTGACAGCCATTCCCCAGGCCTTCTGTGTCCGATGTAACAGCCGTTCCCCGGGCCTTTTGTGGACGTCTGGTGTGTCCGATGTGACAGCCATTCCCCAGGCCTTCTGTGGACGTCTGTTGTGTCCGATGTAACAGCCATTCCCCAGGCCTTCTCTGGTGTGTCCGATGTAACAGCCATTCCTTAGGCCTTCTGCGGACTGTGTCCGATGTAACAGCTATTCCCCAGGCCTTCTGTGGAGTGTGTCCGATGTAACAGCAATTCCCCAGGCCTTCTGTGGACTGTGTCCGATGTAACAGCCATTCCCCAGGCCTTCTGTGGACGCCTGCTGTGTCCGATGTAACAGCCATTCACCGGGCCTTCTGTGGACGTCTGGTGTGTCCGATGTAACAGCCATTCCCCATGCCTTCTGTGGACGCCTGGTGTGTCCGATGTAACAGCCATTCCTCAGGCCTTCTGTGGACGCCTGGTGTATCCGATGTAACAGCCATTCCCCAGGCCTTCTATGGACTGTGTCCGATGTAACAGCCATTCTCCAGGCCTTCCGTGGACGGTGTCCGATGTAACAGCCATTCCCCAGGCCTTCTGTGGACTGTGTCCGATGTAACAGCCATTCCCAAAGCCTGCTGTAGACGCCTGCTGTGTCCGATGTAACAGCCATTCCCAGGCCTTCTGTGGACGCCTGCTGTGTCCGATGTAACAGCCATTCCGCAGGCCTTCTGTGGTCGCCTGGTGTGTCCGATGTAACAGCCATTCACCAGGCCTTTTGTGGACGCCTGCTGTGTCCGATGTAACAGCCATTCACCGGGCCTTCTATGGACTGTGTCCGATGTAACAGCCATTCCCCAGGCCTCCTATGGACTGTGTCCGATGTAACAGCCATTCACCAGGCATTTTGTGGACGCCTGCTGTGTCCGATGTAACAGCCATATACCCAGGCCTCCTATGGACTGTGCTCGATGTAACAGCCATTCCCCAGGCTTTCTGTGGACGCCTGGTGCGTCCGATGTAACAGCATTCACCAGGCCTTCTATGGATTGTGTCCGATGTAACAGCCATTCCCCAGGCCTTCTGTGGACGCCTGGTGTGTCCGATGTAACAGCCATTCCCAGGCCTCTATGGACTGGTGTGTCCCGATGTAAACAGCCATTCCGCAGGCCTTCTGTGGACGCCTGGTGTGTCCGATGTAACAGCCATTCCCCAGGCCTTTATGGACTGTGTCCGATGTAACAGACATTCCCCAGGCCTTCTATGGACTGTGTCCGATGTAACAGCCACCCCCAGGGCTCCTGTGGACTGTGTCCGATGTAACAGCCATTCCCCAGGCCTTCTGTGGACGCCTGGTGTGTCCGATGTAACAGCCATTCCCCAGGCCTTCTGTGGACGCCTGGTGTGTCCAATGTAACAGCCATTACCCTGGCCTTCTATGGACTGTGTCCGATGTAACAGCCATTCCCCAGGCCTTCTGTGGACGCCTGGTGTGTCCAATGTAACAGCCATTACCCTGGCCTTCTATGGACTGTGTCCGATGTAACAGCCATTCCCCAGGCCTTCTGTGGACGCCTGGTGTGTCCAATGTAACAGCCATTACCCTGGCCTTCTATGGACTGTGTCCAATGTAACAGCTATTCCCCAGGCCTTCTGTGGACGCCTGGTGTGTCCAATGTAACAGCCATTCACCAGGCCTTCTATGGACTGTGTCCAATGTAACAGCCATTCCCCAGGCCTTCTGTGGACTGTGTCCGATGTAACAGCCATTCCCAAGGCCTTCTGTGGTCTGTGTCCGATGTAACAGCCATTCCCTAGGCCTTCTGTGGACTGTGTCCAATGTAACAGCCATTCCTCAGGCCTTCTATGGACTGTGTCCGATGTAACAGCCATTCCTCAGGCCTTCTATGGACTGTGTCCAATGTAACAGCCATTTCCCAGGCCTTTTGTGGAGTGTGTCTGATGTAACAGCCATTCCTGAGGCCTTCTATGGACTGTGTCCGATATAAAAGCCATTCCCCAGGCCTTTTTGTGGACTGTGTCCGATGTAACAGCCATTCCCCATGCCTTTTATGGACTGTGTCCGATATAACAGCCATTCCCCAGGCCTTCTATGGACTGTGTCCGATGTAACAGCCATTCCTGAGGCCTTCTATGGACTGTGTCCGATGTAAAAGCCATTCCCCAGGCCTTTTGTGGACTGTGTCCAATGTAACAGCCATTCCCAAGGCCTTTTATGGACTGTGTCCGATGTAACCGCCATTCCTCAGGCCTTCTATGGACTGTGTCCAATATAACAGCCATTTCCCAGGCCTTTTGTGGACTGTGTCCGATGTAACAGCCATTCCTGAGGCCTTCTATGGACTGTGTCCGATCTAACAGCTACTCCCCAGGCCTTTTTTGGACTGTTTCCGATGTAACAGCCATTCCTGAGGCCTTCTATGGACTGTGTCCGATGTAAAAGCCATTCCCCAGGCCTTTTGTGGACTGTGTCCGATGTAACAGCCATTCCTGAGGCCTTCTATGGACTGTGTCCGATGTAACAGCCATTCCCCAGGCCTTTTATGGACTGTGTCCGATGTAACAGCCATTCCTGAGGCCTTCTATGGACTGTGTCCGACGTAACAGCCACTCCCCAGGCCTTTTGTGGACTGTGTCCGATGTAACAGCCATTCCCCAGGCCTTCTGTGGACTGTGTCCGATGTAACAGCCATTCCCCATGCCTTTTATGGACTGTGTCCGATGTAACAGCCATTCCCCAGGCCTTCTGTGGACTGTGTCCGATGTAACAGCCATTCCAGACTTGCACTGACGCGCTGTGCTGGCCTCACACTGTGCTGACTTAGTGACTTCAATACCAGGTTATGTCAAGACTTAGTGATTTCAGTACCAGGTTATGTCAAGACTTAGTAATTTCAATACCAGGTTATGTCAAGACTTAGTGATTTCAATACCAGGTTATGTCAAGACTTAGTGACTTCAATACCAGGTTATGTCAAGACTTAGTGACTTCAGTACCAGGTTATGTCAAGACTTAGTGACTTCAATACCAGGTTATGTCAAGACTTAGTGACTTCAGTACCAGGTTATGTCAAGACTTAGTGACTTCAGTACCAGGTTATGTCAAGACTTAGTGATTTCAATACCAGGTTATGTCAATACTGGGCCTCATAGTATTGACTTACTGACTTCAATACCAGGTTATGTCAAGACTTAGTGACTGCAATACTAGGTTATGTCAAGACTAGGCCTCATATAGTATTGACTTAATGACTTTTCAATGCTTGTTCATGTCAAGATTAGGCAGTGATATCTTAAAAGAGATGATTGATTTTTTTTTCAGTACCTCATAAATTCGCTTCACATTAGGATGATTTTTTTTTTATGAAACAGAAACTGGTGATTTAATATTGTTTGAATAAAATCTTCAACAACTCTCTTCTCTCTCTCTCTCTCTCTCTCTCTCTCTCTCTCTCTCTTCTCCTCTCTCTCTCTCTCTCTCTCCCTCTCTCTCTCTCCTCGTCTCTCTTCTCTTCCTTTCACTCTCTCTCTCTCCTCTCGTGTCAGTCCTATGGCGTTCAGTAATTGTACAAATACTGATTTGATATGCGGTGATCATTCTCATTTTTCGGTTTGCAAGCCTGTTCGTTGGCCATTGTCTTGAACACAAATCTCTCTGATCTCTTTCAGTTGCGGCAACAACGGTAAAGTTAAAGCCCACCGTTCCTATACATACAACTTCTGTACCTACATCTACATCCTCCGTGCCGACATCTACAACCCCAGTGCCTGCACCCGCAGCTCCCATACTGCATCTACAATTCCTTTAAATTCAACTACAACTTTCGTACCTGCATCTGCAACTTCTGTACCTACATCTACAACTTCTGTACCTACATCAACAACTTCTGTACCTACATCTACAACTTCTGTACCTGCATCTACAACTTCTGCACCTGCATCTACAACTTCTGCACCTGCATCTACAACTTCTGCACCTGCATCTACAATTTCTGCACCCGTATCTACAACTTCTGTACCTGTATCTACAACTTCTGTACCTACATTTTCAACTTCTGTGCCCACATCTACAACTTCTGTACATGTATCTACGCCACCCGTACCTGCATCTACAACTTCTGTGCCTACTTCTACAATTTCTGTACCTGTATCTACAACCTCTGTACCTGTATTTACATCGGTACTTGCATCTACAATTCCCTTACCTGCATTTACTACTCCCGTACCTACATCTACAACTCCCGTACCCACATCTTCAACTCTTGTACCTACATCTACAACTCCCGTACCTACATCAACGCTTCCCATACCTACAGTTACAACTTCTGTACCTGCACCTTCAGCTCGTCTACCAGCATCTGCAACTCCCATGTCTACATCTACAATTCCGGTATCTATATCTACAGCTCTTGTATCTGCACCTTCAACTCCTGTACGTACGTCTACAACTGCCGTATCTGCATCTACAACCCTGGTGTCTACATCTACAGCTCTCGTATCTGCATCTTTAACTCGTGTATCTATCTCTACAGCTCCCGTATCCACATCTACAACCCTCGCACCTGCACCATCAGCTGTTCCTGCATCTGCAACTCCTGCTCCTGCATCTGCATCTCCCATGGCTGCTTCCTCAAATGCTGGTAGGACCATACTTCAGCGTAACATATTTTCCGATACATGGAATTTTGTTCAAGAAAATTCTACCCAGGGCGATTCAAATTATCTTAGAAAATTATCGTCGTTTTTCATGCCTTGCATCATTTTCACTTTCTTTTTAAATGTCAGAATACATTATTTTTTTACGTTCATCAAGTTTACCGCTTTATTCATTATGAATGAAATGTCTACAAAGTTACAATCATGTTTCATGTCCACGTGCGCTTCAGGTAGTACGGCAGACCAAGAATAAGCAAACCAGCGAGTGGGGCGAATAGACACCAACCTACAACTACATTTAAACTCCACAACCATAACACCTCAGTATGAACGTCGAAAGTGCGCTTATTGGGCAGCCAGGGAATCGAACTCGGAACGCGTGACAGCAAGCTCTCCACTCTACCCACAGACTCTGATTTCAACAAAGATTGAAGGGTAAGAGTGATGCCCTGTTAGACTTCAGCTTTGAAGAACAGGTTGGTGAACACCAGGAGCCTGTAATGGATTGGTGTGTGTCTACAAAGAGACCAAGCACGTTGTGATCACTCAGCGTCATATAGGTCTCGTCAACACTTTTGGACGTAGGAATATCATTATCACTGTGGGTCACAGGGACATCATCACTGTGGTTTAAAGGATGTCGTCATCAATATAGGACATAGGGACGTCATCACTGTGGTTTAAAGGGATGTCGTCATCAATATAAGTCATAGGGACGTCATCACCGTAGGTTAAAGGGATGTCGTCATCAATATAGGACATAGGGATGTCATCGCTGTAGGTTAAAGGGATGTCGTCATCAATATAGATCACAGGGACGTCACCACCGTAGGTTAAAGGGATGTCGTCATCATAGGGACGTCATCACTGTGGTTTAAAGGGATGTCGTCATCAATATAAGTCATAGGGACGTCATCACTGTAGTTCAAAGGGAAGTCGTCATCAATATAGGTCATAGGGACGTCATCACGGTAGTTCAAAGGGATGTCGTCAATACTGTAGGTCACAGGTATGCTGTCAGTACTGTAGGTAGTGGGGATGTCGTCAGTACTGTAGGCCACAGGTATGCTGTCATCACTGTAGGTCACAGGTATGCTGTCAGTACTGTAGGTAGTGGGGGTGTCATCAGTACTGTAGGTCACAGGTATGCTGTCAGTACTGTAGGTAGTGGGGGTGTCATCAGTACTGTAGGCCACAGGTATGCTGTCATCACTGTAGGTCACAGGTATGCTGTCAGTACTGTAGGTAGTGGGGGTGTCATCAGTACTGTAGGTCACAGGTATGCTGTCAGTACTGTAGGTAGTGGGGGTGTCATCAGTACTGTAGGTCACAGGTATGCTGTCATCACTGTAGGTAGCAGGGATGTCATCAGTACTGTAGGTCACAGGTATGCTGTCATCACTGTAGGTAGCAGGGGTGTCGTCAGTACTTCAGGCCGTAGGGTTGTCGTCGTCATCGCAGCATGTCATGGGCATGTCGTCATCTTGTAGGTCAAAGGGGTATTGTCACCACCGTAGGTCACAGGGATGTCAATATCACTGTAGATCATAGAGACATAGTTGTCACTGTGGGTCGTGATGCAATCGAACGTGAACAGAGAGAGGCTGGAAGGGTAAGGGGGTGGGGGAGGAGGGCAGAGGGAAGCCACTCTGCGTCTGGTTTGCCGATGCAGTTAATGAGCCAGAGAGTAAGTCTATTCACACCAATGGAACCATTCCACATCAGGAAGGCTTGAGGAGTGTCCGTGCTGGTTTGATTAAGACTGGTTATCTGATTAGTCAATTAATCAAGTTTTGCACGTGTTTATGCTCACTTGTTACAGAAGGTAACCCATGAAAGACCTAAAAATTTGTGCGGCAATATGGTTTAGTTGATTACTGAAATCTTGTGTGTTATGTTCACTTGTTGTAGAAGATAGCCTATACGAGACTACTAAAAATATGTGCGGCATTTTGGTACTTATGTACATATAGATAGAAACACATCTCAGTTTCTGTCAGCCTGAATAGCTCAGTTGGAAGAACATTAGACTGAAGATCTGTAAGTCTTTGATTCAATTCACGATTCCAACGCTTTTTTCCCTTCAATGTATTGGAAGCGAGCCAGCGACACCATAGTTTTAGTTCTCTCTCTCTCTCTCTCTCTCTCTCTCTCTCTCTCTCTCTCTCTCTCTCTCTCTCTCTCTCTCTTTTTCTTCCTGATCCTTTCCATATTTTGTCCTTTGTGTGCAGATGCCATCACTGTGGAACAGTTCACCAGGACAACCGACCTGGGCGTGGTGCAGTTGGGGGGACCACCGATCCTCGTCCCCGCTATGATGAAATGCGCATCTCTGTGTGCCCACCAGTCTGCCTGCCGCCATTTTGCTTTTACACCGACGACCAACTCATGTCAGTTGTTCACGGATCACGTGACTGGCACGCAGACATCTTGCAAAACTGGTCACGTCTGTTTCACGAAATCCGTGTAAAGTTTTCTCCGGGCAAAATGTCTGGCTGGTTTTTCGTACACGCGTTGATGCATGCTTATGAAGCAGCAGCTGCAACACTGAACAGCATTGAAGGAAAGACGGCGTAATAGTCATGATGATCAGGATTCACTAAAGAGCAGTTAAACATCTTCCTTCCTCTCTTGAATAGAGTATGAAGGGGGTTGCATCTAAACTATTGAAACATTCACAAGAGTAAGTAACCAACAAGAACAACAAGCAAATGATTCACATCTGCTTTAGTGGCGCTCCACTAGATAATTTTCGCACTTGCTCACAAATGCAGCAACCCAGATATTAATTTGTTCTTTTGTCCTGTCTAGACTTGACTGTGGCAGTGCTGTTCTTGCTGGATGTTATGAAAGGTGAATGGATATGCTGCGAAAGGTGTAAAAGAAAGTCAGCTGCTGGTCTACTTTAGGAAGAAAATAAACACAGAAAAACAGAAAGAAACACCAAGCCCGTGTTACACCTCTACTACGAATCCTACATTGGTCACCATTAAAGTACGCGTTCAAGACAAGCTCTCCGTCCTTTCTCCTTACAACTACTCCATCTTCCTACATTGGTCACCATTAAAGCACGCATTCAATCCTACATTGGTCACCATTAAAGCACGCATTCAATCCTACATTGGTCACCATTAAAGTACGCGTTCAAGACAAGCTCTCCGTCCTTTCTCTTTACAACTACTCCATCTTCCTACATTGGTCACCATTAAAGCACGCATTCAAGACAAGCTCTCCGTCATTTCTCCTTACAACTACTCCAGCTTTCGCGGTTCGAATCTTCTATTTCTCTGCTCACCATCTTGAGCATTGCCTTCATCCACACATGACCTCACTTCGTGTATTCAAAGACATTTGCAGAACATGCTTTTTCATTCACTGCCCTAAGACAATGGAACTCCATACCAAAAATATTTGCCACATTAAATCAGAGGCTGCGTTTAAGAAAACATTAACAACATATCTGTTTCAGTTGTGCAGCACAGATTAAACATCCTGGCCTAGTTACTTTCTCTGAAACTGGCAATACCTACTCATTGTTCAGAAGTGTAGATATGGGGATTCCACAAGGTTCAATTATTGCTCCAATTTTATTCTCCATTTTTGTTTATGATCTTCCAAAAGCGTTGTCTAAGAACACACATGTGGTTCAATACGCTGATGATATTGCAGTAAGGATAAACACCAGTTTAAGAAAAAAAATCGAATAAGAGGATAACCAGTCATGTGCAGACAACTTATCAACAGGAACTAAACAATTTATCAAATTATATAAAAGAAAATGGTTTAGAATTGTCAGGTGAAAAAACATGTTTGCTGCTATTTAATAATGGTGAAAATCCTTCCATATTACCTATTTTGAAATTAGAGGATAATATCTTGAAATATCAAAATTGTGTTAAATTTTTAGGAGTCTTTTTGGCAACAAAACTTAGTTGGAAAAAGCATATAGAACATTTATTAACCAAGGCAAGAAAAAGATTAAACTTTTAAAAAAAATCAACTATCAGCCTTGGGGGCAAGACACGAAAACTTTATTGCATTTGTCTACTTCTTTAGTTCGATCCAAATTAAAGTATGGCCAAGAAGTATATTATTCTGCTCCAAAACATCTGTTAAAAAAGCTACGAAGTTTGGATAGCAAAGCAGTGAAACTGGCCTTAGGTGTACCAGTTCATGCAAATACTATCAAAAGTTATCAAGCTGCAGAGGTTTTACCTTTTCGAGAACAACGGCTCTTGGACGTATCAAAATATGTGATTAGAAGTCTGTCAGTTACGAACTCAGTTACAGCAGAACTATTGATGGATTCGAACAAAGATTATCCCAAACGAGCTAGAAATATGTTATATTTACAACCAATTAGAAGTTACGCGTATAAGCTTATGTCTGATTGTAACTTTGATTTATCAACAATTTCTGAAGATCCCATCACGCCTAAGATTCCCCCTTGGGAGCATTTGTGTGGAAATTTTGATTATAATTACACAAGTGTTTCTAAAACTGAAAACGTTAATCTCTTGGTTAGTGAGGTCAGAGTTCATCTTGACAATTTTTATAGCAATCACCTGAAAATTTACACTGATGGCTCAGTCCTAGATAACATTGGTAGTGGTTCTGGTTTTGTCATTCCTAGCCTAAATGTGAAAAAGAATTATCATCTTGGCAAAGGGTTTTCCATATTTACAGCAGAATTATATGCAATATTGATGGCTTTGAGCTACATTTATGATGCTCCCATGCCTTTTCATAATATTCTCATATGTGTTGATTCAAAATCTGTCTTGCAGTCTCTGGAACGTCGGGATGGTAAGGCTCGGAAAGATTTACTTTTTGATATTCATCACCTCATACACTGTTTAAGGATTCATGAAATATGTATTGACTTTTGCTGGGTTCCCTCTCATTGTGGGTTGAAATGGAACGAAGCAGCAGATATACTTGCTAAAGCTGGAGCTAAACATTGCCTCGATTGTAATTTATTATCTTCACTGAAAACATCTTCGTCAGAAATGTTGCTACAATTAGAACATTGTGTTTATAACAGAAATTGTGGAGAAAATCTCAAATATGTAAATACTTGTCCTCGTCACATTTCCAAGATAGTAACAAAACTCAAGTTAAATGCATGGAACACAAAATATTCTTGCCATGTTTTTTGTACTTGTGGTAAGCCTATTGCAGTGCATCATTTCTTGATAGAATGTTCTGTCTTAACTCCAAATTATAAAGAAACTTCTGTTGATATCAACGTCCAAGAAATCAGTCAAATATTGTCCAGCCCTTCTATCATAAACATTGCTACTATTATGGCACAAAAAAAATTGCCAAGTTGCTTTGATGCGTGTTTATTTTTACCACTAATTCAAAAAGTTATTGTTGTTATTTTTTTATCTTTGAGGTTAAGCTTTGTTGGTTAGAGATGACGTTTTAAATTATTTTTCGTCTAATATCATCAATGGTGAACAGACGTTAAATAAACCACTGAACTGAACACTTTACTTTCTCTGAATTCATCAAAACGCGTGTAGATATGTAACACTGGTTTATGCTCATCGATTCCATTATCGGAACTCTTCACTAGTTTTCAACGTATACTGTAGGTCCTCTCTCTCTCTCTCCTCTCTCTCTTCTCCTCTCTCTCTCTCTCTCTCTCTCTCTCTCCTCTCTCTCTCTCTCTCTCTCTCTCCTTTTGAATTAGTTTTTTGTATACCGATGTATTGTTTTACCATTTTAGCTGAGCCTGCTGATATTATGTGTGTGACATACTGTCTTTATTCAGTTCCACTTTTTGGCCTGTCCACCTATTCATGAGTCACGGTGTTCATTTTCAGTTTTTCACAGTGAAGTAAGCATACATATGACGTGTATGTAAACTATCCTTGATCTCATTTCATTCTATTCCACTGTTCGTTTGTACATTGTAATGCGCCGCGAGTTGGGAGCCAGACTAAGTAAGTCCCTACATTGTTATTATTATTGTTATCACCATCTTCTTCTTCATCATCCTCATCATTATTATTGTCATTGTCATCACTATTACTATTATCATTATTATCACTTTGCTCCCACGGTGAGATAATTATCTGTTCCTAAGTCCATACAAATGCAGTTTACGGCCCTCCCTAGTATTTGTATAGAGAGTGCACCATCATAGACATTGTATAGAGAGTGCACCATCATAGACATTGTATAGAGAGTGCACCATCATAGACATTGTATAGAGAGTGCACCATCATAGACATTGTGAGAGTCATTCTGTAGACAGGACTGTTCCATGTGTAAAGAATGCACTGAAGATGAAGTGTATTTTATTTCTTGTTGTCCTGCTCTACTAAAATGTGAAGAGAATGAATTTGCTTTTCAACCAGTGTACTTGCCAAGAACCATGCCTATTTAAACATGCCTACGTACTGATGTATGGTAATGTCGGTCATACACACACACACACACACAACACACACACACACACACACACACACACACACACACACACACACACACATGTATGTATATATATATATATATAATATATATATATATATATATATATATATAAAGCACTACAGTTAAGTAATCAAGAGAAGCTGCGACCCATTTCTTGTTTTTGTTGTAAACAGATAGAGTGGCTTTCTCTCCTTGTTTTCTTGTGTTAACTTCCAGTGTTAATTTTACTTTCCTTTGCTGGCCGCCAAGGCGAAGTGCTTAGCGTCGCAGACTCCCGACTGGGAGGTTGTGTGTTCAATTCCCATCAGAACCATTTACTTGAGGGATTTTTCTGTCGGGACCAGCTCGTACCCAGAGCCGAGTTTGCTATGGGCTCATTAGGGAAGACTTGGACCACGTGGAGCCGAGTTTGCTATGGGCTCATTGGGGAAGACTTGGACCACGTGGCTGAGTTTCGTCCATTATCCGTCAATGCACTTTCTGTAACATGTTTACAGTTAGCATCTCACGCATGTTTTCGCACTGTATGGTCATTCAACGATTTTGGAAAATAGTTGATAAATGAAAATGTCTGAGTGCATTTCATTCTTGGATAACCAAACCATTAGCAATATTTGAATTCGACAGCAATAAACATATTGATTTTTTTTCATTTCATTATATTTACAATATTTGTACCAGTTTAGGTTGGTCGAGAAAAAAATCTATATTTCAAGTATTCCTCAACGAGCAGAAATATAGATATAGAACCGAAAAGTATATTTCTCGCAACAATTTTGTACGTGAAGACTTTGTTACCAACTAGCTCCATTTAAAGACACTGATGGCAGACATGTGAACGCTTGTTGATTTTAAATTCACTTCATTATCGTTATGACTATCATTATGATTTCAGTCTCGCTCACTTTCATCATGTAATCTCTATGTAGGCCCAATGGAAATTGTACAGGACCGTTATTGACTCTTATAAATGTATTTAAGCCAACCACACTTAAGTTCAAGACAATTGGACTCTCTCTCCATCCCTCCCTCGTCCCTCTCTCTCTCTCTCTCTCTCTCTCTCTCTCTCTCTCTCTCTCTCTCTCTCTCTCTCCCTCCCTCTCTTCTTACCCCCTCTCTCTCCCTCCCTTGTTTAATGTTGTCTTTTACCTATCTTTAATACAAAGTCATCTGTTTGATAATTGTATCTTTGATACAAAGTCATCTGTTTGATAATTGTATCTTTAATACAAAGTCATCTGTTTGATAATTGTATCTTTGATACAAAGTCATCTTTTTGATGATTGTATCTTTAATACAAAGTCATCTGTTTGATAATTGTATCCTTGATACAAAGTCATCTGTTTGATGATTGTATCTTTAATACAAAGTCATCTGTTTGATGACTGTATCTTTGATACAAAGTCATCTGTTTGATAATTGTATCTTTAATACAAAGTCATCTGTTTGATAATTGTATCTTTGATACAAAGTCATCTGTTTGATAATTGTATTTGCTGTATCATTCTTTTCGCCTTTCCTTGTATTATTGTGTATTAACTTGAATTAAAAAAAAGTTGAGAAAAAAATGAGTAGAGCTGGTTTTCTCCAAGTATATATCAGCGCCTCCATACCTGGCTGGTGGTTTTGCAGAAGGGTTTTAGTCCACGTTCTTCCGTCCTATTTTCCTGTGATTTTTCTTACTCTCGATTGTTACTATGTACGCGTTTATAGCAGTCATTGTAACCTACTGCCATTCTGCTGTTAGTCTTGTACTTTTTAAAGTTTCTTTAAGTGGATTATGAAATACCAGATCAACATTTTGAGTGCCATAAATATTCACCAAAGAGATTTAACAGGTGTGTTCAAGGAAAATTTCCTGATCATACCTCCATGGCTTTGTTCATGAAGAAAAAAAAATCTGTACTCCGTGGATGTATGCTCACTCCATCGTAGGAGTTTCAAATCAGGTTGACCAGTTTTCTTGGCACGCAGTCGTGTCCCAGCAGCTTCCAAAGTGTTTCACTCATACGCTGTGAAATGCCTTCTCATAATCCACAAAACTGGTGCATTGATAGGATTTCCACTCTAAGGATTGCTCTACGATGAGTGTTTCACTCATACGCTGTGAAATGCCTTCTCATAATCCACAAAACTGATGCCTAGAGAGGATCTCCACTCCAAGGATTTATCTACGATGAGTGTTCCACTCATACGCTGTGAAATGCCTTCTCATAATCCACAAAACTGGTGCATTGAGAGGATTTCCACTCCAAGGATTGCTGTACGATGAGTGTTTCACTCATACGCTGTGAAATGCCTTCTCATAATCCACAAAACTGATGCCTAGAGAGGATTTCCACTCCAAGGATTGCTCTACGATGATGCTGAACGTTGAACGCTGGTCAGCACATGATCGATTTTTTTTCTCTCTCCCAAAACTGGTTTGCTCATCAGTTAGCTGAGAATCAACTGTACTACCTTTCGTTCTTTCAAAGAGGACTTTGATTCTGTTGAAGACTTTTCCTGGTACAAACAAGAATACGATTCCGTTGTTGTTGGCGCAGTGACTTAGATCTCCTTCTTCACAGTTTAATGGGTAGACTTCCTTCCACACTGATGGCACTTTCCCAAATTTTACCGAAAATGCGCGCAGCAAGTCAAGGGTAGTGTCCATGTCTGCGTTCAGTGTTTTGCAGGAATATCATCTGACCCTGACGCTTTGCCATCCTCAACTTTGAGTAATGCTTCTCTGATTTCTTCCTCGGTGGGCCTGTTGCAAGTGATAGGGAGATCTGTGCAGGCTGACTAAAGGCCTGGTGGTTCTGGTGGGATAGGTCTGTTCACCAGCTCTTAACTTTTAACTCAGTGAAGAGTCTCTCACCAATGGTGACTCCCCTATCCATCTAGGGATGCACGCGTGTGTCTGTGCGTATTGTAGGGTGTTTAAAGGATATGTCCGTCACTTCTGTCAAATCCATTTAAGGGAAACCGGTGTTCGATTTGTGGACAGGTCTACAAGACGTTATGAGTCAGTCCAATTGTCAGTCTGTTTCCTCCATACCTTTTTCTCCTTGAAAATGTCCTCCAAAGGGACCCATCTTTAGGAGTTACCTTTGCACGACAAGCTGGGATGGCATAGAACAAACAGTTCCACAGTGACTGTGGTGTCTATTATTACTCTTGACTGGGCTCTGCTGTCCTCATCTGTAATTCTTTGTTGGTGCTCGATTTACAGACTTTTATTTTGATTGTGGTACCGGGTCAAGAGTAACATCTATACGTGCAATGCCCGGAACTCACAGGGAACTGATTTGGTTCAGCCTATGGAAAACCATGATAAGGTCAGCGGTAATACATTATTCTTACCTTTAGTGCTTGATCGTCAACTGCTCTTTTCTTCGCAGCTGGACCAATGGTTATATATATTGCCACTGTATTACCACGGTATTGGTTTCGCTTATCTCAGAAGCAACCATGTAAAGGTAACTCTCAATCCAGCACCATTTTTTTTCATTCTTTTTGCTGTCCCATCTTCTGTGCCACCTCAGTGGCATTGAACCCACGCCGCTCATTCCGAGCACCCCGTCCACAGCCACAGCAACAGCCACAGCCACAGCCACAGCCCGGCCCGTCGCAGCCCCGGCACCGGCAATCCACAGGGGGCAGTCAATGTCAAGTAGTCAAGAGGCAACCCGCCGGAGGAGACACTGCACTGCTGCCGAGTCACTTCGGTGATGTTCAGTAGTGCCTGTTCTGATCCAACATATGCAGGACACCACCTACTAAGCCCCGTACTGACGACAATAATTGCTTAGACGCGGAGCCGGCGTGAGTGAGCTCTCCGCCCGGTGGACGCCACCACGTCCGTCCGGCGACAGCCCCTATGGATTTGCCGATACCGGTGACCTCGACGGAGTCTAACCAAGGCCATAGCTGTGGAGAATATATCAAAACTGAGGTCACCATGAGAGCAGGGCATGAAGGGCCACAGAATTTGAGACTTTTTATTCAATGTTGATCGATGAGAATGAGGATGATTAAAATGATGCTACGAATTTCCATTCTGGTCTAAGACTGCATAACAGGACTGTACTCTCCGCTTACTTTCATAATAAATCCCGGCGTCAGCCAGGCCCGAGCGATACAAACACCTGCAGTGTTGGTCAGGAAATTTGAGCAACGTTCTCGGAGACGCATCCATTTAGTGGATGAAACTCAACTATGTGGTCCCAGTCTTCCCAACTGAGCCCGTAGCAAACTCAACTCTGGGTAGCAGCCGGTCGGGGCAGAAAAATCCCTCATGACTCTGATGGGAATCGAACCCACGACCTCCCAGCCGGGAGACCGCGACGCTAATTACTTCGCCACGGCGGCTGGTCAGCGCCATATTTTCCTCTAACAATTAGGAAATCGAGCATTGCTGGTGCTCGGTTTACCGACTTAAAGAAAGCGATGATGCTTGATCGAGAGTAACGCTGCTGTTGAGCCTGTCCTTACCAACTAAACGGGGGTGAAGAACCACAAATCATCACGGTCATTCAATGAGCTATCGTTAGCGCATCCGCCGAACCCTGATCTTATCTAATCTTAAGCTAATCCTAACTCTAACCCCAACCCTGTCCTAAAACTAAGTTTGTAAATCTGATGAAAATCGTTACAAGGAATATGATACAGGTACAAAGCAATGCAGTGTTTTAAATGAAAAAGACCTGTCTTTTTCCTAAAGAAGAATATGCTGGATACATCTCTAGCCCTGATGCTAACCCTCCTGGTCTGCTGGGCTAGAAGCAACATGATCTGATTGGCTTCAGGCAGCGTAATCATATACAAGGAAAAGCTTGCGCCAAGGGAGAGAACTGGTATAGGCTTCAAAGGATGCGAAATTATGCTTGCTTTCCCTGACAATACAATCCAGAGAAGAGAGAGAGAGAGAGAGAGAGAGAGAGAGAGAGAGAGAGAGAGAGAGATGGCCATAAAGCCAGTGTAAATCTGACCCCCAATACCCCTTGTTCCCTATCCCATACCGCTTGCAAACATCCTTGACCAGGGTCAGCAGACGGGAGTTGTGTTGGAGCGACGGGTGAGAATTTGTTACTGTTGTGTGCCCTATGTGCTCTCTCTCTCTCTCTCTCTCTCTCTCTCTCTCTCTCTCTTGTGTGTGTGTGTGTGTGTGTGTGTGTGTGTGTGTGTGTGTGTGTGTGTGTGTGCTCTGTTTTATGTACTACATCTAATCAATTATTGAGCAATGCTCGGAGAGGTTCACAGCGGAGAAGTCTTCGCACTTCAACATTCCCACTCAACACCTCATAGTCCCAAGCTTTCAGTTTGATTCTGACTTCTTCGGGGAAAGCTGTAACGTGTGAACACCATAGCTAGAGAGAGAGAGAGAGAGAGAGAGAGAGAAGAGAGAGAGAGCACAATAAGTTTTATATGTTGGGTCTACGCTTCACAAAAGTTGTATTCAAAATGTAAATGTATTCTAAATGTTTAAAAAAAATGCAGTTTATGTGAATAATCTAAACCATCCTGCGGATCTTTTAGCTTTCTTGGGCCTACTATCGTTCCACTCAAAAAAAGTTCATAGCACTGATTGACTACTGTAACATGAATTATACTTGGACTTAACAAATGGGTGAGAAATGTAAGAAAGAGCCTAGGGACTGTTTTTAGATATAGAATGCCAGTACTATACTTAGACATAGAATTTAGTGACCGACTGTTATTAAACACAGAGCATTGGGGCTGTTCTTAGACATAGAGTACATTTTCAATGCTGAATTTCTGTAATATTGCAGCTACTTCAGTGTTCATGCAATGCCATGCATGTGTTTTATTTTAGGGAAGTGTGGTGTGTGTGTGTGTGTGTGTGTGTGTGTGTGTGTGTGCCCGCGCGTGCGCACGCACGCGTGTATATACCAGGACAGACGTAAGAACAATCCGGTGTTTCTGGACGGCAACAACTGCATTTTCTGGGTCGTTGTCTCCCTTCCCCCACCGGGTGAACCGTTCTCTCCTTCCGACCTTAGTGTGAATGTGCGCGCGTTTTGAGCTGCATGAAAGCTGATGAACAGGGGAGATAACTGCTATATATTTCCCGATTGTGTATGTTTCTCATTCTTCCTTCCCTGAAGCGGTGTAGAATCTCTGGTACGCTGAGGAGGAACAGAGCACGCGCGAATATTCCAAGACACGTACACCGTATTCGGCTCACTGTCAAACA
Organism: Conus canariensis; assembly: GCA_033310375.1. Classification (NCBI taxonomy): domain Eukaryota; kingdom Metazoa; phylum Mollusca; class Gastropoda; order Neogastropoda; family Conidae; genus Conus; species Conus canariensis. Next base: position 76,406,594 of record CM065718.1, read on the forward strand.
ACTCTAACAGTCGTTTTGTCAGTAATGAGGAAGAGCGGACAACTGTTAGCAAAATGTTGGTCCTGAACTGTGACACGGATTTTTTAAAATTGGTTTTCACCTAGTTGTTATACCTGTGCAACGGCGAAGTTTAATGATAATCCTCCCTTGTTGTAAATCTTCATTCTTTCGTTTTCTTTCAGTCTCTGTTAGTTCCTTTACCGTTTATATTTTCTATATATAGATCTATATTTTTTGTATACCCCCCATCCTCTCCCCCCCCCCCCCCCCCCCCCCCCCCCCTCATAAATTTCAATCCCATACATTTATTTACTTCACATTACTCCTCCCGTCTCACAGTGTTTCTTCAAACGCCTCTTTTTCATCAATACATGTTAACCCCCCCCCCCCCCCCCCTTTCTCCTTCCTTTTCCCCCTCCTCCTTTCCTTCTCTATTCCTGCAAAATTTTACCGTCTGCACACCTTAATTTCACTCTTATTTTATTCCCTCCCCCCCCCCTCTCTCTCTCTCTCTCTGATTTATTACTGTCTTCAGCGTCTCTTGTCCCTGGCACTCTATCCCTCCATCATTCGTTCCTCTACTCCTTTCTTTGAAACAGCCTTTTCTTTTTAATTCCTTTCTCTCCCCACCCTTCCACCCTCCCCTACCCCCATTCTGCCATCTCCGCCTTCCATGTTCTCCTCTGCTTTCTTGCTTTTATCGAGTTTTTTTTTTTTTTTTTAAAGGTTACGGTGATGGTCACTTTATTCAAGTATTTGTGCTCTTGTTTTATACTGTCATTTGGCAAACACCTCCATTTTTCTGTTCTCTTCATTTGGTTTAGTCGAATCCACAAGTTTGATATTCTTCAGTCCACTCTCTACTCATTCTTCGATCCTTTCCACTTTTATCTCACTGCGGCCTACACTCCACACGCCCCGGCCCCCATTCTCTCTCCTGCACCCTTCACTCTCTGCTTTGTCTGTCTGCCTGCCTGCCTGTCTGTCTGTCTGTCTGTCTGTCTCTCTCTCTCTTTAGTTTCACAAGTATAACTGCCTTCCAACACTCTCTTTTCTCTGTATTCCTTTCTCCAATCTCACTCTCTTCCCTTCCTCTTTCACCATTCGTCTCCCTCATTCTTTTCTCTTGTACGTTCGATATCAGCCATTATTTCATACCCCGCCTTCTTCGCTCGCGCACCCTCCCGTCCTTTACCCTTCCTCTTAATAATAATAATAATAATGAATACTTATATAGCGCCTATTCTCGGCTAGAGACCAAGCTCTAAGCGCTTTACAATCGACACTCGCTTACACAACGGGCTGCCTACCTGGGTAGTGCCGACTGAAGAGCTGCCAGCTGGCGCTTCATTCAGTCGTTTCCCGTGTCATCCAGTCAATATCGTTCAATATCGTTCATTCAGTTTCTTTACTTCCTTCATTCTTTCCATTTCTTACGCAGGGTGCATGCTGTGTGTAACGTGTCATCCATACCAACGGCCAAACTGGCCTACTCTTCCGAAAGTTGGTGATGGGATTTTACGTGTGTGCAAGATATTATGCGTGCGTTCACACACGGAACCTCGGTTTATAGTCTCATTCGAAGGACTGTATGGGAAATGGAGTCAGAACTAATGTTAACTCCGAGGGAAAAATCCCCCTGTACCGAAACGCCCCGGCGGAGATTCGAACCCGCAACCCCAGGATCACCAAGATTACGAGTCAGGCGCTCTACCACTGAGCTATTCCGGCTCTTCCCTCTTTCTCTCTTCCGCCCTTCACTCGTTCGATCTCACCCTTGCGTTAAATACTCTGTCAAGCTTTAACTGGCATTGGTTTCACTTTCCTACTCCTCTTCAAGTTCTCTTTTTTCATCTCCCCCTCTCCTCCTCCTTTTTAAACCGGCCCCCCCCCCCCCCCCCCCCCCCCCCCCCCCCCCCATCTACTCCGTTTGTGTTTGGTGCTCTGTGTCCCCTGTTCTCTTCCATAGTTTTTCTGCAACTTTTTACCTCTCCACACTTTCGTTTTATTGTACTCCCAGTTCTTAAAGAACAGGGAGTACTTTAGAATGGGAACGAAGAAATGCTCTGTGTGTGTGTGTGTGTGTGTGTGTGTGTGTGTGTGTGGGTGTGTGTGTGTGTGTCCGTGGTCAAAATGTGTTCCACTCGCTCTAGACAAAACTACTGGGCCGATCTTTCTGAAAATTTGTAGGTATGTTCACTATGGGTCAAGGATGATGCCCGATGTTTTAGTTTACCGTTACAGCCGTTACTAACGGCTGTAACGGCCTGTAACGGTTTTCTTCTCCATGGAATATCTCAGAAAGTACTTGGCTGACCTTTGTGAAAATTAGCAGGTATGTTCATTATGGGTCACGGATGATGCCCGATGTTTTAGTTTACCCCGTTACAGCCGTTACTAACGGCTGTTACAGCCTGTAATTGTTTTTCTTCTTTATGGAATATCTCAAAAAGTACTTGGCCGATCTTTCTGAAAAGTTATAGGTATGTTCACTATGGGTCACGGATGATGCCCGATGTTTTAGTTTACCGTTACAGCCGTTACTAACGGCTGTAACGGCCTGTAACGCCTTTTCTTATTTACAGAATATCTCAAAAAGTACTTGGCCGATCTTTGTGAAAATTAGCAGGTATGTCCATTATGGGTCACGGATGATGCCCGGTGTTTAGTTTACCGTTATAGCCGTTAGTAACGGCTGTAACGGCCTGTAACGGTTTTTCTTCTTTATAGAATATCTCAGAAAGCACTTAGCCGATCTTTCTGAAAATTTGTAGGTATGTTAATTATGGGTCACGGATGATGTCCGATGTTTTAGTTTACCGTTACAACCGTTACTAACGGCTGTAACGGCCCGTAACGCTTTTTCTTCTTCATGGAATATCTCAGAAAGTACTTGGCTGATCTTTGTTAACATTAGCAGGTATGTTCATTATGGGTCACGAATAATGCCCGATGTTTCAGTTTACCGTTATAGCCGTTACTAACGGGTGTAACGGCCTGTAACGGTTGTTTTTCTTCATGGAATATCTCAGAAAGTACTTGGCCGATCTTTGTGAAAATTAGCAGGTATGTTCATTATGGGTCACCGATGATGCCCGATGTTTTAGTTTACCGTTATAGCCATTACTAACGGCTGTAACGGCCTGTAACATTTTTTTTTCTTTATGGAATGTCTCAGAAAGTACTTGGCTGATCTTTGTGAACATTAGCAAGTATGTTCACTATGGGTCACGGATGATGCCCGATGTTTTAGTTTACCGTTATAGCCATTACTAACGGCTGTAACAGCCTGTGACGGTTTTTCTTCTTTATGGAATATCTCAAAAAGTACTTGGCCGATATTTCTGAAAATTTGTTGGTATGTTCATTATGGGTCACGGATGATGCCCGATGTTTAAGTGTAACCGTTATAGCCATTACTAACGGCCCATAATGGTTTTCTTCTTTATGGAAAATCTTAGAAAGTTCTTGGCCGATCTTTCTGAAAATTTGTTAAGTATGTTCATTATAGGTCACAGACGATGGCCGATGTTTACCAGAATAGCCATTACTAACGGTTACACCAGTCCAAGACGGTTTTTCCTCTTTATGGAATATCTCACGCGTATTCAGGATAAACTGGGAGTACGTTTATATGCTTTGCATCTTGTTTTATTCTACTACCTTTCGCTGGCTGCTTTGGGGGTGCTGTTGGATTCTTCTTTGAACCCTTGGTGATGAGAACACCACAGAATTATGGACTGTGATGTGTCTCTATTTGACGCCAAGAGCACAGACACAATCAGCCGTGTCTCCCTGATGAGTTCCGATCCAGCGGACGAAAGGCTTAGGAGCAGGCGATACATATAGATCTGCCTTCGAGAGGGTTTGTGATGGTTCCCTCATGCAGCTAGTGAAGGGTTTTCATTTTTATAATGTACATTTTCCCATTTTTTATTTTTATTATTATTATTTTTTTTTTAACATTTCAAATCTTTGCCAAGTCATTACTATAAAGATGGAAGGAAAGAATTGTTAACCTACACTTGTTTTCCCCCACTACTTAACTGTTCAGCATTATATATATATATATATATATATATATATATATATATATATATATGTGTGTGTGTGTGTGTGGTGTGTGTGTGTGTGTGTGTGTGTGTGTGTGTGTGTGTGTGTGTGTTTTTCCTCTCTCCTTTTTCCATTTTTTTCTCCCTCTCCCCAACCCCCCTCTTCCTCCCTCCCCCCCCCTATTTCTCTCTCTGTTCCTCCTCTTAAGCCATTTAACATCGTCCTTATTACATTTATGAAAAGTCTGAACGTCGGTTTATATATATATAATTGCATTCATAGTGTTGTTATGCTGATTTATCAGTATGAATGATAGGTGTCAAAATGATGTGTGTATGGCTAATACAAATTCAATGACAGGGTCTCGGCTTGAAAATCTTTGTCCTTGTGCATTAAAGATCGATCAGTCAGTCAATCAGTCTCTCCCTCACCAACGGGCTCTCTCTCTCTCCCGTCTCGTTTTACTCTGAATCCGTCACATTTTTGCTGAATGAAACATACATTTTCAGTCTAGTTATGGTATACATATAATGTTATAGCCGTCCCTCACGAAGCAGGAATCAACTTAGAGGCGAACTGCTGAAAGCTCGGGAACACCAGCTGTGGAGACTGACTTGAATGAATGTTGCTCGTGTAGATATTAGGCCTCTCTCTCTCTCTCTCTCTCTCTCTCTCCTCCTCTCTCTCTCTCTGTGAAACACACACACTAGCCTACGGCAGACAGAGATCTACGGTAGGCAACCAAACCTAGGCGACTACCCCGTGTAACAAGAGTGGTTGCTCTTTTATATTTTGTTTTATATTTCAAAAGTTTAGTTTGAAATGCATAAACTATCTTCTACTATATTTTTGTTTATAAAAAAGAAACAGTAATATATATTCCACTAAAAATAATGTTAAAAGTTTTATAGTAACGAATGTACAATATACATTCATTTATTTACTACAAGATATGTAATATAGCCTATAGCTAACTATTCATTTTAAAATGTATAAACAATAATTTCCGGCGTGAAGTTACATCGTAAAGATCCCATGACACTCCTATGCAGGAACAGTCAAAATTGGGTTACGGAAATAATAATGTTTGGCCGAGGGAGGCTCTTGCTTACTCGTCATAAAAACCTGCCTTATCGGCAGAAATGATGGCCAGACTGTTGCAAAGACTTGTCGGCCCTAACGTTTCATGTCTACATGCATTACTGCTGGGCGTGTCCTCCTGGCCTTATCGGCAGAAATGATGGCCACACTGTTGCAAAGGCTTGTCGGCCCTAATGTTTCGCAAACATCTTGACAATGAGGCTGTGAGACGTGCGACAGGGATCATTGATCAGTGTCTGTATTACTGCCATGTCCGAAGAGGCAAAACCACGAACGTGACGTGACATACAAGAGTGTTTGCCTTTGTCTCTCACTCCTGACTCTGTAAAGCAATATTTTTGTAAAGTCTTTTATCGAGGAACCATCCATTTTCAAAGATAATGTTACAGAACAATTTAAAACTTATAAATCAAGACTATTATGCAACAAGTTATTTTTTTATAGCGTTCCTATATAAAGAAGTATAAATATTATAACAAATCATTTTTCACAAGCGACTTGCTTGTTTTTATTTAAAGATTATTAGAGGAAATTTGCCGGCGAGCGCTCAAGTACAAGAACCCACGGCAATCTCATTAATAAGATTGTTCAAGGAACAGTTTCTTGCATTTGTTTCGAGAAGGTTTCTGATCAGCCTGCTACAAAACACATGAAATCAGCATGTGACTATACAGAGTTAGTGACACAATAAAACTAAGACGTATGAATTGCACACATGCGGTAATGGAAGTATTGTGCGGTACGGTCGTGGCATGTCAGTGGCCTACTGATGTCGTATTGCTATATTAAAGAATAGTTTGGAAGAGTACAGTGTCTGTCAAAAGATAAATCGGACAGATTTGTTACCAAATGGCTACTGCATGGATCATTAACTCTCTTCGTTCATTAATCAGTGTGGTGTGGTGCACGTATGAAGTCTTTTATATGGTTTTGAGCCATTCTGTGTATTCCTTTATGTTCGTTAACTTTCAAATGGCAGACTTCTGGTGTAATAATAATAATTTTTGTTTAAGTATATGGAAAACGTATAGGAACCAGAATAACAAGCGCTATAAGGATCATTCTCTCTCTCTCTCCTCAACCTGAGATTTTTTCTTGCACAGCCAGAATGGAAAGAATTAAGAGAGAGAAGACGGGCGTAAAAAAAAGAAGGGGGGAGGGGGGGGGGATAGTGAAATTAAAAAAAATAATAACATGTTCCAGATATTGAATGGAAAAAAAACTGGATCATTTTTTTTCCACAGAAGCAGGGGAGGAGAAGAGGGCATGACAATGTTAAAGTGTGAATACAAAATCCTTCACTGACAACTTTGGGACCATAGAATTCTGTATATATCAACAGACCCATTTGTTTCTGCCCACCAGAATCGACTTTGGGGTATACAAATCAAGGTCACACAGTCATTACTAGATCAGAGGTTAAGGGGGAAAGTGCAGGGCTGGCGCAGCTTATTGCCTGGGTATTGCTGTCAAATTCGCTAACCAGCCCGAAGTGACGTTTCTGAAGGAATCGTGTTCATATGAGGTCGGCCGAATAACTCGAGTGCTGGTCAACAATCTGATGGTCGAGTGTTCGAAGCTCCACACGTCTGATAGGTGGACCCGGACTTGTCTCTCCAATAAGTCAGCACACATTTATGATTTACGCAGACCATTGACCTAGCTATACTTATCTCTCATTTATAAATAATGTTCGTAGACCCAAACTTGCTGTACACTCTTCTGATTCTGAGGAGTTCTCTCTCTCTCTCTCTCTCTCTCTCTCTCTCTCTCTCTCTCTCTCTCTCTCTCTCGTCTCACACACACACACACACACACACACCACACACACACACACACACACACAGAAAGAAAAATATTCTTATTGACTCCCTATTCATAATTTTTTATAATAAATAAACATAAAAAGAGAGAGAGAAAAAAATACGTAAACCAACCAAACCAAACAAAAAACAACATCATCAATTCTTCATCTTTTCAGACTTTATAAGAGATCTACGTGTAATTCAGCTGCAGACATTCAAATGCCGACATCCAGGAGAAACTGACTGTGGGACCTATATTTCACGAACACAGTTCAAAGGTTGTTAGAAAGACAAACTGTCGAAAGTCCTCAATGATGTCGTGTTGGTGACATTTGGACGTAAAGACGTTGACCATGACGACAGTTCACAAGGGCGGTTTCTGGCACGTCATGTTTCGGACGAAATGAGTGGGTGCAGACCACGATTTGATGACCACGTCCACGTCACACCAGTAGGGCTGTCAGGCAAGACAGTCACAACACGTAAATAAGCAGGCACCACGTCTACGCTCGTACATACTCATGCATACACATATATACATACATTTATGCATATACACTCGCAGACGCCTTTGCACGTGTGCGCGCGCACACACATTGGCGCACTTGATACATATGCGAATGAATGTGCTTGGATGCGCACTCACAACACGCGCGAACACACACACACACACACACACACACACACACACACACACACACACACACACATACACACACAACACCACAACACCACAACACACACACACACCACACACACACACACACACACACAACACACACACACACACACACACACACACACACACACACACACACACACACACACACACACACACACACAACACAACACACAACACACACACACACACACACACACACACACACACACACACCACACACACACACACACACACACACACACACACACACACATACACGCACACACAAACACACATTGGCACGCGACCCGCAGAGATGCAGGGAAACGCAGACGGTAACAGAGAGAGAGAGAGAGAGAGAGAGAGAGAGAGAGAGAGAGAGAGAGAGAGAGAGAGAGAGAGAGAGAGAGAGAGAGTCAAAAAACGGGCAAGTGCGCCGTGGCCTTCCTTTCCCCACCGGATACAGGTTTCATAGAGGCGACAGCCTAGAATTCTCGTTTGGTTGACGCAAGCTTTCTCTCATGCCAGACATAAAGGCCGACATGCGGTACCAAATCTCGTGACTAGTGCATGCAATTCTGTCACGTCCTCGGAAAAACGCATGACACGATCAGAGTTCTCACTTACTGTAAGTCGGAAGAGTTAGTCATTGTCATAACGTACTTCTGCCTGCACCCGTTGTTCAACGCTCACTCCTCTCTCTTCTCTAGCCGCAAGGAAACGCTAGCCGCTCTTGTATTCTGGTTCCATGAAACCTGCCTCTGTGTCTGTGGTCAGTTGGGGGTCAAAGTCTGGGCTCTGACCTGCTTCCAAGACACTGCTTCTTACTGGGTGGAGGGATTGCTGTCTCCCACTCCACGGCTCAGTCGCTATTGTCAGTGAGGAGAGACTTTGGCCTACTTGTCGTGACGGTGATAGGCGAACGTTGGATCAGAACACATTGGTACAGCACTAGATAGTGCCTTCCTACTGAAAAGTTACACATATACATAAAGAAGTATACACAAATGTACATATATACACACGTACGTACATACATGGGCACATGGATACATACCGATATATGTGTGCATACGTACATACATACATACATATATACATACATGCATGCATACATACATAATATATACATACACACATACATGCACACAACATATACATACATACATACAGACATACATACACATTTATGCACACATACATACATAACACATAAATACATACACACAAAACATACAAACATACATACATACATACATACATACATACACTACACACACACACACATACACACATACATACATGCATGCATGCATGCATACATACATACATACATACATACATACATACATACATACATACATACATACATACATACATACATACATACATACATACTTCAGAACCGGCAGGACATCTTTTGCTCATACATCGACGCACATTGCACAGATGGAAACACACGTGCATTTGATTGACAGACAGGCAGACAGACAGACAGACAGGCTGACTGAACGTCTGACCTTGGCTTTAGCGCTGGGAGGACACTGGTTGTCGGGGACACTGCCCATGCATTCTGAGCTCAGACACTGGTCAGATTCCTGGACACTGACGGAGAACTGGTACACCACGCCGTCCACCACCTGAAAAAACAAATCCCGATTTCTGTCAACGCATAAACGGCTCGCTGACTGACACTTAATGCATGAACTGCTTGCTCACTGGCGCTTAACGCATGAACTGCTTGCTCACTGGCGCTTAACGCATGAACTGCTTGCTCACTGGCGCTTAACGCATGAACTGCTTGCTCACTGGCGCTTAACGCATGAACTGCTTGCTCACTGACACTTAACGCATGAGCTGCTTGCTCACTGGCGCTTAACGCATGAACTGCTTGCTCACTGACACTTAACGCATGAACTGCTTGCTCACTGACACTTAACGCATGAACTGCTTGCTCACTGGCGCTTAACACATGAACTGTTAGCTGTCTGGCACTTAACGCATCAACTGCTTGTTCACTGGCGCTTAACGCATCAGCTGCTAGCTCACTGGCGCTTAACGCATCAACTGCTAGCTCACCGGGAGATAAAAATGCCAACGGCTCCGTCCACCAGTCAATAGGCCTTGCTATTTT
>CM065718.1:76426347-76443847 GCA_033310375.1 Conus canariensis
ACTAAAGATGAGTCTGACTGGCGACACATAACAAATGGGTCACTAAAGATGAGTCTGACTGGCGACACATTACAAAGCAAAATGGCCGAACTAACCAGGAGTAAAGAATGTGGCTTGAACAGAGCGTGGCGTGGAAGTTCGCCTTTTCCGGTCCAACAACGGAAGTAAAGGCGGTGACGCATGCCATCGCACGGACTGGGTTGACAAAGCTTCTGTGTCTGGCTCTGCGGCTAAACACTAATCATCGTCGTCTGCAGAGGTACGGGGAAGACGGCAGGGCAGGCCTTGAAGGTGGTGTCCCGCGCCATTGAATGAAAACAGGTAGTAACACAACAGCTGTGATCTGGCTCAACGGTAGTGCAGGTTTCCCTCTGAGGGCAGGCCCATGGTGACTTGTCATTGCTGGCACCTGTGGACTGATGCTATTCCGACAGTGCCAGTCAAGTCTCCATGTGGCACCTGTGGACTGATGCTATTCCGACAGTGCCAGTCAAGTCTCCATGTGGCACCTGTGGACTGATGCTATTGCCACAGTGCCAATCAATTCTCCATGTGGCACCTGTGGACTGATGCTATTCCGACAGTGCCAGTCAAGTCTCCATGTGGCACCTGTGGACTGATGCTATTGCCACAGTGCCAGTCAAGTCTCCATGTGGCTGCTGTGGACTGATGCTATTGCCACAGTGCCAGTCAAGTCTCCATGTGGCTGCTGTGGACTGATGCTACTGCCACAGTGCCAGTCAAGTCTCCATGTGGCTGCTGTGGACTGATGCTACTGTGACAGTGCCAATCAATTCTCCATGTGGCTGCTGTGGACTGATGCTACTGTGACAGTGCCAATCAATTCTCCATGTGGCTGCTGTGGACTGATGCTACTGTGACAGTGCCAATCAATTCTCCATGTGGCTGCTGTGGACTGATGCTACTGTGACAGTGCCGATCAAGTCTCCATGTGGCACCTGTGGACTGATGCTACTGTGACAGTGCCAATCAAGTCTCCATGTGGCTGCTGTGGACTGATGCTACTGCCACAGTGCCAATCAAGTCTCCATGTGGCTGCTGTGCAGAGGAATCGGAGATCAACGGCTTGGGCAGAATGCTATCGATGCGATGTGAGATTTTTGATGGTAAAGCAGAAAGAAGTCATCAGACTGACACTTTGACATGATCATACATCAGGTTGTCTTTGACAAAACAGTTTCAGTATGTCAGTGTTGAGAGAAAACATAATAAAAGTAACATGGAATAACATGGATCGTGAAATGTTTAGAAGTTGGCCATGTCTAAGGATAAAAGTCACATGGAATAACATGGATCGTAAAATGTTTAGGTTTAGAAGTTCACTATGCCTAAGGATAAAAGTCACATGGTATAACATGGATCGTGAAATGTTTAGAAGTTGGCCATGTCTAAGGATAAAAGTCACATGGAATAACATGGATCGTAAAATGTTTAGGTTTAGAAGTTCACTATGCCTAAGGATAAAAGTCACATGGAATAACATGGATCGTAAAATGTTTAGAAGTTCACTATGCCTAAGGATAAAAGTCACATGGTATAACATGGATCGTGAAATGTTTAGAAGTTGGCCATGTCTAAGCAAAGGCAATGTGCACGGCGGATCTCCTTCCGCCGCCTTAACGTTCCCCGAACTGAATCAGCTACCACCAGGCTTTGCGTTTGTACAAATCTGCCCCGCGTCATTGGATCCAACTTCCCACCGTCCGTTTGTACAAATCTGCCCCGCGTCATTGGATCCAACTTCCCACCGTCCGTTTGTACAAATCTGCCCCGCGTCATTGGATCCAACTTCCCACCGTCCGTTTGTACAAATCTGCCCCGCGTCATTGGATCCAACTTCCCACCGTCCGTTTGTACAAATCTGCCCCACGTCATTGGATCCAACTTCCCACCGTCCGTTTGTACAAATCTGCCCCGCGTGAACGGATCCAACTTCCGACCGTCCGTTTGTACAAATCTGCCCCACGTGAACGGATCCAACTTCCGACCGTCCGTTTGTACACATCTGCCCCGCGTGAACGGATCCAACTTCCGACCTCAGCTCCACAGCTGAACATTCTAACTACGTGACTGCGGCCCCGCCCTCCCCCCCCCCCCCCCCCCCTCCTGGTTTTGCAGCCTGACCAAAACATGCAAACAACCAACCAAAAACAATTAAAAATAATGATTAAGCCAGCTACATAGAACGTACGCATCAAGCCTTTTCATATCAAGTACACAAACATACCTGTAGCGTGCTTTCAAGGGATTCTGGAATAAAACAATGTCTATATATTAAAAAAAAAGTTTCCTTGGCGATAAGGAAGCATTTTACCCATGTTTACAGTATTCGTTGGTGTAATCAGTCGTTCGTTTTTCTTTACTTGCTTTATTTTTCGTCAAGTTAAGAATACATCACCTTTCAATCATCCGTTTACTGACCGATCGGTCAGGGTGTGTGTGTGTGTGGTGGGGGGGGGGGGAGGTGCAGGTGAGGAGGGGGAGGTGCAGGTGAGGAGAGGGTGGAATGCGTGTACATGTGTGAGTGTATGAGTGTGTGTATGAGCGAGTGCGCGTGAGTACGTATGCGTGCGTGTGTGTGAGTGTAGGCGCGCGCGCACGTGCGTGCATGGGTGTATGCATGTGCGTGTGCATTTTCAATTTTGTTTTTCCAATTTATTTTTCAGACTACACGATCCAGACATATTCACAAATAATGGCTACGAACCATACTATCAACACGACAGCAGACTTCACCTCACTCAACGGAAGCTCGCCATTCTCCCACTGTCTGGTTCTGCCCGCCCTGCAGTTCGTTCCCTGGAACAACCCCGACAACATCCTCACCGCCCGCACGGAAGAGCTAGTGCGGCAACTGAAAGACTTGCTGTTTCTGCCGCTCTGCTTTCTGATTGGCTGTCCGGCCAACGTCATCAACATGGCGGTGTTCTACAGGCAGGGTGTGAAGGAAAGGATCAACGTGTGTCTGTTCTCTCTGGCGCTGGCTGACGGCCTGTACCTGTTCTGTAACATGCTGTGGTATGGGGAGCAGTTGTATCTGCAGTTTACCACCAAAGAGATGTGAGATGATGTGTGTGTGTGTGTGTGTGTGTGTGTGTGTGTGTGTGTGTGTGTGTGTGTGTGTGTATTATATAATATATATATATATATATAATATATATATATATATATATATATAGTTACAGTAAATTTATCAAATCAGGAAATTTATAAATTTCCTAACCATTTCAGTAAATTTATAAAGTTACTGTTTCACTCAGGAAATTTACAAATTTCCTAAAAAGTCTAGGAAATTTATAAATTTCCTGATTTTAAAGGCCAGGAAATTTATAAATTTACTGAAACCTTGCACACCACAGACGATACACTTTATTGAATGCAATATGATGTTTTATTCTTAAAACATTATGGGAATAAAAAAAGCACACATGATGAGGATGACGATTTACACACACACACACACCACATCCTATAAAAACGTTCAGGTTGCTGTTTCATTCATTGTGCCAAGAGGGGCTTCCATGACATGGAGAATTACACATGAGTTTTGCTTTGAAGCATTTGCACTTGTTTGTTTGGCACTTTCTCGCTCCACCCCCACAGTTGTACTTAGTGTAGCCTTGACCCCCTGATGCTGATTCTGCAACAACAGCTGATCGCAGAGATACTTGTTTTTCAAGATTGACATCAGTCATCGAAAGCAGTCTTTGAGGGCATAGATCAAACTGGTTTCGTGAATACCCTCCCCTCAAAACCCCGGCCTTCACTGCAATGGTATAAATGTCAGTTTTGAAGTCCCTGTTTACAATAACACCTAAAATGTTTCTAGCATCGCCTCTGCCACGATCGACCATGGGCACTGGCACTGCCACATTGTCGCCTACTTCTCCACATTTGAAATCCACCCTGCTTCTTTTTACCATTCGGGAACAGATTGTAACTTTTGGCTTGATACTGTTTGAACAGTTCCTCTGTAAACTTTTTTCACAATCACTTGCCATTGCGTTTGACCCAAACACCTCAGAGCAAACTGAATTTCTTTGCCACGAAAAAGCCTCACACCCGAGTTGTCCTCTCACTGGTGAAGTGGGTTCACTTTTCAAGATAACACATATCAGTATTGCAGTAAGTGAAGTGGGTTCACTTTTCAAGATAACACATATCAGTATTGCAGTAAGTTTGACAAATTTACTGAAAGTACTTTAAGTTTTCAGTAAATTCGTTTAAAAAATGCCTTCAAAACTCAGGAAATTTATAAATTTCCTATTTTGTTTTAGGAAATGTGTAAATTTCCTGAGTGAAACAGTAACTTTATAAATTTACTGAAATGTTTAGGAAATTTATGAATTTCCTGATTTGATAAATTTACTGTAACATATATATATATATATATATATATATATATATATATATATATATATATATTATGTGTGTGTGTGTGTGTGTGTAATATATATATATATATATATGTGTGTGTGTGTGTGTGTGTGTGTGTGTGTGCGCGCGCGCGCGTGAGAGAGAGAGAGAAGTAGAGAGAGAGAGAGAGAGAGAGAGAGAGAGAGGAGAGAGAGAAGGGGAGGACTTTCAGCTTGTTATGATAACACTTAATGGATGCCAATCAGAAATGTCTACACTGTCTAACAGACGTCACAGATTTCGAAAGGTTAAAAAGACAATGAAAGCGCGATGATTTGGATCTATCAAATACAAAGAAACAAGAGATCATTCTATCAGCTGATGAATTGTACACTCGTTATTTGGCTGGGGCGCCATTCCGGCTTTATTAGGATATCTTCTGGAGGATGAGAACATTATTCAGATCCGATCAACAATTAGAACCAAAACCACAAAGGAGAGAGAGAGAGAGAGAGAGAGAGAGAGAGAGAGAGAGAGAGAGAGAGAGAGAGAGAGAGAGAGAGAGAGAGAGAGAGAGAGGAGAACAGAACACAACAGAAAGAGCACACTGTTTATCACAGTGCTGTGTGTCGTAACAATGTCATCAGAAATGTCATCAGGTGACTTCAGTTGTAATCAGGTTGTCTCCTCACAGACTCGGTGACCAGATCGATGTGTGTATTGGGGGTTCGGGGTTGGAGTTCTTCTGTCTGGGAAGATTTGAGGCTCAGTCTTGTTCCAGTGATCGCCAGTCCTCTCAGACAAGGAACACCACAGCGGGCTGAGCCAGCTAACAACGCCAACTAAATGCGTCAATTTGAAGTTGCTCGTACTCTGTAGACATAAAATAATACAGACGCTTTTCGCCTCGTAACTCCCGTACATTTCACGCCTTTTTGACATTTCGTGACCCTGTTATTGATAATTGGTACACGTGTTCACCAAAGCATTTCACCGTAAGTATGGATAGTTGTTTGCTTATGACTACCATAAAGGTTTGTTCGTTCACAAAAGATGTGGGTGATTATTTGTCCATGACGTAAAGCAAGGCTTTGTTCTTTTACAGAAAGTGTGGATTTGTGTTCATCCGTGCCATACAGTAAGGCTTTGTTCCTTAAATAAAGTATGGATCAGTTTTACCCATGACATACGCTAATTTTGTTTATATTATTATAGCCAAGCTGACCATACACAACCTTTCCAGTGATGTCGACATACACACACACCCCTTGAAAACGAAGCAAACATCAAACGCAGTCAATGACATGGAAGCTAAACTCTTGACATCTTGATCATTCAAAAGAAACATCTTCAAATAAACACACTCTGCAGAATGGGCGAGGTAGTGTCCATTCTTAATAGAGTGTGCTACCATCTGGTCGTCAGATACCGAGAAAAAAACTATCATAAATTGAAATCAGAATACAAATATAAAAGTTTCCAGAAGATAGACAAGGGAATTATCCACAAAGGCAGAAAACCAGAATATGACAGTGGAGAAAGACAAAAAAAAAAAAAAAAAAAAAAACTTGAGGAAATAGGCCGGGTAAAAGACAGAGACAGAAAAGAGACAGTTACTAAAACAGAATCCCCACAAGACGGGAGAGCTACTTACACTGAAAGAGAGACAGAGAAGAGACAGTTACTAACACAGAATCCCCACAAGACGGGAGAGCTACTTACACTGAAAGAGGACAGAGAAGAGACAGTTACTAACACAGAATCCCCACAAGACGGGAGAGCTACTTACACTGAAAGAGAGACAGAGAAGAGACAGTTACTAACACAGAATCCCCACAAGACGGGAGAGCTACTTACACTGAAAGAGAGACAGAGAAGAGACAGTTACTAACACAGAATCCCCACAAGACGGGAGAGCTACTTACACTGAAAGAGCTCTGGGCATCCTCAGGGAAAAGGCGTTCTTCCTTCACATAAAGTGTCGGTCAGTATTTATCCATGACATATACAGAAAGGCTTTGTTCCTTCACATACACAGAGGCTTTGTTCCTTCACATACAGAAAGGCTTTGTTCCTTCACATACAGAAAGGCTTTGTTGCTTCACATACACAGAGGCTTTGTTCCTTCACATGCACAGAGGCTTTGTTCCTTCACATGCACAGAGGCTTTGTTCCTTCACATACAGAAAGGCTTTGTTCCTTCACATACAGAAAGGCTTTGTTGCTTCACAGAAAGTATGGATCACAAAAAGCATGAATTACTGTTCACCCATGAATACACATGGCTGCGTTCCTTTGAGAGAAAGTATAGATTTCAGAAAATATGGATTAATGCTCGCCCATGACACATTTTTTTTTTATCTTTGGCCCTTTACAGAAACTACGGATAAATAAGTGTTCACTCGTGACATACAACAAATCGTTGATTCTTCACAGAAACTACGCATAACGCTTCCCACATGACTAACAGTAAATATATTTTTCTTTTACAGAAACTATGCTTTACAATCGTGAGCAGCGTGATCTCAAAACTTTCCATATGGACTAATCCGTACGCAGAGACACCTCCTTGATGAAACAAGAACTGAACCTGAAACTATAGATAACTGTTTACCGTTGATATATAATTAGTCTTTGTTCCTTCACATAAATTATGGGTTACTGATCGCGCATGGCATTCAATAAGGTTTTGTTCTATCAAAGAAAGCGTGAATGGGCATTAATCCATACTTTCTGTTTTCAGTAAGGTTTTATTCCTTCACAAAAAGTATGGACTAATGTTCGCCCATGACATACACGAAGGTTTAGTTCCTTCACAGACAGTCTGGATGAATGGTTACCCATGATAGACAGATGGGTTTTGTCCCTCTCAGAAAGTAGGGAAGATTGTTCACCCATAACATGATGTAAGGTTTTTTCCCTTCACACAAGGTGTGGTTTATTGTTCACCGATGACGTACAGTACGGCTTTGTCTTTCCACATAAGCTGTGGGTCACAGAAAGTATGGATTTATGTTCGCCATGACATACAGAATTAGTCTTTGTTCCTTCAGAGAAACTCTGAATTACTGTTCACCCATAGCATAGAGAATTCATCGGTTCTTCGAAAGTATGGATTCAAGTTCACCCATCACATACAGTGTGCCTTTGTTCCTTCACAAAAAGCATGTTCACCTATGGCACGCACTTAGTGTTCACCCATGACACACACTTAGTATTCACCTATGGCACGCACTTAGTATTCACCAATGACACACTTAGTATTCACCAATGACATACACTTAGTATTCACACATGACATACACTTAGTATTCACCAATGACATACACTTAGTATTCACACATGACATACACTTAGTATTCACCTATGGCACGCACTTAGTATTCACCAATGACATACACTTAATATTCACCTATGCCACACTTAGTATTCACCCATGACATACACATAGTATTCACCCATGACATACACTTAGTATTCACCTATGGCACACTTAGTATTCACCCATGACATACACTTAGTATTCACCCATGACATACACTTAATATTCACCTATGACACACTTAGTATTCACCTGTGACATAACTTAGTATTCACCTATGACACACTTAGTATTCACCCATGACATGCACTTAGTATTCACCTATGACACACCTAGTATTCACCCATGACATACACTTAGTATTCACCTATGACACACACTTAGTATTCACCTATGACATACATTCAGTATTCACCTATGACACACTTAGTATTCACCTATGACACACACTTAGTATTCACCCATGACACACTTAGTATTCACCTATGGCACAATTAGTATTCACACATGACATACACTTAGTATTCACCTATGACACACACTTAGTATTCACCCATGACATACACTTAGTATTCACCTATGACACACTTAGTATTCACTCATGACATACACTTAGTATTCACCTATGACACACACTTAGTATTCACCTATGACATACATTCAGTATTCACCTATGACACACTTAGTATTCACCCATGACACACACTTGGTATTCACACATGACATACACTTACTATTCACCAATGACACACTTAGTATTCACCTATGACACACACTTAGTATTCACCCATGACATACACTTAGTATTCACCTATGACACACTTAGTATTCACTCATGACACACTTAGTATTCACCTATGACACACACTTAGTATTCACCTATGACATACATTCAGTATTCACCTATGACACACTTAGTATTCACCCATGACACACACTTGGTATTCACACATGACATACACTTACTATTCACCAATGACACACTTAGTATTCACCCATGACATACACTTAGTATTCACCTATGCCACACACTTAGTATTCACCTATCACATACATTTAGTATTCACCTATGACACACTTAGTATTCACCCATGACACACACTTAGTATTCACACATGACATACACTTAGTATTCACCTATGACACACTTAGTATTCACCCATGACACACACTTAGTATTCACACATGAGATACACTTAGTATTCACCTATGACACACTTAGTATTCACCCATGACACACACTTAGTATTCACCAATAACACACTTAGTATTCACACATGACATACACTTAGTATTCACCCATGACACACACTTAGTATTCACCTATGGCACGCATTTAGTATTCACCCATGACATACACTTAGTATTCACCTATGACACACTTAGTATTCACCCATGACACACTTAGTATTCACACATGACATACACTTAGTATTCACCAATGACACACTTAGTATTCACACATGACATACACTTAGTATTCACCAATGACACACTTAGTATTCACACATGACATACACTTAGTATTCACCTATGACACACTTAGCATTCACCCATGACATACACTTAGGATTCACCAATGACACTTAGTATTCACCTATGACATACACTTAGTATTCACCTATGACACACTTAGTATTCACCCATGACATACACTTAGTATTCACCTATGATACACTTAGTATTCACCCATGACATACACTTAGTATTCACAAATGAGACACTTAGTATTCACCCATGATATGCACTTAGTATTCACCCATAACATACACTTAGTATTCACCTATGATACACACTTAGTATTCACCTATGACATACATTCAGTATTCACCTATGACACACTTAGTATTCACCCATGACACACACTTAGTATTCACACATGACATTGTCAGACGCGCTAAGGTCTGAAGGGAAACCACCTATACTAACACCGCCCCTCTCATACAACAACCCACGCCCAAACACAACATTAACAAATAAACAATATATTTATTTAATACGACACGCTGTCGAGCATGCACACACCACCATTCTACACGATAGACCCTCCCAACATCAACAGTACACACAACACAAAATATCCAATCAACCAGCACAAGCGTACATCAAAACCAGGCTGCCAAGCAACCACCCACTGGTGACCAACAAGTCGCACAACTCTTGGACCACAATAATGGCCATTTAAATTTGTTATGATGCACCAAACTTCCACAAAACGAACCCCAGAAACCATGTGAGTCATCAACTTATTGTTGTAACAGATGCATGTCCAGGTGAAATCCCCACAATCTCAAACTAGGCACGCTGTAACTTGTGGGACACACAATTTGGCTCGGTTAATCTGTTATTGCTCACCACACCGTTGATGACGGAGTAACGCGGACAAAGGCGACGAAGACGACGATACAGAAGATGATGAACACGCTACTAGGTTGAAGAGTTGAAAATAAGTAGTCGAAGGTTATACTGCAGAAACACGCAATCATAGCCTAAGACACCAGCCGACTAACGCACTGGAAATCAGCTGCCCGAAGATGTGGATGTAACAGCAGTGATGAGTCTGCACCACCACCAAACATGGACGCGCGCGCTTCCTAGCACGCCCACAACTGCGGCAGGGCTGCAAGCCTGTGCCCCCCCCCCCCCCCCCCCCCCCCCCCCCGGTCAGCTCCGCCTGGGTCAGCTCCGCCTGGGTCGGCCCCTCAGGCCGTCACATCAGCCCAGACGTCTGGTCAACACCGGGTGCTGCTCATCCACACTGGAAGCGGTGGCACTAACGAGAACGACACACCTGCATGCTCCAAATCAGTGGCTGGATTCACACTACATTTGCGCATTCCTACACTGTCACTTGTCACGAGTCACGACCAATAGGACACACGTTGTACAGCTGCACCCCTGCGAGACAATTACTATCACACCAAGGACGAAACCCTCAACAAAACGTATGTTCATTCATTCATTGACTGGCCGATCAATATTCCGCCATCCCATAATGTCACTGACCTAAGGGCCCAAACACGACAACCACTCAGAGTCACAAACACAAACACAAAAGGCATTCAACGTGACAACCACAACCAATTCTAGTGCTCTATCGGTTACCAAAAGAACCCCCTCAACTATGCCCCTGCGCCAACACAGGTCTAAGCAAACAGAAGTCTCAGCACCGTCACAGTCAACACATCAACACCACCATAAGATGTAGACACCAGTCTCAAAACAAACAATGAAACAACTGACACCCGCCATACTGACATACTGACAATTACACTGGCATGGGATATAACACTAGCCTTAGTGACACAAATCCAGCAGCAGCAGAGGTGACCCAACATATAACACAACATCAATGACATCAGGTAACGCCAACGGCAGCAACAACAATAACAGTCGACTATCACACAAGACCCGATAGCAACACCAACCACACCAGTAACAACATAGTCAGAATCTCAGCATCCCAACCTGCACGTAGGAGTCACACTTAGTAATGGTCACACGTAATAAAAAAAACTATAAAAAAAATTTTTAAAAAAAACACATCAGTAGCTGCATCAATATTAAACACAGCAGCAACAATAAGAGAAAGTAATATTGACACTCCTGACACTCCTCTCTTATCAGTATTAACAATCCATCAATAAATGTTATTATTATTGTTATTAACGTTGCTTAACGTCCAGCCGACTACGCAGAGCCACGTTAGGACGACCCACACTGTCTACAAAATGAAAACTTCATTGCACGTGCGTCAACTGGCCCGAAGACGGGCCCCGCCTACCGGAACACAAAATGGGGAGGCGCCGGAAACGAGTCAGCGTCTGCGCATTCATTGAAATCAGGCACCAATAATTAAATTCTGACCCCACAGCAATGATTGGAAGTAGCAGTATTTGAAAATAGTTGGCGCCACAGGCAATCTCAATCGCTTTCAAAATAAAACCATGGCACCAGCATCCTTAGCCGTGTCTCTACACAACAGTGACAGTGCCAGCACTACGGCCAGCTTAGTGGCAGCAGCCACAGCCATGAGTTTGGCAACCATGCCACTTTGCCAACAAATTATCAACACGTCATCACCCCCCCCCCCCCTTCTCTCTACTATCACTTCCCCACTAAACTTACCCATCATATACCAATAGCGCGACCACAAAATAATAACCCCCTGACGATTCTCCTTTCACCAAACAAAATAACACAAGTAATTTTAAGTATCACTATAGCAACAGCACTAATAATCTACTAACCCCCCTTCCGCCAGCCTAGGACAGATTCCCAAAATTAGGAGAAGACTGGAGTTGACATACAACTCGGGTCATAGATAGGGAGGCCTACCCACTGCCATAATGGACTACACCTACAAACTTCTATCTTCTTCTTCACAATTAGCCTCTTACGCACATAACAACTAACTCATACGACCAGACCCTATCTACAAAAGACTACAACCCTAGCTCAATGATCGATCACTTCACTTAGAAAACAGCCAAATCTTGCTTCAAACTTACCCGAGAACCTTAAACGAAACAACAACGTAGGGAGGCGCCACACACTGACTACACCCCTACACATACATTTACGTGGCGTCACCAGAATCACACCTTGATCTGAATCGTGACCCACTTTTACATAGAACAGAGACTCCACTTGGTGGGCCAGGAACAGCCTCCCGAAAACCACACCCCTCAGGTCCGAAAGACCCAATGCCAAGAGTCCTGCTCGACACCCTAGCCAGAGACAGAACTGAATTTAGCGCGCCCTGCGCGCTCGCAGGTAAAATGCGGACACTCACTCAACATGACTGCACGTGCACAAGACAAACACACACTGCACGGGACGAAACGCGACGCACAGGTTCTGGGTTTGACATTCGCTCAACCCCGGGCGTTTAACGCACGGAAGTTCTGCCTTACCAACCAACGGGGCGTCCGTGAAACGCCAAACTAACAAACTGTTAGACATGTTCCCGGGTGTGTGCCTTACCAACCAACGGGGCGTCCGTGAAACGCCAAACTAACAAACTGTTAGACATGTTCCCGGGTGTGTCACGTTCTCCCTCCTTCCACCGCCTCCTCCTCTATCTTTGATGCCACGTCACACAAAACCGAGCTCTGGGTCATGACAGACATACACTTACTATTCACCAATGACACACTTAGTATTTACCCATGACAAACACTTAGTATTCACCAATGACACAATTAGTATTCACACATGACATACACTTAGTATTCACCTATGACACACTTAGTATTCACACATGACACACTTAGTATTCACCCATGATATACACTTAGTGTTCACATATGACATACATTTAGTATTCACCTATGACACACACTTAGTATTCACCTATGACATACATTCAGTATTCACCTATGACATACATTTAGCATTCATCAATGACATACATTTAGTATTGACCGATGACATACATTTAGTATTCATCTATGACACACACTTAGCATTCACCAATGACATACATTTAGTATTGACCGATAACACATATTAAGTATTCACCAATGACATACATTTAGTATTCACCAATGACATACATTCAGTATTCACCAATGACATACATTTAGTATTCACCTATGACACACATTTAATACTCACCAATGACATACATTTAGTATTCACCTATGACACACATTTAGTATTCACCTATGACACACATTTAGTGTTCACCAATGACATACATTTAGTATTCATCTGTAACACACATTTAGTATTCACCTATGACACACACTTAGTCTTCACCTATGACATACACTTAGTATTCATCTATGGCATACACTTAGGCTTTTTCCTTTTACAGAAAGCATGGATTACTGTTCGCCTGGGACATACACTATGGCTTCATTCCTTCTGTCTGCCTTCAACATAAGCGGATTTCACCGCACACCTGATTCAATTAACAGTTCAATGAATAAATGGATAAAACTGTTGCAGAAACGGGTAAACACAAAATGCTGCTGCTGCTGTCATTACACTGTAGTAGCTACTGATACTGCGGTTACTGTTTCTGCTGTCATTACACTGTAGTAGCTACTGATACTGCGGTTACTGTTTCTGCTGTCATTACACTGTAGTAGCTACTGATACTGTGGTTACTGTTTCTGCTGTCATTACACTGTAGTAGCTACTGATACTGCGGTTACTGTTTCTGCTGTCATTACACTGAAGTAGCTACTGATACTGCGGTTACTGTTTCTGCTGCTCGCGCTTCTACCACTGTTGCAGCGGCGACTGGCGCTGATGGCGCTGTAGTTGACGTTGCAGCAGCGGCATGAGAGTGACCGAAACTTTTCTGAGCCCCATACAACAAAAAGACTGTGCAAAAATCCCTACACTGTGTGCACAAGTGCTGAGAACATTGAAACAAAAAACTGAGGGGTATGCGCGTGGATGGGGAATGGGAAAGACGAGCTAGATTTGTTGTGCGATCCTTTGATTTGTCTTTACTGCAATGAATGGTCATAAAAGGATTTCTTATCTACTCAAAGAACGTTTATATCTAGTGCAATTCAATGGTATTATGTGATCAACAAGTACTTCGTCATGAAAGTCCTTTTACGTTATGTGCGCATTTAACCTCTCTCTCTCTCTCTCTCCCTCTCTCTCTCTCCTTCCCCTCCCTCCCTATGTCTCTCCCCCCCCCCTCCAGTCTCTCTCTCTTCCTCGTCTCTCTCCCATCCTCCCTTCTTATCTCTCCCTCCCTCCCTCCTTACCTTCTTTCTGTGTGTCTTTCTCTTCCTCCATCCCTCCCTCCCCCTGTCCCTCTCTCTCTCCTCTCTCTCTCCCTCTCTTACTCCCTCCCTCCGTCTGTCCCTCTACCCCCCCCCCCTTCTCTCTTTCAAAGATCAAAAACAGTAATCCTTTCGTCCTCTTCTGTCTATCCATGTACCATTGCACAGCTACGGGCCAGTGATGCTGTGGATGACCAACCATTACCTCCTGGGCTTCTACAGCTTCACCACTGTCTCCCAGATCCTCTCTGCCGTCATCGCCAGCGAGAGATGCTTCTGCATCCTGCAGCCCCTTCGCTCTCAGAACGTGCTCCGCACCTCCACCACCGCCATCGTCATCGTCGTCATTTTTGTCGTCATCGTGGGTCTCTATTTCGTCATCGTCACGCGCTATTACATCGTCTGCGCCTACGACCCCGTCAGCGCGAGCGTTGTCATGGTAACACTCGGCAGCGAGTTTTACTTCGAGCACAAGCCGTTTATTGACGTGTTGGACCTGTTTGTGTACGGTACTGTTCTGCCGTGGGTGGTGGTGATGGTGGTGATCGCGACGACGGTGGCGACGGTGGTGAAATTACGTCAGATTGTTGACTGGCGGAAGGGGACGGTTTCTGGTGGTGAGAGTGTGTCTGCACGTGAGATTGCCTTGACTAGGATGCTGGTGGGGAATTCGGTGTTCTTCATCGTCTGTGTGTTCCCCGCCACAGTCTTCAGGTGAGAGAGAGAGAGAGAGAGAGAGAGAGAGAGAGAGAGAGAGAGAGAGAGAGAGAGACAGACAGACAGACAGACAGACAGACAGAGACTATGTGGTGTGTGTGTGTGTGTGTGTGTGTGTGTGTGTGTGTGTGTGTGTGTGTGTGTGTGTGTGTGTGTGTGAGACAAAGAAAGACAGACAGAGAGAGAGAGAGAATGAGTATGTGTTTGTGTGTATGTGGTGGCGCGCATGCGTGTGCGCGCGCGCGCGCGCGCGTGTGTGTGTGTGTGTGTGTGTGTGTGTGTGTGTGTGTGTGTGTGTGTGTGTGTGTGTGTGTGTCCATGCCCGCGACTTTTAAACGCAAACACAGGAAGACAGTGAATGCTTCCAAACCATCCTTACAGGTAGCGTTGTCCACAACGGTAACAACAGCCCACCACATCGTTCTTTCCGTTTTGCTGCAACTCGTCCGTTGATGGATCGATCGTGTGTCTTTCAGGCTCGTCACCATGGCGCTGCCGGAGATCGCCGCAGGACGGCGACACCACAACCTGTTCATGACCGGGCTGTGGCTGCTCAACATCTTCTCCTACATCAACGCCACCTTCAACTTTGTCGTCTACTACGCCATGGGGTCCCGCTACAGAGACAGCGTGTGGGCGCTGCTGGGAAGGAGAAGAAAGCCGCCAGGCAGTATCAGCAAAGCCACGGGCGCCGTGAACACTGTGTCCACAACCACGTAAAGCAAAACCGTGACTGAACGGAATCCCTTGGGTAGAAAACCCACCGAAGAGGCTTTTTCTTTAAATACAAAAAATGAGGTAATGCGATCTGAAGAAGCTCTACAAACTAATGTTAATAGACTTCGTTTTTCTGTTCGTTTATAGATTGCACTGCGACAAGATACAACGCTGTGCAACTGTATAAAGAAACAAATTTAAATGTTGGTTGTATCTGCTTTAAAATGCATCTTAGTGTCTTTTTAGGGTACCTGCTCATCCTCTTCTTTCAGAGAGAGAGAGAGAGAGAGAGAGAGAGAATGATATTCTGATGTAGAAATTCTTCATTGTGCACGGTTATCTATGATTGATAGGTTTCAAACTGAATTTAACCTATTGTCCAGATATATGCCATATACGTTAATACATTGCACTTTCAGACTTTAACATTTATACCTCACTAAGTTATCCCTACATTCTGTCAAATTCCAAGTTGTTTTTGCATACGACTCCCCCCCCCCCCTCTCCATTTCCCCCGTGTTTAACTAACACGTTTTGATTAAACTGATTAATTTCCTTGCTCTTGTTTATTCTTATACGCATCTGTAAATAAAAAAACAAAATAAGGAAAAAAACAAAAACAAAGCTTCAACAAATGAATCTTCCTGTTGATTTCGCTTTCAGTATTTTAGTCCTCATTTTATATTTACAAGTACATATAGAATGTTGCAGACACAGAAATCTCCTGAGAACATTTAGCTTCAGAATTGCAAAACGTGAGAACATTTAGCTTCAGAATTACAAAACCTGAGAACATTTAGCTTCAGAATGACAACACCTCCTGAGAACATTTAGCTTCAGAATTACAACACCTCCTGAGAACATTTAGCTTCAGCATTACAACACCTCCAGAGAACATTTAGCTTCAGAATTACACCTCCTGAGAACATTTAGCTTCAGAATGACAACACCTCCTGAGAACATTTAGCTTCAGCATTACAACACCTCCAGAGAACATTTAGCTTCAGAATGACAACACCTCCAGAGAACATTTAGCTTCAGAATTACGACACCTCCAGAGAACATTTAGCTTCAGCATTTCAACACCTGCTGAGAACATTTAGCTTCAGAATTACAAAACCGCCGGGGTCCATTATGAAGTGTTGCGGTAATGCGTTTAGTGTAGGTGGGGTGGATTGGTGCGTTTAGGGTAGGTGGGGTGGATTGGTTTCCATTAACACAACAGACCGTTCAATACACCCCTTTTCATTTCACTGAAGATTCTTAACACATCCGGTTGCACAATAACCTTTTTATCTTATTTCAGCCTGTCATAGATGAGTCATCCTCATGGCCAGTCAGTTGCTTGCATTTGCTTTCACTCTGTACACCGTGTGTGTGTGTGTGTTGTGTGTGTGTGTGTGTGTGTGTGTGTGTGTGTGTGTGTGTGTGTGAGTGTGCGCGCGCACGTGTGTGTGTGTGTGTGTGTGTGTGTGTGTGTGTGTGTGTGTGCACGTGCGTTTGTGTGTGTGAGTATTTGAGTGTGTGTGAGAGTGTATAAGTGTTGGGGAGAAAGGGGGTGTGCGCGAACGTGTGTGTCAATATATGTGACCGTACGTCGGCGTGAGCAGGCGCG
>CM065718.1:76451347-76463847 GCA_033310375.1 Conus canariensis
CTTTACCTGCTGATTTGCTTGTACAGGGCGACGGAATACGCAGAGCGCCTTGAAGCGATACAATGGCAGAACAGCCTATCCCTGGAAGAAAATAATAGGAACACATTTCCTAGCAGAGTATACATTTCCACACATGCAGAGAGAGAGAGAGAGAGAGAGAGAGAGAGAGAGAGAGAGAGAGAGAGAGAGAGAGAGAGAGAGAGAGAGAGCATTAAGTGTACCTGCCTATATAAAATACAAGATTGTTTTCATCTGTTACACTGCCCCCAATCCCCTCATCCCCCACCCCCCACCCCCACCCTCACGCTCCTCCTAAATCCTCTTCCCTTCGGCATTCCCACAAATTATAATACACGCAACAGAAATTCAGGCGTTATTGTCTTTCGTTTAATTCAGGACAAGAATGTATACATCAGGTCCTGTTTTTGTTTGTTTGTTTGTCTGTCTGTCTATCAGTTAGCAAAATGGCAGAATTGTTTGTAGAATCATTATGTAGAAGTCATGCAACGTTCAGCTTTGCGGGAGCAAACGGTGTTGCATGTAGAATGTCGAAGTGATTCAATGTTCACCGTACGGGGTCCAGATGGACAGTGTTGTTTGTAGGATTCCTATGAAGTAGTGATCAACTATTTAACGTTTGGGGTCTGGTTCCAAACTGTTCAATGGTGAACACAGGGAAAACAAATCGATGGTTAATCAGCTTCATTAGTTAAAGGAGTCAGAGCTCCTACTGTTTGCCTCCTGTTTCTGACGCTTCTTTTTTAATTACTTTGTTTACTATCTTTTACATCTAGTTTCATAGTACTGTCGATACATCCCTTCAGCTAGCACAAGTGGACCGCAGATATGCAGAAACCCTTCAACACCAAGAACGTACAGGTCTGTGCCTACAGTGCCTCGGGCAAAGCCTACGGTTCAGAGGGCACAGTGCAGTATCAAGGTTCCATGATCAACAACAATCTGCAGTCCTCGGAACCCCAAATCGGGAAGAATCCACGGCGGTCGGTGGGGCATAGTTTCAGAAAGCACCCCTCACCCCCACCCCCTCTCCTCTTGCATCACCTTGAATATCCCCTGCAGCACTGGTGTGGCTGTCCACTGGAAAGTCTTGGGGGACCATGACAGCACTCCCTGAAGAATTTAGGGCCCACAGCCTCGCTTTGGAAACAGCCGAAGCACGGCCTGAGGCCTTATTGTCTTCGGGGAACAAAAAGGTTTACTTCCACTGAAAACACCATCCCGGAGCTGGAAGGCAAATGTGTAGATGTTGGCCTGTTACAAACATGAACAGCTTTCTTTTTGTTTCAGTTTTATACAGCCAAGCCGACAACAGCTCCTTTCAGAACCCCCCCCCCCCCCCGCCCCCCCTCCCCTCGCCCAAACAGGAAAATAAAGTCCTAAACAAATACCAAGTAATAATCTTGTTAATGTCCGGAAAATGCATAACAACTATGCTATTGACACGATCAAGGCGGACGTCATGCTGATAGCGGCTGCCATTCCGCTTAATCGATCTATCATCTTGACTTTTTTTACGTGAAGAATCATAAACATAAGCAAGACCACAAAAAGTGAAGAAAATAAAAGCATTCTGGTTAACAGACAAGAAGGAATGGATAGCTAGTGTCCACTCTGAACAATGTTAACAGTCTAATTACACTGTCTACAGACAAAGGCAATAAAAAGAAAAAGGCAATCGTGTCACTAAATTCCATCTATCTCCTGACAAAATAGGCGATACAAACTTTGTGTGTTCTCTAGCCTTGTCCAGACTACATTATAGTAACTCACTGATAACTGCTTGTGATCTATACTTGGTGCAAAATAATTCAACAACTACCATATTACGCTGCTCCTGTGCTCCCTCAACATCTTTTTTCTTTTAATCTGAAGGTAAAAACCTGGGGCTGTTCTTGGTTTTCAAGATTCCCTCTCAGACTTCAGTGTGTGAACAATATTCTTCGCAGCAAATAACGAACAAGCTGGGTAACCCCTGCTCCCATGATGAAATAGATACACACCCGTTACTCCGAATGAATGTTGTTTACAACACAGAATCGCCTAGCAGAAATGACAACACAGAGCACACACAACAAACAGCAGAAATGACAACACAGAGCACACACAACAAACAGCAGAAATGACAGCACAGAGCACACACAACAAACAGCAGAAATGACAACACAGAGCACACACAACAAACAAGGAGACCCCCGCCCCGCCCCGCCAATAAAAAAGGTTCCAAGCTTGCCCATACACCCCATACCCGACACTTCTACATATCAATAACAACTGGAGATGTAAACAAACACAAATTAACACTTACTCAGAACTGGCACAGGTTTTTCGATTTTGAGTATAGTCAAATAAACACACGGACAAACAGTTACAGAAACAGGTAACCTCAATTAGATTGGTATGAAAAGAACTCTTGAATGAGGCAGGGAACAGTAGATAACGAACATGTAGGGTAACCTTTGCTCCCGTTATGAAATAAATACGTGCCCATAACTCCAAACGAATGTTGCTTACAACACCGAGCAAGAGTTACCCTACTTGTTCGTTATTTACTGTTTACTGTTCCCAGCTTCACTTAATATTTCCTTTAATATTCTTCACAGTCTAAGGCTGGCTGATGATTTCTACTGTTCCTCTGGACTCGACGCAGTCTATGCAGGAAGCAGTCACAGTCTCTTCAGGCAGCTACACGCTTCAAATCCGTTGCCATTCTTTTCTTTTTTTTTAACTGCATAGTTCTTGAAACCTATACTTGCTCAGATCAGTTCAATTTTTCCGTGTTTGAAGATTGCAAATAACTCTTTTGACCGCATATGGTTATCATACTGATGAATTTATGGTCTATTTTTTACGGTTCAGTTGTGCCACTTTGCGTGAAATCAGATATTACAGGAGCGATCGCTCTCCTACTGTCTGTCATTGTCTGTCTGCTTGTCTATGTCTGTGTCTGTTTGTCTGTCTCTGTCTGCGCTCTCTTACTCCCTGTCTTTTTAGGTGCGTACGAGTATATGTGTGCGTGCGAGCGTTTGTTTAACCCGTCGTGCACGTTTGTCTGAGTGCGTAAGTGTGTGTGAGCGCGTCCACGGTCTGTGTATGTGTGCACGTGTGTTGTCCATGTGTGCGTGTGTGTGCGTGTGTGTGTGTGTGTGTGTGTGTGTGTGTGTGTGTGTGTGTGTGTGTGTGTGTGTGTGTGTTTTAAAACTGCGCGCGCGCGTATGTGCAAGTGCACACGCGCGCATGTGCGTGTGTGGAGTGCAGAAGTGAGTAGGTGCAGGGGGTGGGGGTGTTTGTGCGTGCGTAAGCACGTTAATGTGTGTGATATTCGTAGTACTTTGATTTCACGTCTTTTCTACGAATCATGTAACATTAGACAGTGTGTGTGTGTGTGTGTGTGTGTGTGTGTGTGTGTGTGTGTGTGTGTCTGTGTGTCTGTGTGTCTGTGTATGTGTGCACGCCCACAAGCACACGCATCGTGTGACAATCAATCGTGGACTGTCGTGAAAAGAAGCAGAACTACGTCCGTTGTTCATGCAACAGGTCAATAGAAAAATGAAATAAAGACACGTTGTTCATGCAACAGGTCAATAGAAAAATGAAATAAAGACACGTTGCCAATCTTTTGCACAGCCCCCCCTCTCTCTCTCTCTCTCTCTCTCTCTCTCTCTCTCTCTCTCTCTCTTGTTAACGAATCTCGCCAATGATCTTCCCACAAAACGAACCTAACCTATGCAGACATGGACTTCCCCATCCACTTTTCTTACCTATGTTTAGGTGTCTGTTGTTAACGGTCTCCGGCGACACAGACACACACACACACACACGCTCACACAATCGCGCACGCCCATCCAACGATACGGGAGGATTCTGTAACCAAAACAAACATTTCTATACGGGTATAAAAGATGGGTATCTGCGCAGCCTCAAGACGCATCCTATTGGGCACAACAACCGGCGCCTCAGCAGTCTTTTCATCTCTTTGATGGCAGTCGCCTTGTTACTGCTGTGACTGGCGGTGTTTTTCAGGCAGAGACTGGACACTCGTGTCAAAAGCTCAACAACAACAAAATTAGCGTATACAGTTTTCATTCCAAGATTTTAAACGGTTCTCCTACATTACCTTGACAAATTAAAAGCTGTACTATTTTGGTCAGGTAACAGCCAAAATAAGAATCAAATGCAGAGCATATTTCAGAAGAACAGAGGGGGAAATTTATGAGCTTATTGAATAAAACTTGGGTGGACTCTGTTTGAACAGGGAGAGAAAAAGGAAAGAACAAAAAAAAAAGAAGAAAAAGTAACGATTTCTAGTGTAATTTCATCTGACCAAAAAAAAAAAAAAAGAAACGAGAAGAGAAGGTCACGAACAACTTCCGCGCAAACATTGGTCGGACAACACAAGACTGAAGATATCCATCCATGACAATAAAAAGAAACAGAGGCCAGCAGTAAAAGAAAAAAAAATTGTTGTTTTCAAAGCCGAACAAAACTTCCAGGAATTTGACAGAAAGATACAAAAAGGAATTAACGGAAGACAGACAGAAAGATACAAAAAAGAATTAACGGAAGACAGACAGAAAGATACAAAAAGGAATTAACGGAAGACAGACAGAAAGATACAAAAAGGAATTAACGGAAGACAGACAGAAAGATACAAAAAGGAATTAACGGAAGACAGACAGAAAGAAACAAAAAGGAATTAACGGAAGACAGACAGAAAGAAACACCGCTGGAGGAAGAAGTCAGAAAGAGCGTCAGAAAGACACACTACAGACACAAAGAGAGAAACACCTGTAGAAATCATAGCCTGAAGTGTGTCACTGCAAAATACCTGTTCACGATGGAAGCCACCCACCTGCTGCCAACTCTGTTAGCGCTCGTCATGTCTTCCGTCGCACTGCCGAGAGAGCTTCGAACCCTTCCTTCCCAAAGCGCCGATCAACGGCCGGCAGTTCTGAACCAGCCCCCGCCCAAGGATGCAGCCACCCCTTTGGCATCAGTGCCGACCCCTCTGCCTGTTAGATCAGGTAACTTGGTGATGAATGAATGGCGGTACTCGGGTGATTTAAAGCAGGACTGGTACTTACTGGTTTAAGGCAAACAAGTTGACAAGAGTACTATAAAGTGTGCGTCTGTACTGTATTGTAGTGTCATGATCTGTAGTGTAGTGTAGTGTAGTGTAGTGTAGTGTAGTGTAGTGTAGTGTAGTGTAGTGTAGTGTAGTATACTGTCGTGTGGTGCGGTGCTGTGTGGTGAGCACTTCACTGCTCCTATTATATCAATGCGTTATTTAACTCCAGATTATGCATTAAAATTTGCTACATATTTCATTTTAATGATCAATTATGACAATCGCTTGGATGTTTTTGTACGCGCTGGTGTGTGTGTTGTGTGTGTGTGTGTGTGTGTGTGTGTGTGTGTGTGGGGTGTGTGAGAGAGAGAGAGAGAGAGAGAGAAAAGAGAACACGGTGTCCCATAGACAGGAGATAAATTCAAAGCAGAGATACTGTGCCATAGTTAGTACTGTGATTAATTTTAGTGTGGCGCGCGTGTTCATTGGAAGAATATAGGGATGGGCGCGCATGCGTGCATACGCGTGATGAGAAATGCGGCAAGAGATTGCAGAAACAGCACAAGCTTAGTCCACTTTACAGTATTTTATCAAATTAGCATGGATAGACATGTTCCCACTGTGACGAAAAGAATGTTTTCTTTCCGTCAGAGTGGAAACATATCCATCCATGTCCTTATAAAAACAAACAAATAAAACTTTTCCTCTACATACCAGGAGGTGGCCATTAATTGAGTAAATCGACCGTAGAAAGGGATAGAAACAAAACAATGTGTCGTTTATTAATGTGGATAGCAGCAGAACGTTTGCATGGACGGACTTTTAGTGGGTTTTTTTTTTTTTTTTAAACGAGTTCACTCTCTGTCCACACTGTCTTGTCCGCAAGCTATTCATTCTTACAGCGACTATAAAAACGATTGAACGAGACTGGATTGAGTAGTATATGGCTGAAATCAGATTGGCTTCCAACTCACACTTTACTGGTCTAAAGCCAAAGTCACATGTGGTCTGCATGACCAACATCTACAACACTGACTGGCAGTTTTGTGTTTATAGTGATGCAGTCTACATTACAGCTAGCAGGATTTTCCTGTGTTGCTATTGTTGTTGTTGTTGTTTAATCATTCAACGATTTCAACTCAAAATTCAGCCACCACATCACATGCTTCCTTTTCTGGACTCTAAACCACTGGCTGTCAATCCAGAGAGGACAAATATCAAAACATTTCAGGTAAATTTTAAGGGTGTGCATACCTCCATATCCCAAAAATGGTAAAAGGAAATAGGCATAAGAAATATTGCGAAAACAATTTAAGTGACGAATTCTGTCTACCTAATGGAGTTTCTTTCCCATAAGAAATATTGTGAAAACAGTTTAAGAGATGAATTGTATCTACGTAACGGAGTTTCTTTCCTAAAACAACAAAACAACTCATCCTTTTCCATGGTTCCAAATTATTCCGTACATCCAGGTGATTTCAAATTCAATAAAGTATTTGGTAATTCCGCACGGCGCCTTTTCATTTACGCTGTACACTTATTAACAGAACTGATTATGAGATTGTGATCGCCACCGTAGTTCATCCACCTGCCATTCAGATCATCTCATGAAGTCTGAGTATATATAAACATACCACCACCACCACACACACACACACACACACACACACACACACACACACACATGCGTGCGCACGCGCGCTTGTTCAGTGGTCAAAAATTAGCGCCGGTAAACGAGGACACCATCAGGAGTGAAAACTTCCTTCACAAACCCAAACACATTACAGACAACGGCATCTTTCAAAAGCGCGATGCGGTAATGGTTTCAGGTTTCCTCTGCTGATGCAGATTGCAAAACATGTTGATTACCATGTGAAAAAGATGATGAAAATGGAGTGCAAAAGAGTTGAAGCCAGAACCAATGGAAAATGTGGGAGTAAAATGACACCGAGGCTTTACATTACTGATCCATGATGATGAACCCCGATTTGTATTCGTCAGTTAGTAGTGTCAATACATTATAAAGCCACATGTGTAGGCTACTGCGTGGGCACGTGGGGGGGGGGGGGGGTAGGGGTGTACCAACGGGCTAAAGTTAAGGCCGTCAAGTGTATTACTGTAGGTATGAAATCAGTCTAAACTTATTCCTCATAATTATGTGCAGGTTTCCATGACATATCAGATGAATCGGCCACGGAGTCCAACCCTACGTCTTCCCTTCAAGAAAACTTCGAAAGGTGGTACCAGTACCTTCAGGAAAGCGATGCTGTCGTACTGAAGACTGATCACACTCGAAAAACTTCCGTTACGGCATTAACGAATAAAAAACAATTTGAAAAGAAAACAGTGAGCAGCCCAACTTTGATACCTTCCGCTGGATCAGTTCTCTTACAACTCTTCAAAACTACTGATATCCATCACAACAGACCTTACATCCGTGTCTCCCTTACACCCGACACGAACGGGCCTTCGTCTGCTTCTTCCAATTTCGCAAATGAAGCTGCGCGCGCATCCTCTTCCCTGCGCAACCACGGAAGCGAAATCGACGCGAAAAGAATCAAAAGGAGTTCAACAAGGTCAATGAGTGACTATGACTTGCTCAAGTATTACTTGCTGAGTGAACGGATTGGTACTCGTCGATCCAGATTTAACCGTCGTAACAAAGCCATGATTTCTCTTGTGATAAATGCTGCTTAAAACCAACAGGTGTTTGGTAGTGTGATAAATTTTCTCTAAGACACTGTAATATTCTCCCTCGATCCACCATGAAGACGTGGCAGGTTTTGTCTACGATGATCTGCGTTTGTAGCAATGAATTGCGATGTAACTGCGTTTTGATGTAGCACAGCTGCGTTGTTGTTGTTGTTGTTGTTTCAATGCCAATCGAATGACATGTTCAGTCATTGAATTACGCTGCATGATCAAAATAAAAACAGTGAATGAATTCGTGGAGCCACTAAATGCCGTATAGACAACAGACAGACAGACAGACAGACGAATTAACATACACAGACGAACGAACAGGTAGACTAAATAGAAACACAGATATATGTATGTATTATACTGTGTTACACATCTACTTGTTACACGTGCATATTACTCTTCTTTCATGATTGTCATTGCACAACATTGTAAATATATTTGAAAACTGTCTGTACTTCGTGGAAGACAATTGCTGTTGATGTAGAATGTCGCAGTGTCACTTACACCAATATGTTAGGCCTAATCAAATTGTTCGTGTAATGTAGTGGAAGTGCCCTGAAGCCAATAACGATAGACAGGCCAGCGGCCCATAATACCCCCCCCCCCCCTTCTCTCTCACTTTCTCTCTCTCTCTCTCTCTCTCTTCTCTCTCTCTCTCTCTCTCTCTCTCTCTCTCTCTCTCTCTTCTCCAGCATGCGAATGTATTGTTATTGTTTTATTTTCATTTTTGTTTCGCTGTTTCTTTTTTTAACGAATCACTTATGTTTGGATATCTATAGACTATTCAAACATTAGGCATCAGCTTAGACATTTACGAGGTTTCAACAGTGTAAAAGCATTATAAGATCTCGTTTCAGATGTGTTTTGAATGCGTTCATGATTGGCAGCGTCTTGTTAATTCCGTATTTACAGACAACTTTGTTTTGTTGAGATTCCACGAATACAGGAGCGTTGCATTGTTCATGAATGGCTGATCCAGACACTACCGGCAACTTTCACACAATCACAAAATACGCTGTGTTGTCTGCTATATTGTTCATGTTAAAGAAAAACAAACAAACAAACCAAAAAACATGTTTTGTCATTTCCACATCCACTTTACGTAATAAGTTTAAAACATTTGTTAGTTCACATTCTATGTGTCCATCTGACGAAACTCATTTGTATTGTTTCTTCATTTCAAAGCGTCTCTCTCTCTCTCTCTCTCTCTCTCTCTCTCTCTCTCTCTCTCTCTCTCTCTCTCTCTCTCTCTCTCCTTCTTAAAGAGTGCGATTAAGCGGTTGTTAAATTTGCTGTCAAGCCTAAAATTACTCTGACTGTGTTGCTTCTGATGCCATTTGTTTGAATAGATTTCTTTACATATTGCATAATATCCTGTGTAGAAAATGTAATCCGTCCTTATTTTATATTCATTGTGTAATTGTTGCTGTGGCCAACAAAAAAGTGTCAACGGCGTCTCTCGGATTTCTTGCCCAGTATACATCTTTTTTGCCCAGTATACATCTTTTTGCCCAGTATACATCTTTTTCATTCCAGGTTTCAATAAATGCCGAGTTTCCAACGATAAAACAGGCACTGTAAAAGAAAATGGTTCTGCTATTACATCGTCAACCACAGGCACTGTAAAAGAAAATGATTCTGCTATTACATCGTCAACCAGTCAGGCTTCCACTTTAGTTCCTTCAACGCGGTGACAGCCTTGATATGCCCTTTGCGGTCGGCTGGGCTATCAGCAACATTATCTCTTATCTCCCATTTTAGTTCCAATCATGCCTCAGAAACGTTCTTTCAAAAGTAATGGGAAAGAGGCAAGCAACATCCTAGACGTTCGAATAACAATTATTGTTTTGAAATGTTTTGAAAATATGGAAGTTTTTTTTTTGTTTGTTTTTTTTTTGTTTTGTTTTGTTTTTTGTTTTTGTCTATGACTGCTTGTTTTTCGGTTTCCTATCAACATCAGTATCAAGTTTTGGTAGTCATAGTGGTGGCCAGTATTTTTCAAGACAGGTACTCTCGATATTTAGTCTTTGTTTCAGAACACTGTTCATTGAATTATATCTATAACATTGATGGACCTGATAACCACATCCCCTTGTGGATGATATCCTACAAAATGCGAGGTTTTGAAATCGCCACTCACTTCCAAATTAAAGAGAGTATCATGTTTCTTCACCTATGACTTACAAAGCATTTTCTTTCAGGTTAAGATCTCCTATAGTTATTTTTGTTTTTTTTTTGTCTCTGTAAACCCACATACGTTCTTCGCTTCTCGGCTTCATCTCCTATAGTTATTTTTGTTTTTTTTGTCTCTGTAAACCCACATACGTTCTTCGCTTCTCGGCTTCATCTCCTATAGTTATTTTTGTTTTTTTTTGTCTCTGTAAACCCACATACGTTCTTCGCTTCTCGGCTTCATCTCCTATAGTTATTTTTGTTTTTTTTTGTCTCTGTAAACCCACATACGTTCTTCGCTTCTCGGCTTCATCTCCTATAGTTATTTTTGTTTTTTTTTGTCTCTGTAAACCCACATACGTTCTTCGCTTCTCGGCTTCATCTCCTATAGTTATTTTTGTTTTTTTTTGTCTCTGTAAACCCACATACGTTCTTCGCTTCTCGGCTTCATCTCCTATAGTTATTTTTGTTTTTTTTGTCTCTGTAAACCCACATACGTTCTTCGCTTCTCGGCTTCATCTCCTATAGTTATTTTTGTTTTTTTTGTCTCTGTAAACCCACATACGTTCTTCGCTTCTCGGCTTCATCTCCTATAGTTATTTTTGTGTTTTTTGTCTCTGTAAACCCACATACGTTCTTCGCTTCTCGGCTTCATCTCCTATAGTTATTTTTGTTTTTTTTGTCTCTGTAAACCCACATACGTTCTTCGCTTCTCGGCTTCATCTCCTATAGTTATTTTTGTGTTTTTTGTCTCTGTAAACCCACATACGTTCTTCGCTTCTCGGCTTCATCTCCTATAGTTATCATTAGTGACATTTTAGTGCTGGTGCCGGTTTTACTTTTTTTTTTTTATTATTCCATCAGTGTAGCCGTGTGTGTGTGTGTGTGTGTGTGTGTGTGTGTGTGTGTGTGTGTGTGTGTGTGTGTGTGTGCCTGCCTGCCTGTATGTGTGTGTGAGTGCGTGCGTGCGCGTGCGTGTGTGTGTGAGTGCGTGCGTGGGCGTGCGTGTGTGTGTGAGTGTGTGCGTGTTGTATGTGTGAGTGTGAGTGTGTGTGTGTGTGTGTGTGTGTGTGTGTGTGTGTGTGTGTGTGTGTGTGTGCGCGCGCGTTCGTACATGCGTGAGTGTGTGTGTGTGTGTGTGTGTGTGTGTGTGTGTGTGTGTGTGTGTGTGTGTGTGTTTCTTTTTATCTGATTATAATTCCTTTCATGCTAACATTTTGTCAAACAGTTTGGTTGCTTACAGTTTCTTTGATGTCAGCGTTGGTGGATTTGTGTGTGTGTGTGTGTGTGTGTGTGTGTGTGTGTGTGTGTGTGTGTGTGTGTGTGTGTGTGTGTGTGTGGAGGGGGGGGACTTTTTCTTCAATAGTCTGCTTGATAACAGTTCCTTTGATTAGAATATTTCGTCGCATGTTTTGACTGATCTTGGAATTCATTGCATATTGATGTCAGCATTTTGTCCACTAGTTTGGATAATCACCATTTCTGTCACATAAAGTTGTTATCCAATTGTTGTGTTAATTACAATTTCTTCGCTCTTATGGTTTTGTCCAATAGAAAGGTAACTGTTTCTTTCATCGCTGCGGGTCGAATTATTTTGTTGATTACAAATTCCTTGATGTTAGCGTTTTGTCGAATAGTTTGCATGATTCCAATTCTTTTGATGTTGGCCGCTTTGTGGGATACTTTGGTTTATAGTAATTCCGTTAGTCGAGTATTTTGGTTCAGTGCCATTCTTTTCATGTTAATGTTTAGTTGGAAGAGAGAGAGAGAGAGAGAGAGAGAGAGAGAGAGAGAGAGAGAGAGAGTACCAAATATTTTGATGGAGAAGACCAAAGAGGTCAAAACGCGTCGCGTTTTGTTTTATTTGTTTGTGTTTATCGTCCGGCGGAATGGTAGTTTTTCTTTTAACTTTTATGAATAGTTTGAATGATCACAATCCCTTTTAAATCAGTGTGTTGTCGAATAATTCGGATGATTACAACTCCTTTAATTAACATAAGCTTTTTGTCGAATCGTTTGATTGATTATAATTCCTTTGACATTAGCTTTCTGTCGAATCGTTTGATTGATTATAATTCCTTTGACATTAGCTTTCTGTCGAATCGTTTGATTGATTATAATTCCTTTGACATTAGCTTTCGGTCGAACAGCTTCATCTTCATCTTCATCCGTACAGTGTCCTCAGTCAGAAAGCTGATTATTCTGACACTTGTAACGGAGGGGTGACGGTCACAGCTTGGTTTCGTTCATGTCAGCGATTGTGTGTACCTTGATAAGAAGGATTTCCATGCCAAGCGTGAACAAATAAGGTGATATATGGTCTCCCTGACTGCACTCAGACTTCACCATCATTCGTGGTGAGATGGTTAGGACAAAATGGATGAATCGATGACTCGAATTATTATCGCCTTTCCAAACATCTCTGTCGTTTACAAAGCATGTCCCAGAATCTGTAGGTCCACAGCATGTGCTGACATGTCAATACGTGGTTCCTGACACTTTGTTTCACGTTGATCGCGTTTAGATTTTTTTTCTTGAC
>CM065718.1:76468847-76686347 GCA_033310375.1 Conus canariensis
ATATTCTGTAATTCGGTTTTATGCGTAGAGCAGTTATTATGCTTGTCTTTATTCTTTTCTTTTTACCCCTTAATTTTTTCTTAATGTTTTTTGTCGAATCGGGGAGGTGAAGTCGCAAATCTCCGTGCAACAAAGTCTAGTCAAGCGTGTAGTAGGTATTTTTAGAATCAACACACTCGGCTGGTTCCTGAGGAACGTCGAAAAGGTGGAATTCCCAGTGTTACCAGAAACCTCTCGGTGACTCACTTTCTCGATGACCAGTTGAAATTGTGGTAGTGTGTGTATTGATTCAGTTAAAGTGCCAGAGCAAACGAATACATGAACTATTTACAAGTTTCTGATCTGAGGAAACTCTGATCAGTAGTTTCAGTTTCATCAAGGAGGCGACACTGCGTGTGGACTATCTGATCAGCAACCAACACAGGCAAATCCTGATCAGTACGGACAAACCCCCAACAGGTACATTACAGGTAAGTTAAAGATAAACAAAACGAAAGAAAGAGAGAGAGCAAGAAACTTTTGCGGCGGTCTTCTGCATGGTTGAGCAGGATAAGACTTCGAGTTGGCAGGGCAGGTTCGATGTCCGCCAGGACCAAAAAAAAAAAAAAAAAAAAAACCAACAAAAAAACCCCCAGCGTACTGGCAGTCTATTGAGTTCATTTTGTTACGAAACATGTGAAAGGTTGCAAGGCGTGCCTTTTGTCTTCAAGACAGCAAAGGCTCCTCAAAGCTGGACAATATGTTGTCCATTCTGGAGGTCCTGTATCTGGCACACACACCTCGTGACTCGACGCTGGACAACCTCCACGCTTTTTGATAATAATATACTTTTAATTATCGTTCATCATTCAAGCATCAGCTCCCACTGGAGCAAAGGCCATCAACAACAATCCGCCAGCACGCCCAGTCCTGAGCTGCCCTTTCTAATTCTCTCTAGGTGTATCCCGCTGTCTGCCTCTCTGCATCCAAGTCTCTTCTCCATGAATTCCTAGGTCTTCCCCTTCTCCTTTGTCCCTGTGGGTTCCAGTGCAGAGCATGTCGCGTAATGTCGTCGATGGGCTTCCTCAATGTGTGGCCTGTCCAACGCCATTTCCTCTTTTTCATCTCTTTCTCTGCAGGGAGTTGATGTATCCGCTCCCACAGTTTCACATTCCTGATGGTGTCTTGCCAGTGGATCTGAAGTATTTGTTGGAGGCAGCTGTTAATGAATGTCTGTATTTTCTTCGAGATGGCCTTTGTTGTTCTCCACCTCTCGGCGCCATACTTGAGTACTGACTTGACATTAGAGTTGAAAAGTCGTATCTTGGTTCGTCTGCCGACATGCCTGGAGGTCCAGATGTTCTTTAATTGATGAAAAGCTATCCTGGCCTTGCCAATTCTTGCTTTGACGTCCGCATCTGTTCCACCTTGCCTGTCAACTGTGCTTCCCAGATACATGAACTTTTCCACCTCTTCTAGTGGGTCGTCATTCAATCTGATGGGATCTTGTTTCTTTGCGTTGGCTCACAGTACTCTTGTTTTCCCGCTGTTCATCTTCAGTCCGACCTGTGCTGAAACTTCTGCCAAGTCTGATGTCTTCTCATGCATTTGCTGATGGGTGTTGGACAGGAGCACCAGATCATCGGCATAGTCCAGGTCATCTAGCTGCCCAGTCATGGTCCACTGGATACCATTCCTTTTAATTATAAGGGTCCCAAATTCAGCAAGCGTGCCTCAGTGCTATTCTGGTAAACTCTGTTTTAAGCTTTGCCCTTCGCTCATTTTCCATTTATTTTCAGGGTTCTTCTTAAACCCGACTTAAGATTTCATTTCAGCTTTCGTTCTCCCAAGTTTGGATTATTTTAACTTTCTCCTTGCTGACTGTTCACAGAATCATCTCCTATGACTTAATACAAAAAAAAAAAAAAAATACTGTTCAGCTAACCTTCAGATACTCCAAATACATTCCAATACTTCTCTTACTTCCCAGTCTCCCAGCTGAAAAACGAATTATCAATAAACTCTGCTTCAGTTCTGAGAATAGTTTGGCTCCTCATCTTGGTGATTTTCTTTGTCTCTATACTTCATAGCAAAAGTTGTGCTCATTGTGGGATATTCATCTCCTCCACATCCCTCACTTTCACACCAAGTCCGCTGACAAATGTTTCTTTCTGCCCAGTCCTAACCACATGCACTGATGCAGTAAACTCTGTCTCTCACTCTACAGTTCTGACTGTCATCCTTCAAATCCTCTCTTAAGACTACACTCTTCACATCCAGAGAGATGTCCCTTTGTCTCCCCTTACCAACAGCTGCTCTGTGTGTGTGTGTGTGTGTGTGTGTGTGTGTGTGTGGTGTGTGTGTGTGTGTGTAGCTGGATGGGTGGGTATGCAAGAGAGTGGGCATGGTGTTGGGGGAATGAAGTAAGTATTGCATGACAGGGTTATACATTTTGGTGCCTCTGCTGTTTGTGTGTGGGTGTTTTTCAAGTTCTCTTGTTGTTATTGTTTGTTTTTTTTTCATTTAAGAAGAGTTCATTTTACACAGTAGACATTGTCTTCTTTTAAACTGCAGTTAAGAACTTTAACTAGAAAGAAAAAAAAAAAACAGGAAGAAAAAATTTGATGTAGTTTACTAGACATGCTGTTTTCATGCATTTGAAATAAATTTTTGTCAACTGTGAAATGTTATTGCTATGAATAAATAATGCACCACGAGGAACTTATAATTACACTACTTTTTTATGTTGCAATGGAACAAAAATCTTAACAATTTTTTTCCATTAAAGCAAGGGGGGGGGGGGGGGGGGGTAAGAGGTAGGGCAGGAAGAGGGGGCAAGTTATTGGGGGGAAGGAGGGGGGGGGGGGGCAAGTGTAAGATGGTTTGGGCAAACAGTGCTTCAGATGAAAGGGTTTTTTTTTCATGCTTTTGTATACAATATTGCAGATAATCAGTAAATCATGCAAACAGTTCTCTGTGTATGTGTGTGTGTGTGCATGCGTGAGTGCGTGCGTGCGTGCATGCATGCGTTTATGTACAGCCTAATAAGGT
This sequence comes from Conus canariensis, assembly GCA_033310375.1. Taxonomy (NCBI): domain Eukaryota; kingdom Metazoa; phylum Mollusca; class Gastropoda; order Neogastropoda; family Conidae; genus Conus; species Conus canariensis. The sequence continues at coordinate 76,471,878 of CM065718.1, forward strand.
TTGGTTTTTCTGAATTTGTATGTCTCTTTACTTAATTTTGTTTTTCATTACCAGTATTTTTTTCATGTTTAAATGTTCTAATTCAGATTGAAGTCTGTTCTTATGAAATTCTTAACAACATCAAGTTATGGAAGATTGTATACATATAGATGCATGTGCTAGTGTGTGTTTGTGTGTGTGTGCACTTATGTGTGTGTGTGTATGTGTATGTGTGTGTGCATGTGGGCGTGTGTGTGTGTGAGAGAGAGAGAGGGAAAGCGAGCAAGCAAGCGAGAGAGAGAGAGACTGAGAGAGATTGATATGGAAACTGTTGTCAGAGGAGTTGGTATAGCTAATACTACTTTGGTTTGTTACAGTACTTGCATGAATGGGGACTTTTTTTTCTTTGTGTTATACATTCTGTGTGTGTGACTGCAGACTGATGCAGGATGGCAGTCAAACCAATGACTAAGGAAGTACAGAGACACAATGAAACACTACTGGCCCAGCTGGAGCCTGGAGACCTGATTGAATTTCCCAGGGGGGTGTACTCCCACTGGGCTGTTTATATAGGTGGGTTTCTGACATCTCTTTCCTCTACTGTTACAAAATTCATTGATGGAGCAATGTAGATAAGAAGATATTATTTTTTAATATATTAAGTGCGTTCATGATGAACTGATTCTTGCTGAAATATAATGGTTGGGGAGAAGTCACCAATGAAGCTTAATGGTGAACAAAGTCAAAATTCCTATAAAATATTGCCAATCAGTTTATTCCCCACAAAAAAGATTTGCTCTAGAAAATAATTCTGACAGCCAAAGAGAATAATGGAAACACTTAATCAAGGAGTGGTGATATTACTTGACATTATTTTTGTATCACCTGCAACATTCACCATAGTTTAATTAATGAAATTACTGTGAACCAAACAATGAACGAATGTGCCATTACTATTAGCTGTTTTTATGGCAGAGTGTTTGCTTCTGTACATGTGGTGTTGACTGTGTGACTGCGAGTCAGTTGTTCCTGGGATTTAGTACATGTATAGATAGGATCCATTCTGACTGAGTGATTGCCTACAGCTTCAGTGTTGGATGAAAGGGGATTTGTGTGTGCATTTTACTCATACATTATTCCAGTTCTTCTTCATGATTAAATGTGTGTGTGTGTGTGTGTGTGTGTGTGTGTGTGTGTGTGTGTGTGTGTGTGTGTGTGTGTGTTCTTGATCGTCTCAACTGGTTTCCAGTTTTGAAATTCTTGAGGATTAAAATACCTGTGTATTTTGTGTGTGTGTGTGTGTGTGTGTGTGTGTGTGTGTGTGTGTGTGTGTGTGTGTGTGTGTGCATGATTAGTACATCATGTGTAGCTTTCACACTCCCTATAGGCACTACAGAATGAGTGAACTTGTTGCCTGCAGGTAATGAAGAGGTTGTGCATCTCTCTGGGGATGAGAACGATGGTATCAATGGCCAGTTTGACACCAGTCATTTCTTGACCATCAGTGGTCAGCGATTTGGCAAAGCACTGGTTAAAGTTGAGAAATTCTGGAATGTGGTGGAAGGCTGCTTGGCCAAGCGAAACAACTCCAAAGATAAGAAATACAGGTGAGTTCGACTTTTATTTTGTTCTGTCAGTTTGTTTTGCAGTAAATACACTAGTAAGGCTTTAAATCAATGGTGACATTAAAAATAGGCGAGTCATAATCCCGTGATGTAACATTTTAGACATATTCTTAATTTAAGAAAATAACCAAAGCAGGCAGTCTACTTATGATTTAAATGTTTTGATTACATATTTATGTGTTTCTCATAAATTTCTATAATCTTTATGATGTTGAATTCAGAAAAGGGAAAAAGAAAGAAATGTGAAAGTTACATTCAGTTTCATAGAATTCTGCTCTTGTCCAATAGCGAATGCTTGGAAAATTTTGATTACTTTTTTTTTCATTGAAGTGGTGGTCCCTTCAGCACATGAAGATGTTCAGTCTTGGTTCCCTGACTGAACTGCAGTCTGATCACATCTTAAAAAGAGAACTTTTAGGGAAAAGTTGTTCACCACAACTATCCTGTGCGCATTGACCACAACTATCCTGTGTGCAAACACTTAACGATTATTGACCTGTTGCTTTAACGTCTATTCTTATGAAATGTTTTGAAGGGATTTTTATTAAAAGACTCTTAGTACAGACTCGGGATCAGCTTGATTCCCTTCAGTTTGCATATGAACACAACAGAGGCACTGAAGACGCCACACTTTTACTTCTCCATCATGTTTTTACACCCTTACAAAAGCCCAAGTCGTTCGCTCGTATTCTGTTTCTTGACTTCTCCTCTGCCTTCAACACTATACAGCCTCATCTGTTGGCCAGTAAACTAAAGCAACTTGGCATCTCCTCTTATCTCATTCTCTGGATTATCGATTTTCTGGTAAATCGCCCCCCGTGGGTTCGCTTTCATAACTCTGTTTCATCTGTTTCTTATACATCAACGGGTGCTCCCCAAGGTACAGTTCTTTCTCCTTGTTTGTTTACTCTCTACACTAATGACTGCAGAGGAAATAATGACAGCCTTATTATCAAATTCTCTGATGATACTGCAGTCACAGATCTCTCCAACTCACGTCTAGAGCTTTTAATAAAATTGTGAACAGTTTTACACAGTGGTGTGACACCAGTTTCCTTGATCTTGATGTCCAGAAAACAAAGGAGCTGATCATTGACTTCCGAAGAAATTCTGATCCTATTCCAGATTTACTGATCTCAGGTACCAAGGTTGAAAGGGTGACTGAGTATAAGTACTTAGGTTCTGTTACCGATGACAAACTTACATTCACTTCTAATTCTCTCTCTGTGTATAAAAAATGTCAGTCAAGAGTGTAATGCTTACAGAAATTGAGATACCTTCGAGTGAACTGTGACGTTTTAAAAGCATTCTACTGAAGCAATATTGAATCTGTGATCACTTTTTCATTTTTAGCGTGGTATGGTGGATTAAATGTGAAGAACAAATGCTTGCTGGAAAAGATTGTGAAACGGTGTGATAAGATTATTGGTGTTAAGCAACAAAGTTTAGGAGAAATGTTTGAAAAAAGAGTGCCTAAGAAAGCTCAGAAGATTGTATGTGATGAAACCCATCCTCTGTTCCCCTTTTATGAAAAGATGCCTTCAGATAGACGATTCCGGCAACTGAAATGCGAAACCAACAGACTGAATCGTAGTTTTTTGCCTCTTTCAATCCTTTCATTGAATAATCACTGACCTGACCATCCTGAGTGAATGTTCAATGCTGTCGTTATAAAGATAAAGGAGAGGGTGAAGGGGAGACTGGGATAGAGAGAGAGGGGTGGGGGTGGAGGGAGGGTGGTGGGGAGAGAATGAGAGTGTAGATGTTTTGGGGAAGGGGGATGATAATCAAGTGATATTGATTTTAAAATTATCTCAGTTCTCACCCCTTGTAGTATGTGTGTGTGTCTGTGTCTGGTGTGTGTGTGTGTGTGTGTGTGTGTGTGTGTGTGTGTGTGTGTGTGGTGTGTGTGTGCCCCTTTTTTACGATTTATTTTAGTACAGCCGATTTTATTAAATTGACTGGATATAAAATGGAATGTATGTTGGGTAGAGTTATTGATTAGTTTTATGTGAAAAATAAGCCTTCCTTTATTTATATTGTTTTTAAATTTGTGGGCATGTGCAGGTGTGAGTGCATTTGTACATTTTACAATATTCAATGTTGTGTACTCATATGTCATGTGTTTATGTGTTCCCACAACAACAGAAAGTTCTTATGAAAGAAAATAATGTGTCTTTCTTGATTGATTGATTGATTGATATTTTTGTGTGCATTTATTTCTAACAGCAAAAGAACAGTTTTTAGGATGGCAGCAAAATTTAGGATCAGTCGGATCTGAAATAACTTACGTTTGCTCCCTAAACATGTGTCCAGAACTGCGATCTGAAATAACTTACCTTTGCTCCCTAAACATGTGTCCAGAACTGCGATCTGAAATAACTTACCTTTGCTCCCTAAACATGTGTCCAGAACTGCGATCTGAAATAACTTACCTTTGCTCCCTAAACATGTGTCCAGAACTGGGGGAAATGGTTAAAATGAAAAAAGTCACCAAAGCACAGCACAATTCAGGTCAGCTGTGTCCAAGTCATGTTATTCAAGTCACCAAAGTACAGCACAATTCAGGTCAGCTGTGTCCAAGTCATGTTATTCAAGTCACCAAAGTACAGCACAATTCAGGTCAGCTGTGTCCAAGTCATGTTATTCAAGTCACCAAAATACAGCACAATTCAGGTCAGCTGTGTCCAAGTCATGTTATTCAAGTCACCAAAGTACAGCACAATTCAGGTCAGCTGTGTCCAAGTCATGTTATTCAAGTCACCAAAGCACAGCACAATTCAGGTCAGCTGTGTCCAAGTCATGTTATTCAAGTCACCAAAGCACAGCACAATTCAGGTCAGCTGTGTCCAAGTCATGTTATTCAAGTCACCAAAATACAGCACAATTCAGGTCAGTTGTGTCCAGGTCATGTTATTCAAGTCACCAAAGTACAGCACAATTCAGGTCAGCTGTGTCCAAGTCATGTTATTCAAGTCACCAAAGTACAGCACAATTCAGGTCAGCTGTGTCCAAGTCATGTTATTCAAGTCACCAAAGTACAGCACAATTCAGGTCAGCTGTGTCCAAGTCATGTTATTCAAGTCACCAAAATACAGCACAATTCAGGTCAGCTGTGTCCAAGTCATGTTATTCAAGTCACCAAAGCACAGCACAATTCAGGTCAGCTGTGTCCAAGTCATGTTATTCAAGTCACCAAAGTACAGCACAATTCAGGTCAACTGTGTCCAAGTCATGTTATTCAAGTCACCAAAGTACAGCACAATTCAGGTCAGCTGTGTCCAAGTCATGTTATTCAAGTCACCAAAGTACAGCACAATTCAGGTCAGCTGTGTCCAAGTCATGTTATTCAAGTCACCAAAGTACAGCACAATTCAGGTCAGCTGTGTCCAAGTCATGTTATTTAAGTCACCAAAGTACATTCAGGTCAGCTGTGTCCAAGTCATGTTATTTAAGTCACCAAAGTACATTCAGGTCAGCTGTTTCCAAGTCATGTTATTTAAGTCACCAAAGTACATTCAGGTCAGCTGTGTCCAAGTCATGTTATTTAAGTCACCAAAGTACATTCAGGTCAGCTGTGTCCAAGTCATGTTATTTACAGCCCTGCTGACTGTCAGGGCCATGTCAGGATTGAATACTTGTCAGCCAGAACTACTCAGGTTGTATCCAAGTCTGTATGAAAATCTGCCACAGTGTTAACATGAGAACTGTCAGTTGTATCCAAATCTGTATGAAAATGTGCCACAGTGTTAACATGAGAACTGTCTGTTGTATCCAGGTCTGTATGAAAATGTGCCACAGTGTTAACATGAGAACTGTCAGTTGTATCCAGGTCTGTATGAAAATGTGCCACAGTGTTAACATGAGAACTGTCAGTTGTATCCAGGTCTGTATGAAAATGTGCCACAGCGTTAACATGAGAACTGTCAGTTGTATCCAGGTCTGTATGAAAATCTGCCACAGCGTTAACATGAGAACTGTCAGTTGTATCCAAGTCTGTATGAAAATCTGCCACAGTGTTAACATGAGAACTGTCTGTTGTGTCCACATTAGTTACTCTAAAAGCCTTCAACTCAGTTCAGTTCAGTTCAGTTCAGTAGTTTATTTAATTAATGTCTTTCCATCGCCAGATGATATTAGTCATTTATTACAAAAAACAACAACAAAATAAACCATCCTCCACACTCAAGTTATCATCCATGTTAGTACTTTCAAACCCACATCTGATATACGCATGTTTACATAAATGAAATACCCTAGTGGTATGCAAAATTGTTGATTTAAAAAAAAAAAAGAATTTGCAACCTGTGACTGCGAAATAACCATGGCAATTTCAGCAGCATATGAACCTTATAAGACAGTATTGACATTATCAAAGTTAGTCATCTCAATACCTTTCTCCTGATAGAGCCAGCCCTGATGTGGCCCCTTGCGGTCGGCTGGGCTATAAGCAACATTATCCTGATAGAGCCAGGTCAACACTACGCATTCAAACAAAAGATGATGCACAGAAATGTTTTCTCTGCAGACACAAGTAATACCATGAAAATAGTTAGTGTTCCAAGTATTCATCCTTAATTCATTAATTAATCAAACAATTTGCCTTGGGCACAATGGTAAAGTAGCCATTTTTGGACTGAAATTCTGCTTAAGTATAATACTTGTCCATAATTTGAATTGATTCACAAGAGGACAAATCTAGGAGATTGTTTTATAAATTTTCAGCGTTTCTGTTTGCTCCCTTTTTTTTTGCAAGGCTGTCTGCTGTTTCATTCCACTTTATACCACCGTGAGATGGCACCCAACAAAAATCAATTCTGATGCCTAGAGTTAATAAACAATGCAGTAAATGTTTTATTTCAAAAAGCAAATCTTTTCTAACTTTGCAGTCCCAACGCTCCAGTGAAACAGATTGTAAAACAGATTTGGAATCAACACACAGTAAAATTTTATTGAACGCAATTGGTGTCTATTGTAGTCAAAGCCTCCAGTATTGCATATGTTTCTGAGTATAGATTGAAAACCCCTTTCCTAAATAAAATGATTTCCTGACATGTAAAGTTGGAACTATAAAGCCAGACAGAACCACTGTCAGGATTCCATTACTGACCCATCTGTAAACACTTTTAAATGATTTGGATAGCTGTTTTCTAAGTGTTCATGAACTTCAGTTGTTGAAATATGTTATCACTTTTCTGTAACACAGTGTATTTGTAATCAAAAGAAGCATTAAAGTGCTCCCAAGGAGGCATTGGAGGTACTGCAGGAAATTCTGATATAGCAGTAATATCAATATTACAGTGTGACATAAAGTCAGATGTGTAATTTCTAGTTGGTTGAATATGTGATATGTTTTTAGACCTCTTAGGAAAGCCCGTTATTAAGATAAAAGCAGAACTGGTATCTGGTTATATCCAAGCGAGTTTCACTGGAAGTCTGTCACAACATTACAGCTTGAACTGTCTGTTTTATCCAAGTGAGTTACACTGAAAGCCTTTCAGAACACTTCTTAAAACAGTGGACAGTACGTACTGGCCAAAAACACATGACACAAGTCAAGTCTGTGGCAGTGGTGACAGAGTTCTTTCTTTTTCTTTTGTGCAGACCCCTTCCAAAGAGGGAAATAGTTCGCAATGCCTTGAAACGCATCGGCCGTGTGGGATACAACGTACTGTTTGACAACTGTGAACATTTTGCCACCTGGTGCCGCTACGGGCTGAACAAAAGTGAACAGGTGGACACTTTTCTGACAGGCATGGCGGTTGTTGGCGCCATTGGGGCGACGGCTGGGATCCTTTATGGCCTCTCCAAATCCAGTAGCAAGGAGAAACCTCAAAAATCATAGCCATGAGATCTCTGTGTTTGTTAAGGTTTAACAGGTTTTTTTTTTCAAAAGTCAAAACAAGATTCAGCACTATTATCCTCAAATCAAAATTCTAAACTATACATCTCAAAATATCAGGAGAGGCTGGGACATATTTTGATGGACATGTGATGGACACACCCCACAGGATTAATGGAGAGGCGGGAGGATAGGCAACTGAAAGTGGATGGGATAGTGAGGACTGAGGTATACAGATTCTACTTGTGTGACAAAAGTCTAATGCATTTAAACCGCCCCAGACGCAGCATTAGTGTGAGAGATGGGGAAGGTCCTACTTTACTGAAGTGATTCATAACAATGAATTACAGTGTATTAATAATTCATTGTTTCTCATTGTTTGGACAATAGCAGTCGATTGAATGTCTATTGAGTAGCCTGCATCTGAGAGTTTTCAGAGCAAGTCAAACCACAGTGCAGACATGGTTGTGACCTGTTATTCAGATTAACAGGAATTTTGTTGTTGTTGTTTTTATCAGCAAAACATTACTTAAGACGTTTGAATTTGTATTACAAAAAGTCACATATGATTGATATTCATAGTTTGATGTGTGTGTCTATGAAGTGCTCAAAGGCAAGTTTATATCCGTCTTCTTTCATTAGTCTGGACATTGTAGCGCAGACACAACAGACACTTAAAGTTAATACTTACAATTTACACACACACACACACACACACACACACACACACACACACACACAAAAAGTAACGTCTGTCACAAATCCTAAGGTCTATTGCACAGTTTCTTCCCTTTGTTGCACAGAAAAGTCTGTCTTGATGCAACACAAATATACATGCTCAGACCCCTTAGGTCTTCTTCAGGCAAGATACAAAACACTCAGGGCGACGAAAATGAACGAGCAGTCACTCTATCTTCATCCACTTCAGCGCACTCAACGCCCATTTTGCGCTGAAGTGGGTGAAGATAAGTGATTTTGCTTGTTCATTTTTGTTGCCCTGAGTGTTTTGTATCTTGCCTGAAGAAGAGCTAAGAAGTTGTAGCGTGTTGTGTTTTGTCTTGTGATTCATTTGTCTGCGTTTTTTTTTGGAGGTGTGCTATTACTAACATTTAAAATTTGTTTAGATTTCTGCCTGCAGTCGCCTCGCTTTGCAACTAGTGACAATGAGTTTGTACTGCTGTGCTGACTTGGAAATAAGCATCAATAATCTATCAAGTAGCTGTATTCTAAAAGACAATGAAGAGATGGTGTAAACTCACACACACACCACCACCACCACCACAAGCATAAGCATTATCTGTTTTCCTAACTCTATCTTGAAAAAAATCCTTGGAGTACTAGAAAGACACATTAAAGTAAAATCAACAGAAACAAAATAAATCAGAAAAAAGTACATCAATGGTAAGCTGTGATGGACTCGTTGACAGTTTCTGTTCTGTAAGAAATATGTGTGTGAATATATTTAAATGTATATCACCACAATAACTTTGTTCTGAATAAAAAAAAAACTGAACAAATATTATTGTTAACCACCATTATGTATTTTTGTGGGAGTGACTCATGCAACTTATGTTTTACTTGAACAACAGAATAGTAAAATACTGTAGAGTGGAGAATGTCTGTACTGGACTTGTATTCTAATGTTTGTATGAAATCATTCACAACCAGTGTACACAATTTATTGATTTAACATCTCACACATTTAATTCAATCATTTCATTTAACTAATTGTAGCTATTTTCTACTTTTTTTTTCTTAAGGATTTGAAAAATATCTTCAAGTGTGTGCATGACAAATTATGACATGCGTTCAGGTTAGTGGCGGCAATTGAAAGCAAAATTGAGTTGCTGTGCATCTCTTTTTGTTTCTTCTTTTTCCATTGTCATTGTGGTAATTTTTGACGGTATTGTATATTCTGCACACTGGTTTTGCATATTGTAGGGAACGTACACCAAAGATGACTTTATGCAAAGTGGGGATGTGGATAACAATGCTTAGAGCTTTCTGTAATGGAGATTAACTAAGAAAAAAGGAAAGGAAGAAATGCGGATGTATCTCTTTTGAGAAAGAAACCTGATTTTGAATATGTCGCCTCTCTGTTAGAAAATGTGCAAAATGTTCATGTTGATGTTTGTGTGAAATATTCTATGTATGACCATTTGTGCTCCTGTTTGCTCTGGATGCTTTATTGACCTGCATTAGTTGCCTTAATACCTCGATGGCCTTTCTTTTGTGGCCTTGCTTTACATGTGAAGTATCCATCCAATTGGTCTTGCATTTAACTTTAATGCAGATTGGTTTGAAAGCAGTTCTGGTGTAATTTAGGCTCTAAGCTCTTTACATCAATGCAGGTAAAAAATTAATGAACAACAAAGAAAGCAAGTTGCTGTGTTTGCTTCTTTTTCCACACATGTGCAGATGATATTAAAATGCATTGTCAAATATTTCATACATTTTTGTGTGATGCAGTAGATGTTTCCAGATATTCAGTTTTCCTGACTTTAGTGATCCTGTGAATTTTTGGTTTCTTTGTTGTTGTTGTTGTTGATGATGTTGGTGGTGATGGTTAGGTTCTTTCCTGTGGTCTTGGGTTGTATGTGAAAATTCGATCCACCCATTCCCCTCCTAATCCATGTTTTTCTCAGACATTTTGATTTTGTTGTTGTGAGTTGTGGTGGTGTTGCTTTCGTTATTTTCTTTGTTCTTGGTTTTTAAGTGATAAATTCAACACCTATTCACCCTCAAAGCAGGTGGGTTTTTTTTTAAAGGTATTACCTGTAGACAGTTTGATTTGAAAAAAAAAATGCTGGTACATGCTGTGTAAGGGTTTCAGTATGATTTTCAACATAAAATAATGTTCCTTTATATCTAATGTTTCAGTATAATTTTCAACATAAAGTAATGTTCCTTTATTTCTAATGTTTCAGTATGATTTTCAACATAAAGTAATGTTCCTTTATTTCTAATGTTTCAGTATGAATTTCAACATGAAATAATGTTCCTTTATCTCTAATGTTTCAGTATGATGTTCAACATAAAATAACGTTCCTTTATTTCTAAGGTTTCAGTATGATTTTGAACATGAAATAATGTTCCTTTATTTCTAATGTTCCCATATTTTAATGGCTTACGTAGATTGATATTTTTACAGTTTCATTTTTCTTTTTGTGCTGTGCGGTCTCATGTTTGAGAAAGTAATTCAAGTGAAAACACAGAAATGGGGACTGTTTTCCTTTTCCATTAATGTTTTTTGGATGTCATATTTTGTATCATAACAAACACTTCCAACCTCCAGCAGTTGGAAAGTCCTGTTAGCCAAAATTTTATGTTTCAAAACGGAGTGACTGGGGGCGGAAAATGAAGCAAAATTTAGAAAGAGAGGGGATTAGTTACCGCCAAGAACATAGACAAACAAAGTGTCTTGTCCTATGCTTTGTTTGTCTTTGTCCTTGGCAGTAACTAACCCCCTCTCTTTCTAAATTTTGCAAAATTTCATAGCAAAACCAGCAATAAAACGCCCAGTCACTGTCTTCTGTCTACCAACACACAGAACGAAGTACCTTTTTCCTTTTCGTTCAACATTTTTGTGAAATAGTTTTGTTATGGCTGCTAAAAATGGAAACAATGATAAAAACATCAATTCTTACATGGCAGTTCCTAACAGAACAGTAACAATTGTGCTTCTCCTTATGTAACGTCTTCTTACATCAAGCAGACCTAAGAAAGACACCTGCAGTGATGGTGATGTAACCCTCTCAAAGATACGAATGTTCATCAGGTCATACTGTTTGATGCCAGTCTTCCTGGGATGGTCAGGTTCAGTTTTGGATTTTGTTTGGCGGTTGCTGTGATCATAGATGGGTGTGAGCTTTTGTTTTAACTGTGTACTATCACGATGCGATTTGGGTCAGTTTTTAATTTTGATGTAAAAACACTGTGTTAACATGGTAGATGTTTCGTGTCTTGATGGCTTTGCTTCTGTATCATCAAGGAGGATTGTTTGGTCTTTTTTTTTTTTTTTTTCGCTTTTAAGGTTTTACATCTGTGTCATCATCATGGTCAGTTTGGATCAGTTTTTATTTTGGAGGGTTTTACCTCTGTATCATCATGATGGACAGTTTGGGTCAGTTTTGAGGGTTTTTATTTATCTCTGTATCCTCATGATGGACAGTTTGGGTCAGTTTTGAGGGTTTTAATTGGTCTCTGTATCATTATAATGGACAGTTTGGGTCAGTTTTGAGAGTTTTAATTTATCTCTGTATCATCATGATGGACACTCATAGGTCAGTTTTGAAGGTTTTAATTTATCTCTGTATCATCATGATGGACAGTTTGGGTCAGGTTTGAGGGTTTTATCATCATGATGGACAGTTTGGGTCAGGTTTGAGGGTTTTAATTTATCTCTGTATCATCATGATGGACAGTTTGGGTCAGTTTTGAGGGTTTTAATTTATCTCTGTATCATCATGATGGACAGTTTGGGTCAGTTTTGAGGGTTTTAATTTATCTCTGTATCATCATGATGGACAGTTTGGGTCAGTTTTGAGGGTTTTAATTTATCTCTGTATCATCATGATGGACATTTTTTGGTCAGTTTTCAGGGTTTTAATTTATCTCTGTATCATCATGATGGACAGTTTTAGGTCACTTTTTAGGGTTTTGATTTATAAATCTCTGTATCATCATGACGAACAGTTTTTGGTCAGTTTTGAGGGTTTTAATTTATCTCTGTATCATCATGACGAACAGTTTTTGGTCAGTTTTGAGGGTTTTAATTTATCTCTGTATCATCATGACGAACAGTTTTTGGTCAGTTTTGAGGGTTTTAATTTATCTCTGTATCATCATGATGGACAGTTTGGGTCAGTTTTGAGGGTTTTTATTTATCTCTGTATCCTCATGATGGACAGTTTTAGGTCACTTTTTAGGGTTTTGATTTATAAATCTCTGTATCATCATGACGAACAGTTTTTGGTCAGTTTTGAGGGTTTTAATTTATCTCTGTATCATCACGATGGACAGTTTTGGTCAGTTTTGAAGGTTTTAATTTATCTCTGTATCATCATGATGGACAGTTTGAGTCAATGTTGGGGTGTTATCGCTGCCCCATAATTTTGTATGGTTAAACCACTCTACACAGCAGCATGATCATGGATACTTGGGTCAGTTTTGATTTTGTTGTATCTCTACATCATAACTGTGGGTAGTGTGGGTTCTTTTTAATTTTGATGGTTTTTTACCCTGTGTCATTATGGTAGATGGTTTGGGCAATTTTTCATACTGTTTTTATGCTTAACAGAACATTCCAATGTAATTAGGACATTAGATGATGTATCAAGTTGTTTTGGTCTGCATAATAAGACAACCATCTGCTGTAATTGTGTCAACTTCCACTGTAGAATGCAGGAATAAAGGACATTGCAGGGGTCTATACGTGCATGAGATTGTGTCAACTTCCACTGTACAATGCAGGAATAAAGTACATTGCAGGGGTCTATACATGCATTAGAGTGAGCCTCTGAACTCAGAGTAGTGCAGCTGGTATTTTGAATTTGATTAGTATTTAAATATTCTGGAGAAGTCGAACTTCAAATGTACTTTCTATGGTTGTGGTTTTGTTTTGTCTCATGTTTTCACAATAAAAAGAAACAACATTTTCAACGTCTTCTAGTTTGTATACCCCTTCATACAAATGCTACTTACACCAGGATTTTCAGCATGAACTTTAATAAAAGGAACAAAATGACTATAAACAGGATTTTGCTTTTTATAAAGGTAAACATTATACATTATTACTGTCTGAATGATAATCAAAACAGATCAATACAGGCATGCAAGCCATATTATTCAAATTCTATTAATTTGAATATAAGACCATTTTTGAAAGAAAAGGAGAGAGAAGAAAATGATTACATCATTGGATGCTAGTTTGTTCTCCTGGTATGCTTACCAGAGTATTAAAAAAACAAAAAGAACCAGTGTCAAATCAACAGACCTGAGAAACGGTCCCAAAAAGGGCCAAATCTGGATAGTAAACACACAAAAAAAAGTAAATACAAACTGTGTGTGTGATAGCTGATGAAAACAAGCGTCCCTCCCCTCCCCCCACTTTTACACAAATTTAGAAGATGAACACACCCCTGCCCCCATCCCTGCTTTACTTTGGAAGATGGAATCCTTCCTTCCACCCACCCCCCTCCCCCACTTATACAAAAATTCCGATTGAACACAATCTTTGTATAAAATACACTTTTTGTTGAAAAGTACACCAACAGCAATTTCAGGGTAAACAGGTCTGATAACCGGATGTGCAACTTCCTAATTAGAGCTCACTGATAAATTGAATAATAAATTAATAATTAAAATCTAACAGACGTAAATGAGTACATAAATGCATAATCAGAACCTGTATGCATGCAAAGGTGCACAAATGCATTAAGAAATGCTTGTGCACGTGAATATACAAAATAAGAAAAATACTCATTGTAAATACACATGTACATAGGCATAACATAACAATTCCAATTGTCTGGACAAACATACAAATAATTTTTCAGTCCTGGACCAAAAACAAACAATAATTAAAGACAAATAAAAGCTCACTGGAGTGTGCATCTGGATGCAGAAACAAACTCCAGCAAACACAAACACCATCCATATGACATGCACAGAAATGCAAACGCCATCCATATGACGTGCACAGATACACAAACACCATCTGTATGACGTGCACAGATACACAAACAGCATCCATATGACATACACAGATACACAAACACCATCCATATGACGTGCACAGATACACAAAAACCATCCATATGACATGCACAGACACACAAACAGCATTCATATGACATGCACAGACACACAAACACCATCCATATGACATGCACAGACACACAAACACCATCCATATGACGTGCACAGATACACAAACAGCATTTACATGATGTGCACAGATACACAAACACACCTACACAATACATATTGACAAGCACCACAGAATACACACGATGCACAAACATTGCAATGCACATGCCCATACAAGCAGAACCTGATTATACACACACACACACACACACACACACACACACACACCTACACACACACACACACACACACACACACACACACACACATTTAATATTGTGACTCAAATTTTATCTTGACCACATTGATCACAGTTTAACATTGTCCATCTCAACCACTACCACAATCTGTCTTCCAGTCGTCGGTCAGTATCGCATCCTGGTGTGCATTTGCATCGCTGTCTCATCACAACTATCTCTGACCTGTGAAATATGGGGGGACACCAACATTCACCACAACTACCAGTCAGTCTGGGCTGAATCCCTCAGGTAAATTTCATTAGACTCTGAGTCAGAACACACAGAAACAAGAAATATGGGGGGTTCTCTCCAAGGAACATGCACTGCTATAGCGCCATGATGATTGCTGTCACTCTGCCATATATTTCCCAGTCACCGTGAAACTGTTTACAGTAGGAAGAAACTCTATGGACAGCTTGACTTCTCTCCTACAATAAACAATGTCAATGTGACTGGGAAAGTTTCACAGAGTGAAAACAATGGTCATGATACTATGGCAGTAGTTTGATGTACCACGGTCATTGTTTTCCCTCCGACATACGTTTCCAGGTCACAGTGGAATTGTTCATACTCTGCTGTGGATAACTCTTGTTTCTGCCAGCTCTACCTAAACACCAAGTTAACTCTTGTTTCTGCCAGCTCTGCTTGAACACCAAGATAATTCTTGTTTCTGCCAGCTCTACCTAAACACCAAGATAATTCTTGTTTCTGCCTGCTCTACATAAACACCAAGATAACTCTTGTTTCTGCCAGCTCTACCTGAACACCAAGATAACTCTTGTTTCTGCCAGCTGTACCTGAACACCAAGATTAGATAACTTTTGTTTATGCCAGCTCTACCTGAACACCAAGATAACTCTTGTTTCTGCCAGATGTACCTAAACACCAAGATAACTCTTGTTTCTGCCAGATGTACCTAAACACCAAGATAACTCTTGTTTCTGCCAGATGTACCTAAACACCAAGATAACTCTTTTTTCTGCCAGATGTACCTAAACACCAAGATAACTCTTGTTTCTACCAGATGTACCTAAACACCAAGATAACTCTTGTTTCTGCCAGCTGTACTTGAACACCAAGATAACTCTTGTTTCTTCCAGCTCTACCTAAACACCAAGATAACTCTTGTTTCTGCCAGCTCTACCTAAACACCAAGATAACTCTTGTTTCTGCCAGCTCTACCTACACACCAAGATAACTCTTGTTTCTCCAGCTCTATTTGAACACCAAGATAACTCTTGTTTCTGCCAGCTCTACCTAAACACCAAGATAACTCTTGTTTCTGCCATTGAGTGCTGCTGCATTCACTGGGAGAGGTTAGAACTGTGACCATGACTGGCGGTCACCTGGAAGAGGGAAGAAAGGTCAGGGACGTTCTTGTAGGTTGTCCCAAGGCCATGGCTTCTTCCTCCTATACCCAGGGCAGCTGGGCCAGCTGAACAGACATGAAGCTGTTTGCGGTGGAGGACAACACACCCTGTCAGTCTCCTCTCCCTTCATTCATAGAACTGTGATGCATCCAGCTGATAGCATTTGAAACCTTCAGTAAACAGAATGGGTGAAATACGAACCTAAATAATGCCACTGACGCTACGAAGTGGGCCATGCTAATCCTTTTGACAAAAGTGGGTGAACATGAGGCTATGAAGATTATAAAACATATCGGGGCATCGGCCAATCCCTCCAGCTACCTTTCCCTTTCCATAGCGCAAAGGGGACTGCTTCCCCCTCCCCTTCCTCTCACACCCCCTCCCCACCCACCCCCACTACTCTCTGCAGCTGGCTCAATGCAGTGTAAACCGGAAAGCTGTGTCACATTATATGTTTCCAGCCCACATCCCCCCTCCCTCCCCCGCGCCCCTCTTCCTTCCACTCTTGCCTCCACTGATTGTTTTTCCTTACCTCCATCTAAACTCCACCCCCTCCCCTCCTCCACCCCCTCCCCTCCTCCAAATCCATCATAATCTTCATCACCTTACCTCCATCTACACTCCTCCCCTCCTCCAAATCCATCATGATCTTAATCACCTTACCTCCATCTAAACTCCACCCCCTCCCCTCCTCCAAATCGATAATCGAAATCATAATCTTCATCACCAAAGAGCAGAAAAACAGCTACGTTAGACATGGGTGGGGTGGGGGGGGGGGGGGGGGGGGGAATTTCTCGCCTTTATTTTCTTAAGTCAAGACTATGACATTTACTGCAGCTGGAAGGAAAAAGACTCACCATAACTTGACGACAGTCAGCATTCATTCTGTCAGTCAGTCAACAGTCAGCATTCATTCTGTCAGTCCGTCAACAGTCAGCATTCATTCTGTCAGTCCGTCAACAGTCAGCATTCATTCTGTCAGTCCGTCAACAGTCAGCATTTATTCTGTCAGTCCCGACATACAGTCGCATTTCATTCTGTCAGTCCGTCAACAGTCAGCATTCATTCTGTCAGTCCGTCAACAGTCAGCATTCATTCTGTCAGTCCGTCAACAGTCAGCATTCATTCTGTCAGTCAGTCAACAGTCAGCATTCATTCTTTCAGTCCATCAACAGTCAGCATTCATTCTTTCAGTCAGTCAACAGTCAGCATTCATTCTGTCAGTCAGTCAACAGTCAGCATCCATTCTGTCAGTCAGTCAACAGTCAGCATTCATTCTTTCAGTCCGTCAACAGTCAGCATTTATGCTGTCAGTCAGTCAACAGTCAGCATTCATTCTGTCAGTCAGTCAACAGTCAGCATTCATTCTGTCAGTCAGTCAACAGTCAGCATTCATTCTGTCAGTCAGTCAACAGTCAGCATTCATTCTTTCAGTCAGTCAACAGTCAGCATTCATTCTGTCAGTCCGTCAACAGTCAGCATTCATTCTGTCAGTCAGTCAACAGCGTTCATTCTGTCAGTCCGTCAACTGTCAGCATTCATTCTTTCAGTCCGTCAACAGTCAGCATTCATTCTTTCAGTCCGTCAACAGTCAGCATTCATTCTGTCAGTCCGTCAACAGTCAGCATTCATTCTTTCAGTCCGTCAACAGTCAGCATTCATTCTTTCAGTCAGTCAACAGTCAGCATTCATTCAGTCAGTCAACAGTCAGCATTCATTCTGTCAGTCCGTCAATATGCACAGCACCTTAGAGGCTTACTACACTCCTGTGTTCTGTCAGCTTCACACGGCTGACTTTTATTTCATCATGTGTGCTGAAATTTATGAAGAGATGTTCACCTTCCTTCTTTTCCTTTTCAATCTTACTGTGTTCAATATCCTAAAGACAATAGATATATGCATGGCTTTAGTTTAAAAATTCATTTAAGAGCGCAGTGGCATGCTGTGTATATGTTTAGATGGCTGATGCTACACACTTCCTTGATGCTACACATTCCCTGATGCTACACACTTCCCTGATGCTACACTTCCCTGATGCTACACACTTCCCTGATGCTACACACTTCCCTGATGCTACACACTTCCCTGATCCTAGACACTTCCCTGATGCACGCTGTTAGTGCCTTCATTCTGGTGACCACAGCTTCACTCAAGGCAGCAGCAATGCTTGATGAGTGACAGTTGGTGTGAATACCTGTCAAGGCAGTAGCAGTGCTTGATGAGTGACAGTTGGTGTGAATACCTGTCAACACCAACTGATATGGAGAGGAAAAAACAGAGCCCAGTAAGTGGAATTACTTTAACACCTCCCCTCCACTCCCCACCCCTATATGGCTTCAAAATATGGTTGTTGTTGTTTTTTTCCTTAAGCCATTCTCTATAATGAAGAATGCTGAAACAATCATCCTCCATCTGATCAATTAGAAGGTAAGACCTCCCCATGTTGAATTCAGATTTCAAACTATGTTTAATTCCGCCGAAAATTATCCGACCAAAAGTTTAAACTGAACTGGTGAACGTTAGATTTGTGTATGTAAAAGAATCGACTTTAAATCATGTTTTCAATCAAGACGAACAGAATCAGCCAATTTTCTACCAACTGATCACAGTTTGCGTAAATCCTTGACATGTTCACTTGCAGCTTTTTACAACTGGGTCAGCTGATCGTCCATCACTTGATCTGCCGAAAGTTCATCTGCACCGTCTGCAGTTGTTGTGGCAGCGTAATGTTGTTCTGCTGATACATGGTGAAGATTCGTCCAATCAACTTCTCTCCCACAAACTGCACGTTCTTCAGGATTGTACTTCTCTGAAAACACACACACACACACACACACCACACACACACACACACACACACACACACACACACACACACCCACACCACAAATACCGTGAAGAAGAAATTAAAAAAATTATCCCAGACTCTTTATCTGAAATGACATAATCACTCCATTCCAATAACATTTCACATAATTTTTATTTCATTAGATTTCTGTTAAAAGTGACACCTGATGACGTGTTGTTCATGCCGATTTGAGGCACAATTTAGTTGATACACATCTGGGAGTTCCCCTGTGTTGGAGAGGTGATCCTCTTGTGTCTTGGAGAGTCTCTCCATAGTTATCACTGGGGAGTTCCCCTGTGGTGGAGAGGTGGTCCTCTTGTGTCTTGGAGAGTCTCTCCATAGTTATCATAGGGGAGTTCCCTTGTGTTGGAGAGGTGATCCTCTTGTGTCTTGGAGAGTCTCCCCATAGTTATCATCTGGGAGTTCCCCTGTGGTGGAGAGGTGGTCCTCTTGTGTCTTGGAGACTCTCTCCATAGTTATCATCGAGGAGTTCCCCTGTGGTGGAGAGGTGATCATTTTGTGTCTTGGAGAGTCTCTCCATAGTTATCATCGAGGAGTTCCCCTGTGGTGAAGAGGTGATCCTCTTGTGTCTTGGAGACTCTCTCCATAGTTATCATCGAGGAGTTCCCCTGTGTTGGAGAGGTGGTCCTCTTGTGTCTTGGAGACTGTAACCGATCGGCGGTACTAAATCAGTATGTCCATGTGTTTAAGAGTAGTGGTGGTTCAATATAGAGAGCGTGCGAGCGTGCATGTATGTGTTCTTGTGTGTGTGTGTGGTGTGTGTGTGTGTGTGTGTGTGTGTGTGTGTGTGTGTGTGTGTGTGTGTGTGTGTGTGCACGCGCGCGCGCGGGGTAGACTGGGGTTTAGTTAGTTAGAGTTAGGTTAAGTTCCTCAGGGTTAGGTAGAAAGATTAGGCTAGGTAGGGGGCAGGTGAAGTAGGACATACAGTATTTTTGCCTTCCAGTCTTCATTTATTGAGGGAGTGGTAGGAGGAAGTTGGTTTCGTTCCCGATTGTTACCCTTTTGTTACTTTGGTTCTACACCAGAGAAGGCGGGGCAGGATATCGGCTGTTGTTGTGTTGTCGAGCTGTGAGTTGTTGTGGTAAATTGTCGTGTTGTTGCACGAGCAACAACTAGTCCGTTGGTCAGGCGTGTCAGCTCTGCGGAGGGATACACTGCTCTGACCAATGGTTGTTTTGTGTGGCGAGTAGAGTTCGCTTGATTCCGACCAGGGCGGAATGTGTTGGGGTAGCTTCACTTCGGTCCCTGGTGTTCGTCGGAGTGGACGTACTCCTTGTAGGTGCGGCGGCAGCGCCGGTAGTTTTTGAAGAGTGACTTCGAGTCATATAGTTAGTGCCAGGTCCTCGTCGGGTTTGGGTGCCCTTGGCCTGTGCTGAGTCGGTGTCGTCCTTGTTGCAGCCACTGTCAGCCAGTTGCAGAACTGGTGTGGTTGATCGTCTGTATGTCCAGGTTGGTGATCTGTTAGGTTCGTTGTGTTGTAGTTCGTCGTGTTGTCTTGTATTATGGCGAGTTGTACTGTAGCTGTCTCATGTTGGGATTAGCTGTATGGTGTTCGTTGCGTATACTGGTTGTCGGGTATGATGTTGTCTTGGTTCCGTGATTGAAATTTGTTGTCAGCCGGTTTGTGTGGTTACCTCTTTCCTGTATATTTTTGTAAGTAATGTACATAGTGGTTCCTGAGTTCGATTTCCTCAGGACAGTTTGGCTAGACAATGTGGGTTCAATATAATGACCGTTGATGGACGGTGATGTAGATATTGGTTGTGGTTAGTTCATGTTAATGTCAGTGGGTTCAATAAGAGGGTAATACGAGGTTGCATTTGGTGAGGGTCGTAATATGAGTCAGGTGCGGATGTGTCTGCGTGAATCATAAAGGGATTGTGCTCAATTTCAGTCGTAAATAGTAATAGTTCGTTGAAATTGATTTACGATTTCGGAATTGACCTGCACAGCATTGGAATCGGTTAACTGTGCAGTAGGGCCAAGGCTGATTTGTGGTCGAGTGGTTTATACTGGAGTACGGTCGTGACTATTCAACTTATATTGGTGTCTTGTCACTTTCGTTACGAGTTAGGGTTCTCGACGCGGGTGTCGTGCGCGTGCGGACTGTATCTGTGACGTACGCATTTGGTACAGGACAGTGAGTCCATAGGGTAGAAGTTTTTGTAATACAAGTGACAGTCGTCACACATGCAGGGATGTATGTGTTTGTGACAGAACGGGGTTGGAGAAAGATATCTTAGGTTGTGGGGAGGCAGCCCAGTTATGAATTTTAGTAGTCGGAAAGAAGGGAAAGGTAAAGTTTAAGACGAGTAGCTTAGCAGTCGATAGGATGAAAACGGATGATGTGCAGCATGTAATATTGTATGAAGTGTGGTTGTGTTGACATGACAAGGATTAACCACTGGGTTATCTGACAAGAAATGACCTGAGTGAGGTGCTGGATGGAAATTTTGGCGAACAAATCATGTTTTTGATATATGGTTGTAACTGACAGTGCAAAGAGGGGTAATAATGTGAAGGATTGTGGCTGCGAGCCGATTCTCTTGTGTGAACATGCTGGAACTGTGAACCGCTAAAAAATTGATGTTTTTTTTTTGTTTTTGTTTTTTCCCTCTGAGAGATGTGTATTACTACTGGTTGTGTGGAGACATTTCCTTGTGAAAATGGCCATTTCCTAGATTATTTAGTATGTCCTAAGGGGGCCCATGGAGTCCGTGTTGGATCGCTTAGATTGGTTTATTTCTCCGAGAATTGGGTGCGATTCATAATTTCATATGTAATAGCGTGGATGGGCTCAGGGAGAATATTGTTTTACCGCTGTTGTAAGGGTTGGCAGGAAATGGGTCTGATAACCCCAAAGTGAGTAATGGGTTGGGGGATGTGTTCGAAATTCAAGGGGTCACTCTCATGCCCGAGTGGGAAGTAGGCAAAGGAGATGGAGAGTTAAAGCTTTACCAAGTAGCCTATGTGCCTTGATGACTCGGGTAGTAGCAACATTACAGTAGGGGCCTACAGTTGTGTCTGCAGGTATCCTGTTCCGTCCTGAGGCTGGGGCCAGATCACCGCAGTCTACTGCCGCGTGCCGGCAGGTGAGCGGCGCTTTTCAGTACCTGTTGTTTTCCCGGGAGAGGGAGACCACCCAGGCCGTCTGCCTTCTGTGGGGCAGCTCTCCTCCGGCTACCGGTGCTCTTCCGGGAGTTCTCCGGCACTGGTTCCTCGTCCCGGTTTAGGCGTCCTGTGAGAGGGCGCTGCACCAGGCCTTTTTCCACCCTTGGTGTCCGGCGGGGCCTTCAGAGGAGGAGGCGTCCTACGAGCCCCGGACCCGTCGAGAGGGCGTCTGGTGTGTGTGCGTTGGGTGTCGTGCCCATCGCGGGGAGGAGTCAGACTGCGTGAGGCCACGGTCAGCGCCGGGGTGCAGAGTCTTCGGGGTGGGTGTCGGCCCGCGGAGGAGCCACGGTCAGCGCCGGGGTGCAGAGTCTTCCGGGGAGGTGTCAGCCTGTGAGGGGCCACGTACAGCGCCGAGGACTGGAGCTTACCGGGCCGGGATGGGTTGTCCCATGTTTGTGGTAGAAGGGGTGTAGCGTTAGGCAGTAGGGTTAGGGGTGTTAGCTACTGCCTCCTTCCAGGACGTAGTGGCCAGCACAGTGTAGGGTACTGGTCGTTGCCTCCCTTAGGGACGCAGCGATCAGTGCAGTAGTGGTCCCGGGTTAAAAGAGAAGGGTGAGTCCTGGGGAGAGGTGTGGGTGGTAGCAGTAGTTAAGAGATTAGAGTCCCTTTGGTAAATCCTTGTCCCCAGGTCACAGTGATATACCGCAACTGGTATTTTAGGTTAGGTTAGGGTCTTCCGGGTCATTATCGTAGAGTAGGGTGAGTCAGCGGGAATTAGGATACTTATGTGCAGTTGTGGATGTGCGTGAGTGGTGGCGCCATGGAGTGTGTGTGAAATAAAGAAGCATGCGTGATTGTAAAACTGTGTTAGTGTGCTGTGTTGTCTGACCTAGTGTGTGATAGGCGTGGGTAAGGGTGGTAGGGCCGTCCGGCTTAGCGACCATGACACTTTGGTGGAGATGCGGGGTAACATAAGGGGTTCTGGGTAGGTGATAGGTAGCTAGGAGGGAGGTAAGGGGGGTGTTGTGTCAGGTGTGTACGTTGTGTGAAATGTAAGTGGGTGATTGGTGGGAGCGTACCAGTACCCTGGGAGGTGGTACGTAGTGTCCCTGTTCACTTCAGGCAGGTTTCCATTGGCATTGGGCAGGGCACTTGTGTTGGTGTGAATGGGTTGGCGCTACCGTGTGAGTGAGGTATGAATGGTCAATAAACATTGAGTGGTTGTTGGAAGTGTGAGTGATTACACAGTACAGTGTAGGTGAGGTGCCGGAGGGTACCAGGTGTCTTTTGTGTCCCTTACATGTGGTATACCCCACTGAGTAGGTAGAGTGGTACCCAGCCCGTGACTGTGCACGTTGTGTGGTCGGGTATCCTGTGGGGATTAAGGGCAGTGTAAGCCCAGGTGACTGTGTGTGGGAAGCACGAGGGTGCGCAGGGTTGTGACACTAAGGTGTGCTGGGAGTGCATATGGACTTGCGGGGTGCAAATGCACTGTGATCGTGTGGGTGCGGCCTACCAGAGACAGTGAGGCCTGTGACTGTGGGTAACTGGTGCGCCTGCACAGTGGACGGTGGACACACGGTGTCACGTGGTTTAGTCAGTGACCAGACAGTGCATTGGTAGTATCGTATGGGTTGGAGCCCATGTGGGTATATGTATGAGGTACACAAGTGTGGGTGGAGTTATGCTTGGTGCGTGACTCATTGAGAGTATTGTGTACTTGTGCTGAGTTGCTTCCGGGGCTAGTGCGTAGTCAGGAACCTCCAGTTGCGCTCAGATCGCATACTGTCCGTTGCTAGCTCTGTGGTGGTAGGGGTACCCTATGTCTAAACACACCGAGCCCATCCGCAGTACGACCCCGATAGTGTCATGGATCCACAGGCCTCTATGGCGGATACCAAACCTAAGGTTAGTGACCAGGATGCGGGGGTGGATCGAGAACAGGGGACGGGGGCTTATGCGAAGTTTGCCAAGTTGGGAGCGGCGATGGGTTTAGCTGGGGGAGACCTCGCCAAGTTCGTCACAGACTCAGTACGTAATGAGGATGAGAAGACGGCGAGAGAAGCAGAATTGGAGCTCCGGATGGAGGAGAAAGTGAGGCAGAAGATGAGGGATGAAGAGGAGAAAGCTGCTAGGCAGAGGGAGCTAGAGATGCAGCAGAGGAAGATAGAAGAGGAGGAAGCTGCTAGGCAGAGGGAGCTAGAGATGCAGCAGAGGAAGATAGAAGAGGAGAAAGCTGATAGACAGAGGGAGCTAGAAATGAAGCAGAAGAAGATAGAAGAGGAGAAAGCTGCTAGGCAGAGGGAACTAGAGGTGAAGCAGAAGAAGATCAAAGAGGAGAGGGAAAGGTTAAAGCGGAAGGATGAAGACGAGAAAGCAGCGAGACAGATGGAACTGGAACTGCAGAGGAAGAAGATGGAGGAAGAAAGGGCATTAAGGGAAATAGAAGCTCAAGCACGGCAAGCCGAGTTAGATCTCAAGAGACGAAGGGATGAAGCCGAGTTAGAGGCAAGAGAGCGAGAGCTAATCATACAAGAGAGACAGGCCTTAGATGAAGCAGCGCATAGGAAACGCTTGATTGAGGTGGAGGAAACGAAGCATGTCCACCTTGAGCCGTTAGGAGAGAACGACGACGTGGACGCTTTCATCGCCCAGTTTGAGCGTGTAGCCCAGATGTGCAAGTGGAGCAAGACCTCATGGCCCACACGTCTGATGTCTCTGCTGAGAGGAAAGGCTAGAGAAGCGGTGATGCGGTTAGGTGCCGATGAGTTAGGCGACTATGATCAGATAAAGAGCGCCCTGTTAAGCCACTTCAGGCTAGATGCTGAGGCCTACCGGGAAAAGTTCAGAAGCATCAAGAAGGACGCTGCTGAGACTTTCGGCCAGATGCTGGGAAGGATGAAGCGGTGGTTTTCCCTCTGGTGTGCGGCAGCGGGCAAGGATGAGTGTGGCAGAGGACGTAAAGGATCTGCTGTTCCAAGAACAGTTTTATCAGCTATTGTCTCCAGAGTTCACAACTGAGGTGCGGAAGACATGCCCGAAAACTGTGGAACAACTTGCAACGGAAGCTACTGTTTTGGCAGAGGCCAAAAGACTGGGGAGGAAGGCGAGGCAAGACCGAACAGTTAACCAGCCCAACCTGGGTAATACACGTGAAACAGCAGGGAGCCAGCCCGCAGGGAGGTCCCAACAAAGTGATGGTGCACTACAGCAGCTGAACAGGAGATCAGAAGGGCCTAGATCGACCATAGTTTGTTTCAACTGCAAGAAGCCAGGCCACATCGCTAGGAAATGCCCTGAGCCCCATTCTGTTGGAGCTGTTCATTGTTGTGACCAGCCCCAAGCTCGAGTGGTCCCTATGTTGTGTCGCCCATGCGCTGAGCAGCGGTACGAGCCTGCGTGCATTGTAGAAGTTAACGGGTCTCCGGCCAATGGATTACGGGACACTGGTGCCGGACACACCGTAGTGGCCAAGTGGTTAGTACCGGCAGATGCGTACACAGGAGAGACAGTCCCAGTAGTGTTGGCCGAGTCCAGATGTAGGTCTGTGTTACCTGTGGCGGTAATAGAGTTGAAGTCACCATTCATCGCAGGGAAGTTGGAGGTTTTGGTCATGAATAGCCCTGTGCAGGAAGTCCTGATCGGAAACTTCGCAAAGAGTAGAAGATCCCGGTTGGACACGTGTGCCTGTATACGCAGACCCGGCGTTGGTAGGGGCAGTGCAGACGCGCGCGCAGAGAGCCAGGGAGCAGCAAGAACCTGTACCACTACCCGTCGAGGAATGCATTCTGAACACCTCTACCCAGCAGTTAATTCAGATGCAGGACCAGGATGAAACCTTGAGGAAGGCTCGGAGTGCGAGTGAAGCAGGGACGCACTTCCACACCAAGTTTGGACGAGTCGAGTACGCTCGGAAATCTGGTGCACTGGTTCGGCGGTTTGAGGGTCCCAGGGACGTAGCGAGTCAGATCTGCGTCCCAGCTGAACTACGGACCACGGTGATGAAGCTAGGCCACGACGTACCCATGTCTGGTCACTTAGGTACTACCCGAACCAAGGAGCGAGTTGGTCGCCATTTTTATTGGCCAGGCATGCATGCTGACATTCGTCGGTACTACCAGTCATGCTTCCAGTGTCGGCGTACTGTGGACAAGGGAAGAGTCTCAAGAGTTCCCCTTGTAAGGATGCCACTGATGCGCAGGCCCATGCAGATACTGAGAGATCGGTGGTTGCAACCCGAGAGGCAAGAGCTCTGCACAGCTACAGAGTACGTCGTCAACCTAAGGAACAAAATAGCTAAGACGTGCAAGTTGGCAAAGGAGAACTTGGCAACGGCAGCTTGCAGGTACAAGCGGCATTTTGACTTGACGGCGAAACCCAAGAAGGTAGCTGTGGGGTCTAGAGTGCTAGTGGGAGGATCACAAGGTGGGCACTGCAGCTGCAGGCATTCCAGTTTACGGTGCAGGCAGTGTCTGGAAGTGACAATGTGGCGGCAGACTTCTTGAGTCGATTGACATAGAGAGAGAGAGAGAGAGAGAGAGAGAGAGAGAGAGAGAGAGAGAGAGAGAGAGAGAGAGAGAGAACCTTAAGTTCCATTTACCTGAGTCATGAGAGGTTGACATTATTGAAGCTATGCATGTGTCATGGGAAGAGAATGACGTAGCAAGTGTTACTGAGGGTGTGGTATTTGTAGCACGTGTTACACAGCAGTTGTGCGTAATCAGAGCCCCCTCAGTTATGGAATTTATATGTAGTGCGTAGTGTAACGGCTGCCTGTAAGTGCCTGCATTAAGGTCATATGTGACAGCGTTAGACCAGGTTGATCAATGTAACCTGTGATTGTTGATGTATTTAAAAGTTGATGTTGTTGGGATGGAAGTTTTGGAGTGCATCAAAAGTAACAGTAGGACAGAATGAGTGATAGAGAATTGGAGTGTCATAGGTAGGGTGTGGCTAAAACGCCGATCGAGTGAGAAGTTGTTGTTTGTTTTAACCTGTAGTTAAAACTTAGGCAGGGGGGGGGGGGTTCACCGATTGGCGGTACTAAATCAGTACGTCCATGTGTTTAAGAGTAGTGGTGGTTCAAGATAGAGAGCGTGCGAGCGTGCATGTATGTGTGCTTGTGTGTGTGTGTGTGTGTGTGTGTGGTGTGTGTGTGTGTGTGTGTGTGTGTGCACGCGCGCGCGCGGGGTAAGACTGGGGTTTAGTTAGTTAGAGTTAGGTTAAGTTCCTCAGGGTTAGGTAGAAAGATTAGGCTAGGTAGGGGGCAGGTGAAGTAGGACATACAGTATTTTTGCCTTCCAGTCTTCATTTATTGAGGGAGTGGTAGGAGGAAGTTGGTTTCGTTCCCGATTGTTACCCTTTTGTTACTTTGGTTCTACACCAGAGAAGGCGGGGCAGGATATCGGCTGTTGTTGTGTTGTCGAGCTGTGAGTTGTTGTGGTAAATTGTCGTGTTGTTGCACGAGCAACAACTAGTCCGTTGGTCAGGCGTGTCAGCTCTGCGGAGGGATACACTGCTCTGACCAATGGTTGTTTTGTGTGGTGAGTAGAGTTCGCTTGATTCCGACCAGGGCGGAATGTGTTGGGGTAGCTTCACTTCGGTCCCTGGTGTTCGTCGGAGTGGACGTACTCCTTGTAGGTGCGGCGGCAGCGCCGGTAGTTTTTGAAGAGTGACTTCGAGTCATATAGTTAGTGCCAGGTCCTCGTCGGGTTTGGGTGCCCTTGGCCTGTGCTGAGTCGGTGTCGTCCTTGTTGCAGCCACTGTCAGCCAGTTGCAGAACTGGTGTGGTTGATCGTCTGTATGTCCAGGTTGGTGATCTGTTAGGTTCGTTGTGTTGTAGTTCGTCGTGTTGTCTTGTATTATGGCGAGTTGTACTGTAGCTGTCTCATGTTGGGATTAGCTGTATGGTGTTCGTTGCGTATACTGGTTGTCGGGTATGATGTTGTCTTGGTTCCATGATTGAAATTTGTTGTCAGCCGGTTTGTGTGGTTACCTCTTTCCTGTATATTTTTGTAAGTAATGTACATAGTGGTTCCTGAGTTCGATTTCCTCAGGACAGTTTGGCTAGACAATGTGGGTTCAATATAATGACCGTTGATGCACGGTGATGTAGATATTGGTTGTGGTTAGTTCATGTTAATGTCAGTGGGTTCAATAAGAGGGTAATACTAGGTTGCATTTGGTGAGGGTCATAATATGAGTCAGGTGCGGATGTGTCTGCGTGAATCATAAAGGGAATGTGCTCAATTTCAGTCGTAAATAGTAATAGTTCGTTGAAATTGATTTACGATTTCGGAATTGACCTGCACAGCATTGGAATCGGTTAACTGTGCAGTAGGGCCAAGGCTGATTTGTGGTCGAGTGGTTTATACTGGAGTACGGTCGTGACTATTCAACTTATATTGGTGTCTTGTCACTTTCGTTACGAGTTAGGGTTCTCGACGCGGGTGTCGTGCGCGTGCGGACTGTATCTGTGACGTACGCATTTGGTACAGGACAGTGAGTCCATAGGGTAGAAGTTTTTGTAATACAAGTGACAGTCGTCACACATGCAGGGATGTATGTGTTTGTGACAGAACGGGGTTGGAGAAAGATATCTTAGGTTGTGGGGAGGCAGCCCAGTTATGAATTTTAGTAGTCGGAAAGAAGGGAAAGGTAAAGTTTAAGACGAGTAGCTTAGCAGTCGATAGGATGAAAACGGATGATGTGCAGCATGTAATATTGTATGAAGTGTGGTTGTGTTGACATGACAAGGATTAACCACTGGGTTATCTGACAAGAGATGACCTGAGAGTGAGGTGCTGGATGGAAATTTTGGCGAACAAATCATGTTGTTTTTGATATATGGTTGTAACTGACAGTGCAAAGAGGGGTAATAATGTGACGGATTGTGGCTGCGAGCCGATTCTCTTGTGTGAACATGCTGGAACTGTGAACCGCTAAAAAATTGATGTTTTTTTTTTTGTTTTTTCCCCTCTGAGAGATGTGTATTACTACTGGTTGTGTGGAGACATTTCCTTGTGAAAATGGCCATTTCCTAGATTATTTAGTATGTCCTAAGGGGGCCCATGGAGTCCGTGTTGGATCGCTTAGATTGGTTTATTTCTCCGAGAATTGGGTGTGATTCATAATTTCATATGTAATAGTGTGGATGGGCTCAGGGAGAATATTGTTTTACCGCTGTTGTAAGGGTTGGCAGGAAATGGGTCTGATAACCCCAAAGTGAGTAATGGGTTGGGGGATGTGTTCGAAATTCAAGGGGTCACTCTCATGCCCGAGTGGGAAGTAGGCAAAGGAGATGGAGAGTTAAAGCTTTACCAAGTAGCCTATGTGCCTTGATGACTCGGGTAGTAGCAACATTACAGTAGGGGCCTACAGTTGTGTCTGCAGGTATCCTGTTCCGTCCTGAGGCTGGGGCCAGATCACCGCAGTCTACTGCCGCGTGCCGGCAGGTGAGCGGCGCTTTCCAGTACCTGTTGTTTTCCCGGGAGAGGGAGACCACCCAGGCCGTCTGCCTTCTGTGGGGCAGCTCTCCTCCGGCTACCGGTGCTCTTCCGGGAGTTCTCCGGCACTGGTTCCTCGTCCCGGTTTTAGGCGTCCTGTGAGAGGGCGCTGCACCAGGCCTTTTTCCACCCTTGGTGTCCGGCGGGGCCTTCAGAGGAGGAGGCGTCCTACGAGCCCCGGACCCGTCGAGAGGGCGTCTGGTGTGTGTGCGTTGGGTGTCGTGCCCATCGCGGGGAGGAGTCAGACTGCGTGAGGCCACGGTCAGCGCCGGGGTGCAGGGTCTTCGGGGAGGGTGTCGGCCCGCGGAGGAGCCACGGTCAGCGCCGGGGTGCAGAGTCTTCCGGGGAGGTGTCAGCCTGTGAGGGGCCACGTACAGCGCCGAGGACTGGAGCTTACCGGGCCGGGATGGGTTGTCCCATGTTTGTGGTAGAAGGGGTGTAGCGTTAGGCAGTAGGGTTAGGGGTGTTAGCTACTGCCTCCTTCCAGGACGTAGTGGCCAGCACAGTGTAGAGTACTGGTCGTTGCCTCCCTTAGGGACGCAGCGATCAGTGCAGTAGTGGTCCCGGGTTAAAAGAGAAGGGTGAGTCCTGGGGAGAGGTGTGGGTGGTAGCAGTAGTTAAGAGATTAGAGTCCCTTTGGTAAATCCTTGTCCCTAGTAGTTAGTCACCACGTGTGCGGGCTATCGCTGTGTCCCCAGGTCACAGTGATATACCGCAACTGGTGTTTTAGGTTAGGTTAGGGTCTTCCGGGTCATTATCGTCGAGTAGGGTGAGTCAGCGGGAATTAGGATACTTATGTGCAGTTGTGGATGTGCGTGAGTGGTGGCGCCATGGAGTGTGTGTGAAATAAAGAAGCGTGCGTGATTGTAAAACTGTGTTCGTGTGCTGTGTTGTCTGACCTAGTGTGTGATAGGCGTGGGTAAGGGTGGTAGGGCCGTCCGGCTTAGCGACCGTGACAGAGACTCTCTCCATAGTTATCATCGAGGAGTTCCCCTGTGTTGGAGAGGTGATCCTCTTGTGTCTTGGAGAGTCTCTCCATAGTTATCATCTGGGAGTTCCCCTGTGTTGGAGAGGTGATCTTCTTGTGTCTTGGAGAGTCTCCCCACAGTTATCATCGAGGAGTTCCCCTGTGTTGGAGAGGTGGTTCTCTTGTGTCTTGGAGTGTCTCTCCATAGTTATCATCGGGGAGTTCCCCTGTGGTGGAGAGGTGGTCCTCTTGTGTCTTGGAGACTCTCTCCATAGTTATCATCGGGGAGTTCCCCTGTGGTGGAGAGGTGGTCCTCTTGTGTCTTGGAGTGTCTCTCCATAGTTATCAGCCAGGACAATACAACACCAAGAACATTCCCAAAACAGAACGGTAATCACTTGGCTTTGATGCTACCACGCACTGTACCTCCCTTGCTCCCCCACCGGGGTCTGCCCTGGGGGACCTGGGTGGGGTGTCTTATTTTTAGTTCTCAGGGTCACCCTCTTGTGCCCCTTGAGGGTGGGACTTTGTTTTAAGTGGGCTTTCTTTTTCTCTGTTTTTTGTGTTTTTTCTGCCTACCCATGGTTCTTTCACCTGCATTTCTCTTTCAACATTCTCCTTATTAATCTGCAGTTTTCTGTTTTGTCTATCTTCTGCCTTTACGGATCTTTATCCTATTCTTTTCCTTTTTTCACAAGTCTTCTGTAGCACTTTCTATTTTCTCTGTGGCCTCTTGGTCCACCGTGTTGACCGTGCGGTGCGACCCGTGTCGGGGGAGAATGGTGTCCTGGTGGTTGAGAGGGACTCGGAGTAGGATCCGCGCCCCTCAACACGCCACTTTGGCCCGGACTTCCCCTAGACGGGGGGCAGCATGGGGCCTAATGCTGTCAACCGGTCGCCTTCACAGTGTGGGCATGGCATGGGTCAAACCGTGTGCCACGTTGCTTGTCCTGGAAGCCAGGTGAGTGGCCTCCTGTCCGTTCCCGGCAGTTGGTCATGAGCCTGGTGGATGGGGTGGAGCGCGTGCCACGCGGCGTATACCTGCACTATAACCCTGGTGTTTCCCTTTGCTGGAGGACCGCTTAGGGGCATCGCCCTTGTGGGCACTCGATGGCGGGTGGGGAGTAGGGGAGGTGAAGTTTTTTTCTTTCATTATGACGTCTAAACAACTACCCCCTAACAAAAAGAGAAGAAACGATGATGGACATGGCACGCTTATGGACGAGACTGAGTAGAGATTCTGATTCAGATGAGATAAGAGAAGTGGCAAAGAGAAAGGGTATCCAAAACACATGGCCAAGCTTCCTTTTAGTGGAAGCAAAAGATCCGAAAGAATCCATTGCTCGGATTTCTCCGTTCGCTGTTTGCAAGTGGTTCGAGGGAGTTTCGTCCACAGGATTTAAAATGATTAAAAGACTCCGATCTGGTAGTTACCTTGTTAACTGTGCTACGGAAGCGGCGTCTCGGTTGCTACTGAAAAGGGATGGTTCTCAACTCATGCAGATCACAGTTAAGGTTTCCATTCACCCCTTTCTCAACTACTCGAAAGGGGTAATCAGATGTGTTGACTTGGCTGGAGTTGCTGAATCAGAAATTCGGACTGAGATGGAAAGTCAGGGTGTTCTGCAGGTCCATAGAGTTAAAATCTCTAAAGGAAGTGACTTAATCGAAACCAACACGCTATTCTTGACTTTTGCTATGCCATCTCCCCCAGAGTTTGTCAAAGTGGGTTATGTCCGAGTGAAAGTTACGCCTTTTGTACCATCTCCTTTGCGGTGTTTCAAGTGCCAACGCTTTGGGCATTCCAGCCGAGCTTGTCGGGGTCAGGAGATCTGTCGTGACTGTGGACAGAAGAAGCATGATGAATCTTGTATAAATGCTGTATACTGTGTCAGTTGTAAGGGTGATCATCCAGCAAATTCAAAAAGTTGTCCAGTGTGGAAAAAGGAATGCGAGATTCAGAAAGTAAAGATTGAGAGGAAATGTTCCTTTCTTGAGGCTAGAAGGTTAGTGGAGGCCAGGACTCCTTCGGCTGCGACTTATGCACAGAAGGTGGTTAACGATTCTGCAAACTGGTCATCGGGTGATGATCTGGGAGCAGCTCCATTCACTGCTCTGGAGAAGAAATTGACAGAATTATTGTCATCGGTTTTGGATCGGCTTACTATACTTGAACAATCAGTTGAGGTTTTGTCTCAGAAATGCAATAGTGTTCCGTCCAGCAGTGTACAACAGGCTTCAGTCCCTGCTGGTGAGGGAAGAAGTGTTTCAGTTGTACAAAGTGCTGTGGATCAGAGGTCAGGGGTGAAGGATCGGAGGAAAGAGATGTCCCCTCGCTCACAGGCCAATAACAGCAGTACGAGACAGGCACGCAGTGAGCAGCGTCCTTTTCGGACTCCAGACCCTCCTAGGGGAAAATCTCGAAGTCAGGTATTTGGTGCAGCAGGTTTCAGTCCAGTAAGAGCAAATTCCAAGCATGGCAACAAACAACTTAGAAATTTATCAGGAGCATCGGCTTCTGACCTTGTCTTGAAGAACCGTTTTAGTTCTTTGGTGGACAGTGAAGTTTCTGGAGAAGAGGGCTGATAGATATTCTTTTAACAACCTAACATGGACATACTCCAGTGGAACATAAGGGGAGTTAAAGCAAATTGTCGGGACCTTGAGCTATTATTGACAGAGTACAGATCTTCGGTAATTGCTCTTCAGGAAACCCTTTTAACTGCAAGTAAGAAGCATGAGATTCCTGGTTTCTCCTGCTTACTCAAGCCAGCTTCTGCAGACTTTTCAAGGAGAGGCGTTTCTCTTTATATTCATAATTCGGTACTACATACAGAAATTCCACTCCAGACGGATCTGGAGGCAGTGGCAGCTCGTATCTCGTTAAACAAGGTCGTTACGATATGTTGTTTGTATCTGTCTCCATCTTCTGTGATTTCGAAGAGTCAGTTGGATGGTTTAATTTCTCAGCTCCCTCGCCCATTTCTTTTATTGGGTGACTTGAATGGCCATTCTCCACAGTGGGGAAGTAACTGCACCAATTCTCAAGGGAAAGTTCTTGAAGATTTTATATCGGATCATGATCTCTGTCTTCTGAATTCAGGCTCACCGACCTTTTGTTCTCCTTCTGGTTCTTTGACTCACTTGGATTTGTCCATTTGCGACCCTTCCTTATTTTTGGACTTAGAGTGGCAGGTTCATTCGGACCTAAGCGGGAGTGATCACTTTCCGATTTTTATTTATTTTACAAAGCAAATGCAGGAGTCCCCTCGGGAAACATGGAAGTTTCGCTCTGCAGATTGGAGTCTTTATCAGCAACAGATTTTAAGTAGACTGCCTATGAATCTGTTGCGGAGTTATGATGATCCTGTTTTGCAGTTCACTAAAGTGATTGTAGAGAGTGCTAAGGAAGCTATTCCCAAGTCCCGTGATAACCAAATGATGTTAAGACCCCTTGGTATGATAAAGAGTGCAAAACTTTGAAGGGTAAGAGAAAAGGTGCTCAAAGACTTTTTGCTAGGTTTCATATGGTGGGGAACAAGGTTTCATATGGTGGGGAACAAAGTTAAACATCAGGCGTGTAGGGCTAAGTGTCGGTATACTTTTAAAACTAAGAAGAAAGAATCTTGGAAAAAATTTTGTTCAAATCTGTCCTTTAAGGTCAATTCAAGGAAAGTCTGGAAACTAATCCGTAAGATTAAGGGAAAGTCGGTTTCATCAGTTATAAAATGTTTGCAAGTAAATGGATCGATTATTACTAATAAAAAGGAGGTTGCTAACTTGTTAGCTGTTACTATCCATCAAAATTTGTCAGCTGATCATTATTGCAAGGAATTCCAGCGTATCAAAAGATCGGCAGAGTCAAAATCTTGTTCCTTCGTGCCAGATAGTTCTGAGGATTACAACTGTGTTTTCAGCATGGATGAGTTAAAGGACGCCATTTTGAAAGCCAACAACTCGGCTCCTGGACCAGATGACATTCATTATCAATTTATTCAACATTTGCCAGCTGAGGGTTTAAAGGTGTTGTTGTCTCTGTTTAATCATGTTTGGTGTTCAGGGTATTTTCCACCTTCTTGGAGAGAGGCGGTTGTTATCCCTATTCCTAAACCAGGGAAAGATCATTCGGATCCTAACAACCATCGTCTTATAGCTCTCACTAGTTGCTTATGTAAAACTATGGAGAGAATGGTATACTCTCGATTGTTATGGCAGTTAGAATGTCTGGGGGCCTTAGATGTTTCCCAGTGTGGATTTCGGAACAACCGCAGTACTACTGATCACCTGGTTCGATATGAGTCTTTTATCAGGAATGCTTTGATTAATGGAGAACATGTAGTTTCTATTCTTTTTGATTTAGAAAAAGCTTATGACACAACATGGAGGCATGGAATTCTTCAGGATTTGAAGGCACTTGATTTCAAAGGTAATTTACCAATGTTTATTGCTAATTTTTTGTCTAACAGATCAGTGTTAGACTTCATTCGACCTTTTCGGATCCTTTTGAGCAGGAGATGGGTGTCCCTCAGGGTAGCATCCTTTCTCCACTTCTGTTCAATCTCAAGATTAATAACATCGTCCAGTCAGTAAAGTCTGGAATTGATAAGTCATTATTTGTTGATGACTTCTCCATCTCTGCCAAGGGGAAAACTTTGGCTGCAGCTGAGCGTCAACTTCAGTTGTGTGTTAATCGTGTTCAGCAGTGGGTTACTGAAAATGGATTTAAGTTTTCAGCTACTAAGACAGAGTGTATTCATTTCCATAGGAAAAGATCTCAGGTCTTAGAACCAGCTATCAGTCTCAATGGTCAAGTAATTAAAGTTTCCAAACAAGTGAAATTTTTGGGGGTTATTTTTGATAATAAGCTTTCTTTTTTGCCTCACATTAAGTACATTAAACAATCTTGCCAGTCAGGTTTGAATGTTTTGAAGGTTATTAGTCACACTGATTGGGGTGCAGACAAGCGAACTTTGTTGCGATTGTATCGGGCTTTGGTGAGACCAAAGCTAGATTATGGGTGTGTGGTATATGGTTCTGCACAAAAATCTTACCTCAAAGCTCTTGATCCAATTCATCATCAAGGACTGCGGATTGCTCTGGGAGCATTTCGCACATCTCCAAAAGAGAGTTTGTATGTTGAATCTGGTGAACCCCCTCTGGAGCTAAGGAGGTTGTGTCTTTCCATGAATTACTATCTGAAACTGAGGGCTAATCCAGAAAACCCTGCCTATGATATTGTCATGAACCCGCCTTTTAGAGCCAAATATGATCTAAAGCCAAATGAGATTCCTCCACTGGGTATTCGTATTTTGCCCCACTTCGGGGCAGCTGGCATTGACCTTGATGCTGTTGATGACGGTCCATTACAGACTGATGTACCTCCCTGGAAAGTCGCCAATCCAGAGATTAATATATATTTAACTCAATTTCGAAAGGAGGTCACCTCGAGTGCTGCATATAAACAACTTTATCTTGGGCAGTGTGAACTTTATAAAGATTTTATCAAGATTTTTACAGATGGTTCTAAAAAAGGTGAGAGGGCTGCAGCTGCCATTGTGTGTGATAACAATTTTCAGGAGCCTACTTTGTTAAGATTGCGGGATTGGTCGTCGGTTTATACTGCTTTACTGAAGGCTTTAAATCTGGCCCTCAGTGCGGTGTCCAGGTCAGATCAGAATGATTTCCTTATTTTATCGGATTCATTGTCGGCATTGTCGGCTTTATCGACAAGAGAAGTTTCACATCCAGTTTTGGCTGATATTCATGATCTTCATACTCAGCTTGTCTCTTCGGGAAAGCATATAGTTTTCTTGTGGGTCTCCAGCCACATGGGAATCTATGGTAACTCAGTGGTGGACAAAGCAGCCAAACAAGCTCTCGGTGCAAGTCTTTCCAGGAGGCCTATGCAGTTTGTTCCTCACTCTGATCTACGTCATAAATCTAGTTTGTATTGTCGTGAACTGTGGCAGAGTGAATGGTGTAATCAAATTCATAATAAATTGTTTAAAATTTGCCCAGATTTAACCAATCCTTTCCCATCGGTGGTACGGAACCGTAAAGAGGAATCGGTTTTGTCACGGTTACATATTGGGCACAGCTATATAACGCACAGTTGGATACTCAGAGGGGAAGACCCCCCATGGTGTGTTGCGTGTGACAGCTTGTTCAGTGTTAATCATTTTTTGACAGAATGTGCTGATTTGATGTGTATCAGAGAGAAGTTCTTTTCCACCAGTGATTTATCAGTTCTTTTTCATGAGATTTCAGTAGATCTTATTTTTTCTTTTTTGAAAGAGGTAAACTTATTTTATAAAATATAGTGTTTTAATTATGTATACAGGTGTCGTCGGAGTTGAACAGATAATTGTGCTTTTGTCCTCATAAATTTTAAGCGATGTGTTAATACTAGTGTGGGTATTTGTATCTAGAGACTTAGATATGATAGCTGAGGTCCTGATTTGGCTCCTAGTAGTCCGCTGGACCCTATAAACACTAACTAACTAACTACCTCCCTTGCAGAAGACCTACTAGGAAAAACAGCACATAGAGAGATCTTCCCATTCATTGTACGGCATTTCCATCTTAACATTTACTAAATTTCATCAACACAGACAGTGTCTACAATCTAAAACATAGATCATCTTACTGAATCGCTATGATCGTTTGATATCTTGGAGCGGATCAAACTGACAGTAACGATAATTATTGCTAGTAATCAATCTACTCCATTCGGGTCCCTCCTTGTAACGGTATATTCTGTAAAACATGGATTTAGTTTGGTTGTCCACACTGTCATTGTAATCTCTGACCCATCCACACCCCCTTCTTGTGAATAAGGTTTGGAAAAGAAGGCATTCATTCATTCATTTACTCATTCATTTGTTCATTCATTCATTCCTTTAAAATTCAAAACAGTTTTCCTCTGTTTCACTCCCTCTGTAAGCTGGCTGCCAACAGTGCAAGATAAACTGATAGCAGCTGAGGATGATATTTGAGACTTCGCAGAAGACCCTTTTCCTGACGTGGGATGTTTTAGAATACATAAAGAACTACAGAAGAGCTACTGACATTTACAAAATATTACAGCATTCCATGTGAACATAAAGAACTACAGCAAAGCTACTGACATTTACAACATATTACAGCATTCCATGTGAACGTGGTTTTAGATGAAGTGGTTCCCAGCTGGCCAGTCCAGAAAAAAATGACAAAATACAAAATGTCCATAAAATGTCACCCAACATCATCACTTTAGTTTCTTTACAAACCTTTGGGCAGAAGAAATTGATGACAGACATCCAGAAGAAGACAGTACTTAATCCTCAAAGATACCATTCAATGATCTGCTTTCAGCTGCCCAGACGTCACCAATAGTTGGCTAGTGACAAATTTCTGAGAGAGATAGACAGCGTGTGTGAGTGTGTGTGTTTGTGTGAACGTGTCTGTGTGCATGCATGCATGCATGCGTGTGTGTGTGTGTGTGTGTGTGTGTGTGTGTGTGTGTGTGTGTGTGTGTGTGTGTGTGTGTGTTTGAGTGTGTGTGTGTGTGTGTGTGTGTGTGTGTGTGTGTGTGTTGTGTGTGTGTGTGTGTGTGTGTGTGTGAGAGAGTGTGTGTGTGTGTTTGTGTGTGTTTGTGTGTTTATGTGTTTGTGTGTGTTGTTGTTGTTGTTCTTCAGTTTAACGTCTTCCCACTAAAAGTGATATGAGACGATGTGAGTGTGTGTAAGTGTGCGCGCATGCATGCGCGTGTGTATGTGTCTGTGCGAGTGTGTCTACGTGTGCCTGTGTGAACATGTGCATGCCTGTATGATTCAATTACAATAACAAATAAGCAACCCCCCCTCCCCCCCCCCCCCCCCCCCCCCGGCATCTCGGGAAAACATTATATTTTAAGCAACAAAAAAAAATCCAATTACACAATATATAAAACTATAAGGAGAGCGTCCAATGGACCACTTTGTCAGTTCTTGAGCACTGTCAATCATATTTGGATAGTAGTACGATGCAGGTCAATTAATGTGTAGAAGGACGAACGGTTAACCACTCAGAAAAATGTTAAACAAATTTAAAGATAAATACCAACTGAACTATGTGACAAACTTTTGCAAATTGTGTAAAGATAAAACCGGTCATTTAATACTCTAGATAGAGACAGGGAACCGGATCCATCAGATGAAATATCGTCACCAGTTTTGCTAATAACCTCCTTTGCTCTTGGACAGTACATTAATAGATGTTCAACTCCAACTCTTTCTCCACACACGCATGTAACATTTTTGCTGAATTTTGTTCGAAGTGAACTCAAACATATTCTGTGTATTAAGCTTTGTATTTCTCTAGGTATGGAGGCAAGGTCGGGTCTTGATGAGGCCAATAGATTTTTTCCAGAATTGGGTTTAATACAGTTGTGGTAATAGTTAATTTCTGAGTTCTCTAATACATTTCTGAAATGTTTACTGGACGCTTCGTTTATTAAAGAATAGCATTCACTTAAATCTAAGGGAATGTCAAGTGGTATTGATCCTTCGACATTTCGGGCTGCCTTTCTTGCAGCCTGATCGACCCTCTCATTTGCTGAAATTCCACAATAAGGTACCCAGCAAAATGTATCTATAATGCATTTAGCTGACAGAAGATGTGTGACATGATTAATTTCTGTTATATCAACACGTACTTTTGGATTGGAAGACTGAATAGCACTAAGGGCCGATTTAGAATCAGTGCATACTAGAATTTGACAAGAGTTAATAGGAAAAGTCAAGGCGTGGTGTAGAGACATCAAAATGGCAACTAGCTCAGCACTGAATATTGAAAAATGTCTACCAAGATAGTACAACTTCTCCACTTTTAAATCAGGTATCATAAATGCTGCTCCTGTATCTAGATTATCCAGCACTGAACCATCCGTATAGATTTTCAAATAGTTTTTGTATGTATTTTCTAAATGAATATCGATGCCATTTTTCAATATATAAGGTGGATCCTTTTTGGACACATTTGTGTAATTTGTATCAAAGGTAGCTTTGGCCTGCTCCCATTTTGGAATAGGTAAAAAGGACAGCTTATTAGCAATTTTTGTTTCGTTTATATTAGAATCTTTTAGGAGGTTAGAGGCAAATGACTGCATTGATTTTGTAGATTGTATTTTTCTGGCCCATTTCACAAAATCTGTTTCTGAATTTAAGGATACTTCATTTGCACAGAAGTTATCCTGTGAAAGACTCTTTAATATGAATTTTGAAGCACATGCTTTTCGTAATGCATTCAGAGGCAACATTCCGATATCACTGTATGTTCCTATGTTAGATATATGTGTGGGAACTCCAAGAGCAAGTTTGTAAGCCTTGCAGTCAATACTCTGTAGTTAATTTAATAGATATTGTGGTGCGCTGAAAAAGACTTCTTGAGCATAGATTAAACGTGAACGCACAAGAGCAGTAGATAATAAAGTTAAAGTATGTGTGTCTTGCCCCCACCGTTGTTTGTTTATAATTTTCAAAAAGTTGAAACTTTTCCTTGCTTTATTCAAAATATATTCAATATGTACATTCCAAGAAAGTTTGGAGGTTAAATATACACCTAGGAATTTAACAGTTTTTACATACTCTAAAGCAGTGCCATCTAAAGTAAATGAAGGGAGTTTCTCCGGGTCATATCCAGCATTGAAGAGCATAATATTTGTTTTTTCTACTGAAAGTACAAGCCCGTTTTCATTTTAAAAGCTAACAATTTTATTCAGTTCATGTTGGTATTTAATTTGTATATAGTTTAGCCATCTTAAAGGAGTTTTTCTTTTCATAGTTACCTTCATCCATAGGCATATATTGTCAGCAAACTGTGCTAACACTGTATCTTTACCTAGGCCTTTGGGTAGATCTGCCATTAAAATATTGAATAAAATTGGGGAGATTACTGATCCTTGCGGAAGACCCATTTGCAATTTTCTTGGATTTGAATATACATGTTCTATTCTTGTTTGAAAAGTTCTATTTTCTAAAAATGATTCTACAAAATTATACATGTTACCACTTTTTCCGACAGTTTTCAGTTTATACAAGAATCTTTTATGCTATACTTGCTCGTATGCTTTCCTTATATTAAAAAAAAAGGTTGCAAGGATATTCTTTCGTCGCGCGAATTGTTGTTCGACATGTGTGGTCAGTTTGACTAAGTGTTCTACTGTTGATCTACCACTTTGAAATCCAGCTTGATTATTAGGTATAATCTGATGCTTACTGCAATAATAAACTAATCTTTTTAATCTGATTCTTCCATTAGTTTACAAGTGTGTGATGTTAAAGCTATTGGACGATAACTATTAATATTTGAGCGAGGCTTCCCATGTTTATGAATTGGAACGATAACAGACTGTTCCCATACTAAAGGTATTTTGCCATCATTCCAATATTTTTCAATACAAAAATGAAGTAAATGTGTAACATTTGGTGGCAGATGGCACAACATTTCATTGGAAATGCCATCCAGACCTACCAATGTTTTCTTGTTACCTAGGTTAGAGAGACATTCCTTAACTTCTTGAAGTGTTATGGGGGCGTTTAGATAGTGGTTATGAATAGAGTCTGGTTTGCTATAGATAGCTTTTTTTCCCCTCTTGCTCTCTGTGTAATGTGCTTTGTGTTGATAAACTCTCCATACAACTGTTTTTAGCAAATAAGGAAACAAAAGCTTCTGCTTTTTCATAATTTGGTGGATAATTTGAGATGTCAAGTTTAATGGGGCATTGAGGTAAACGAATTCCATTCTTCATCATTTTTGATTTTTCCCATACCTTTTGTAAATCTTTATGGTTTGAAATCTCATTTTTACAAAAGGAAGACCAGTATTTTCGTTTAACTTGTGCTATTATTCTATTAAAACTGTTTTTTGCTTTTTTCTTCTCAAGGAGTTTTTCAGCGCGCCCAGGCCCTTTACATCGTAAGTACTCTCTCAGTTTTATATTCTTCTCTTTTTTGGCCTCTTCACAAGTCTTGTTCCACCACACATTACCTGTATGCTTTTCTGAGTTCACAGGTTTGATTTTCAGAATTGACTGGTTGGCTGCAGACACTAACGCATTTTGAATCCGATCATATAATTTATCAATCAGGTATCAGGTATCAGGTATGGGCCCTAAGCCTCGCAGCTTATTATGGGCTCCCTCACTTGCTTCCAGTCGTTGGCAAATGTGGTCTATTTTGTGCGCCAATGTGTGCTTGAAAAAAATTTGTCTATTTTGCCTTTGAAATCATCCAAGCTGGTACTCAGGACTATATCATCACTAAGCCTATTCCAGTCTTGAAAGACTCTTCTAGAGAAATGATACTTTCTACAATCTTTTATTCCATTTAATTTTTTTAACTTAAAGGTGTGTCCACGTGTTCTGTTACCTTTATTAAAGGTCACTAATTCGTTTATGTCAATGTTGTCCTTTCCCTTGATAAGTCTGTACATCTGAATGAGGTCCCCTCTTCTTCTTCGGTAGCTTAGTGAAAACAAATTCAAATGTCTCAGTCTGTCTTCATATGTTAAGTCCTTTATGTATGACACTAGTCTTGTCGCTCTTCTCTGTACTGCCTCTAGGGTTGTTATATGTTTCTTTAACCATAGTGCCCAGATTATTTGTGCATATTCCAGTATTGGTCTGACCAATGTTGCATATAATGTTCTAAACATATCCTCATCCATGTATGAAAAAATCTTCTTATTAGTCCAATCATCATGTTTGCTTTTTGGGCAATGTTTTGTATATGGGTATCAAACTTTAAGTCCGAATTGAATGTCACACCGATGTCCTTTTCAGCCTCAGTCTCTGTCACATCAACCAAGTCTCCTTTATTATCTCTCATATTATATATCACTTTTGGGTTTTTACTTCCCATATGTAATACCTTACATTTTTGTGCATTAAAACTCATTTGCCACTTTTTTGACCATTCCACAGCTTTTCCAAGATCCTCTTGTAGTTCAATACCTGGTTTACCAAATATCTTTGTGTCATCGGCAAAAATTTTACAGTAACTTTTAATACTGTCCGGCAGATCATTTATAAAAATGATAAACAGCAACGGACCTAAGATACTACCTTGAGGTATGCCGCTCCTCACCTTTGCCCAGTCCGAGTATGCCCCCTCAACCCTTACCCTTTGTTGTCTATCTGCTAAGAAATCCTTAATAAAATCAAGAAGTGGGCCACTGATTCCAGCTGCTTTTATTTTCATCATTAGCCTTTTATGTGGAACTTTATCAAAGGCCTTTTGAAAGTCAAGGTATAAAATATCTGTACTCTCTCCCATGTCCTCTCTACTGGATAAGATTTCTGTTACTTGTAGTAGTTGTGTTACGCACGATCTACCTTT
Organism: Conus canariensis; assembly: GCA_033310375.1. NCBI lineage: Eukaryota > Metazoa > Mollusca > Gastropoda > Neogastropoda > Conidae > Conus > Conus canariensis. The sequence goes on from CM065718.1 coordinate 76,514,611, forward strand.
TCTAAAGCCATGCTGGCAATCATTGAAGTAATTCTTCTCTTCCAAGAAAGAGTATACATGTTCCTTAAAAAAGCTTTCTGCCACTTTGCAAAGTACACATGTTAGACTGACGGGTCTATAGTTTCCCGGCTGGCTACGCTCCCCTTTTTTAAAGATACAAGTAATGTTTGCCTTCCTCCAGTCTTCTGGTACCTTTCCAGTTCTAAAACGTTTATTAAATAATATGCACAATGGGTGAGCTAATTCATTTGATAGCTCTTTAAGGACTCTTGGGTGTATATCATCGGGGCCTTTGGATTTATTCTGATTTAATTTTCCCAATTTTTGTTTCACAGCTTCTGGTGTAACTAGAATCTCATTTAAATATTCCCCTACAATCACTTCTTCTACGTTAGGGACATTTGTGCAGTCCTCCTGTGTAAATACTCCACAGAAGAAATCATTTAGGATCTGGGCTTTCTCTAGGTCCGTTTCTGCATAACCATCCTTGGATCTCAGTTTGCCAATTCCATCCCTAACTCCTGTTTTTGAGCGGACGTATTTCCAAAAAGCCTTTGGGTTTTCTTTGCTTTCCTGTGCTATACGTTTCTCAAAATTACGTTTCGTCTTTCTGATTTCACTATTTGTTTTATTTCGAATTTCTATATATCTTCTCTTATCATACTCCTTTTGTGTTTTTAAGTATTTCTTATACGCTCTATTTTTGTTCTTAATTTTTATAAGCAGTTCTGTTGTCATCCATCCTGGTTTTCTGATATCATGAATTGTTGTTCTTTTTGGTACGAACTTTTCCACCCCTTCTAATATTTTTTCTTTTATTAGGCACCATGTTTCCTCGACCCCCTGGCTTTGAGTTTGCGACCAATCTATCTTTGCAAAGTGTTTTCGCATAGCATCATAATCCCCTTTGTTGTATATCACAGAATGAAGCACATTTTCCTCCCGTTTTCTTCCATTTATTGTAAAAGATAACACCTCATGGTCACTCTCTCCTAATGGTGGCAGGTGCGTAACATCTGATGTTAAGAATTTATCATTTACCAAGACCAGATCTGGTTGGGTGGGTCTTTGCCCATTCCTATAGCGAGTGGGCCCCTCTACCTTCTGCATCAAATAACAGTTTTTCAGGGTTTCCACAAATGCAGTACTCATAGGATTACCACCTTCCCATGTTGTCCAATCTATATCAGAGAAATTGAAATCTCCAACGATACATTTTAGTTCCGCAGGGTGATTTGAGATTGCATTGCCTCTAGCAGAGAGTTTAAACATTTTGCATTTTCTAAGTCTCTCTTTGGTCTACGATATATACAACCAAACAGCAATTCTTCCTTCCCCTCCATGCTAAGACTTACCAAAACAGCCTCTTCAAACTTTACCAGATGCAACTGAGATGCTTGTAGGTTTCCTCTCACATAGACCAGAACACCCCTGCTGGGATTATCATTACTGAACTTATCATATCCCTCTATTGAGTATTCAACATCAACATGAAGAGGTGTGTGTGTGTGTGTGTGTGTGTGTGTGTGTGTGTGTGTGTGTGTGTGTGTGTGTGTTTGTGTGTGTGTGCGTGTGTGTGTGTGTTTGTGTGTGCTGTGATAACTTTACTGCACGTCACTTTTGACTACATGCTAACGATGAATAGAGTCTCCCACTCTCCATACATTTGACATAGGCTCAGCTTAGTGAGTGGTTTATCTCCCTTCAGATGATGCCGGTCATACAAGACCCATACTCATCAAAGATTCCTCCTACTTTTTACCCTGACCAACGATGCAGGTTGCCCTAGTTCCATACTCAATGTACAACCATATCCAGTTACTGCTCTCTACAGTATGGGCAGGCTGCCCTAGTTCCATACTCCATGTACAACCATATCCGGTTACCGCTCTCTACAGTATGGGACTTCCTTGATCTACATCCCCTCTCAGGATCAGCTTCATTCTCAGATCTGCATATGACCTTCTGCCCTCAAATGCAAACCTGGTGAAGTGGGGGAAAACAGACGATCCTGCATGCCCCCTCTGCCATGAAAAACAAACAGTGGAGCATGTCCTAAGCTCATGTAAAGTAGCCCTGGCTCAAGGAAGGTACACATGGAGGCACAACCAAGTGCTCAAAGAGATTGTACAAGTAGTCTGGGCTAGTACCAACACCACAAAAGGAAAATCAGGACTCCAAAAGCACCCGCAACATTCTTCACGGCAGGAGGCAGCAAATCATGGCCAAGAACAACAGTGCCACTCGAAACATGCAGGCAGAATCTGCTGGACGGGGCAGATGACTGGGAGTGCACTGCAGACCTCCCAGAATGGAAGTCACCCAGAGATCATCAGCAAGAGTGGCATGAGACCAGACATAGTAGTCCACTCTAAGTCAACCAAGCAGCTGATCATGATCGAGCTCACGGTGCCATATGAGAACAGAATGGAGGCAGCTCAAATCTACAAGACTGAAAAGTATGCTGATCTGGCAAACAGCCTGAGGAGAGAAGGCTATCAGGTCAAAGTCCTCACTGCAGAAATTGGAGCTAGGGGGTTTGTAGGAACGTCTGCATACAGCCTCATGAAACAGCTCTCAGTTGCAGGGAAGGAAAAAACCAGAGCCCTAAAAGCAATGGCAGAAGCGGCAGAGAGGTGTTCAAGCTGGATCTGGTCAAGGAGGAACAAAAGTGAATTTCATAAGGCTTAATTTCCCTACAAATATCAGGTGTCCCTGTGGCTCAGTGGTTAAAGCGCGAGTCATTAAGTGGAAAATGAGCATGTCCAGAGGGTCATGGGTTCGAATCCCAGCCATGGCTCGTCCCAAGATGGGAAAAAAAGGGGCAGCAGAGGGACATCCGGAGTCATGAACCGGGTGTGGCCCAACCCCCCTAGAGTGTCAGGAGATAAGGGCCGAAACACTTGCTTGAAGGGGGCTTCTCTTCTGAGGACTCTCTGCTGCCACGCTCTCCACGAGTTTCTTTCTACTGGGACTTCCTTGATCTACATCAACAGAAGTGTGCATTGAAATGATACAACACATGATTTCTTTCCGCTTTGATACACTTGCACGAAAATCTGCTGACAGATAGCTAAATGTTTTGTGTGTGTGTGATTCTTTTCATTTTCTTTTGGGTTGTTTTTTGTTTTTGTTTTTGTCTTTCTTTGACAAGTACCCAAAATGTCATTGAAAAATTTTAAATAGTTCATGAGATATGATAATATCTTATTGTGTGTCCGAGTCACAGGCAACCTAGGAAACACGGCAAAAGGTTAAATGCGCGCGTGCGTGCGTGAGTGCGTATGTGTGTGTGTGTGCGCACGCGCTGTGTGTGTGTGTGTGTGTGTGTGTGTGTGTGTGTGTGTGTGTGTGTGTGTGTGTGTGTGTGTGTGTGTTGTTCCTCAATTTAACGTCTTCTCACTAAAAGTGATATCAGACAATGTGTTAATGGTGTGTGTGGTATGCGAATGTGTGCTTATGAAAAGAATGGTGGAGGGATAGGGGAAAAGCGTCTAGAACTTTGAATACTACTAAAACAATTAAAGAAAAACGCCAACTGGACTCTGTAAGAAACTTTGACTAACTAATCTGAGAAACGAATAATCATTCAACATTTTAGAGAGTGATGACGTCAATCCATCGGAAGTATTACCACCAGCCATGATAATCAAGTTCTTTGTTTTGGGGCAATGAATTAACAAATGTGAAACACTTAGTGCGTTTCCACACATACATCTAACATTTCTACTGAATTTTGTTTTCAGTGAATTTAAACGTAATCTGTGAATTAAACTTCTTACATCTCTAGGTATATGAGTTAGATAAGTTTTTGCTGTGTTATTCTGTGTTCCAGAACTGTATGCAATACAGTTATGATAGTACTGAGATTCCGAGTTCTTTAAGGACTGTTGGAAGCTTTTCTCAGTCTGATTGTCAATTAAGGAATAGCATTCTGAAAGATCTAAAGGTATATTAAGTGAAGTTGTGCTTTCCATATTTCTAGCTGCTCTTTTTGCTGCGTGATCAACCTTTTCATTTGATACAATTCCACTGTGAGATGGTACCCAATAAAACGTAACAGTGATCCCTTTAAGTGATAATTAGTGAATGACATGGTTAATTTCTAATATAATCTCAAGTCGAATTTTTGAATTTTGGGACTGGAGGGCACCCAGAACCGATCTGCTATCTGTACACACAAGAATTCGACAAGAATTTAGGGGGAAATGTAAAATAAATTCCAAAGACATCAAAATGGCAATGAACTCTGCACTAAATATGGAAAGATTTTTTACCAAGATTATAGAGTTTCTCTACATTCAAATCTAGAATAATAAAAGCAGCACCTGCTACATTATCGTCTAAAATTGAGCCATCAGTGAAAATCTTCATGTAATTTCTGTAATTTTCATCCAGATGAATATTGACAAATTCTTTTAATATACAGGGGATCTCTTTTTTTGATATTTCATTGGAACCGATATCAAAAGAGGCTTTTTTTTTGCACCCACCTGGGAATTGGTGAAAAGGATGGTTTAGAAGCAATGTTAGTGATTTCAGAGTCTATGTTTTGATTGGAAATATAAGACTTAATAATTTTTAATGATTGGATTTCTCGCGCTCGTTTAGCAAAATCTACTTCAGATTTTAAAGGTACCTCGTTTGAACAGAAATTATTCAAGGTAAGACTCTTTAAAGTAAATTTTGAGGCAGATGCTTTTCTTAACTCTTCAAGAGGTAGTATTCCAGCTTCACTATAAGTTCCTAAGTTAGACGCATGTGTGGGAACACCTAGAGCAAGTTTATAAGCCTTGCAGTCAATACTTCGTAATTTATTCAAAAGATATTGTGGCGCGCTAAAAAAGACTTCTTGGGCATAAATAAGCCGTAAACGCACGAGAGCCGTTGCCAGAGCAGTTAAAGTTGTTGTATCTTGTCCCCACTTTTGTTTAGTTACGATCTTCAGAAAGTTTAAACTTTTTCTTGCTTTGTTTGTAATATAGTCAATGTCATGATTCCAAGAAAGTTTAGAATTTATATGTACACCTAAAAACTTTACAGATTTCACATACTGTAAGATAGAACCATTTATAGTAAACACATGAAGATTCTCTGGGTCGTACCCTGAATTGAATAGTATAATATTTGTTTTTTCAACAGAAAGAGATAGTTCATTTTCTAGTAGAAAACTATTGATTTTATTTAGTTCATGTTGATAATTGATGCGTATATAATTAAGTGATCGTGAAGGGGTTTTTCGCTTCATGGTAACATTCATCCATAAACAAATGTCGTCCGCGAATTGCGCCAATACAACATCTTTAGATAAATCTTTTGGTAAATCAGCCATTAGAATATTAAACAAGACTGGCGAAATCACAGATCCTTGGGGTAATCCCATTTCTAATATCCTTGGGGCTGAATATGTGTGTTCAATTCTTGTTTGAATTGATCTTTTTTCTAAAAAAGTTTGAATATAATTATACATGTTACCGTTTATACCAATATTATTTAGTTTATACAAAAGTCTTTTATGTCTCACACGTTCGTACGCTTTCCTTAAATCAAAAAAGGTTGCTAGGATATTTTTTTCGGCGTGCAAATTGTTGTTTGACATGAGTTGTTACTTTCACTAAGTGTTCTATTGTAGTTCTATCTGTTTGAAACCCAGCTTGGTTTTTTAGAATGATTTGATGCTTATTACAGTAATGGGTTAGTCTGTTTAATACGATGCGTTCCATTAGTTTACCTGTGTGGGACGTAAGAGCAATGGGTCGATAATTATTTATGTCATTAATAAGTTATTAATGTGTGTGTGTGTGTGTGTGTGTGTGTGTGTGTGTGTGTGTGTGTGTGTGTGTGTGTGTGTGTGTGTGGCACATCACTATTATCTGATCAGTGACATGTTTCAGTGTGCATGCTACGCTGCGTAATGTAACTGTAACAATCAATGTCAATTTTCCACTTGTGAAAAGTTTTTTTTTTTTTTAGGTTGCAAGAATTTTACAATTTAAAATTTGTTAAACATCACTGTGCAAAAGAAAGAAAAAAAAGAAAGAAAGAAAACAAAAGAAATCCAGTGTAGACTCAGCCCTGATTTCAGACTTTAGGCCCCTTCATGCAATCAAACTGATAAACCTTTGAAGTGGGAAAACCTGTTACATGTTCAAATCATGACTGTTTTTTTTTTCATCTGTTCAAAGTAGCATGAGAATGGCGTAACAAAAAACTAATGAGTTACAGGCCTTTTCACTGTGTGCTACTAGCTGGAAAAACCGACTCTGATAACCTTGCAGTCAAAAGCCAATATTCCCCATTCCCTACCACACTGCCTTCTCGCAATCTTCTAGGGACTCTCACCTCTGACTGGAACTTGTCTGACTTTAGCGCGGTCTGGAACTGCAACAGCTGGGCGTTGAAGATGGTTTCAATGGCATTAGCAATTTGCGACTCCAGTTCAATAGTGAATAGTCTCAACAGGTCATCGGCTAAGGTCAGACTGGATTTGGTGAACTGTGCCGTCGTGGACGTCAAGGCCACAAAACATCCATCTGAGGAAACAACAACAACAACACAGAATGGACATTTCAGAATCAGTTTGATCAGCATCCAGTGACAGCAGGTTGTATGGCTGGCACAATGACAGCAGGTTGTATGGCTGGCACAAGGTTGTATGGCTGACACAATGACAGTAGGTTGTATGGCTGGCACAATGACAGCAGGTTGTATGGCTGGCACAATGACAGCAGGTTGTATGGCTGGCACAATGACAATGACAGCAGGTTGTATGGCTGGCACAATGACAGTAGGTTGTATGGCTGGCACAATGACAGCAGGTTGTATGGCTGGCACAATGACAGTAGGTTGTATGGCTGGCACAATGACAGTAGGTTGTATGGCTGGCACAATGACAGCAGGTTGTATGGCTGGCACAATGACAGTAGGTTGTATGGCTGGCACAATGACAGCAGGTTGTATGGCACAATAACAGTAGGTTGTATGGCTGGCACAATGACAGTAGGTTGTATAGCTGGCACAGTGACAGCAGGTTGTATGGCACAGTAACAGTAGGTTGTATAGCTGGCACAATGACAGTAGGTTGTATAGCTGGCACAATGACAGTAGGTTGTATAGCTGGCACAATGACAGTAGGTTGTATAGCTGGCACAATGACAGTAGGTTGTATGGCTGGCACAATGAGTGCTTCAGTAGCCACAAGGTTCATACAGATTCCCAAACAAAACATTCAAGGACTTTTTAAGGACTTTTCAAAAACTTCTGATACAAAATTCAAGGACAGTAATACAGAAAATAAAAACTTCCATGCACACTTTGGTCACTTCATTCAGACACATCAGCAGAAAGCAGACATTAGCAGATAAAAAAGTGAACATTTTTGGCACATATAAACTGAACTTTTTTTTTCTTTTTTTTTCCCAATGTTAACTCAGAGCAAAGTCTTTGTTTACAGGCCTTAGTTTGTGTCAACATCATTACTTAGCTCTCTCAAGAACAGAACAGCTTCTCTTCCTGAAAGCGCACATCAGCTTGACCAATGCAAATCAATTCACTGGATAATTTCACGATTTTATCATGAAAATATAAATTGCTCCACAAAAATCTTCATTTTTGAGCACGATCAAGCACTCTGAGGTACACATAAGATCTACAGTCCAGATTCCAAGGAACGTTTCAGCCATTGAAAAGGGGGTCACACAAATTGAGGGATTTTCAGGCATTGTATGGACCATGAGTCAGGGTTCTACACAGTCCTCTGTTAAACAGTGATACACTACAGGGCACAGCCCAGCCCTCCATGTTGCCCATCCAGGGCTTCCTTGCCCTGCCACTAGGCGTTCACCCTACACTGTATGGCCTTTGGTCTGCCACTAGGTGTTCACCCTACACTGTATGGCCTTCCTTGGTCTGCCACTAGGTGTTCACCCTACACTGTATGGTCTTCCTTGGTCTGCCACTAGGTGTTCACCCTACACTGTATGGCCTTCCTTGGTCTGCCACTAGGTGTTCACCCTACACTGTATGGCCTTTGGTCTGCCACTAGGTGTTCACCCTACACTGTATGGCCTTCCTTAGTCTGCCACTAGGTGTTCACCCTACACTGTAGCCTTCCTTGGTCAGCCACTATGTGTTCACCCCACACTGTATGGCCTTTGGTCTGCCACTAGGTGTTCACCCTACACTGTATGGCCTTTGGTCTGCCACTAGGTGTTCACCCTACACTGTATGGCCTTTGGTCTGCAACTAGGTGTTCACCCTACACTGTATGGCCTTTGGTCTACCACTGGGTGTTCACCTTACACTGTATGGCCTTCCTTTGTCTGCCACTAGGTGTTCACCCTACACTGTATGGGCTTTTTTGGTCTGCCACTAGGTGTTCACTCTACACTGTATGGCCTTTGGTCTGCCACTAGGTGTTCACCCTACACTGTATGGCCTTTGGTCTACCACTGGGTGTTCACCTTACACTGTATGGCCTTCCTTTGTCTGCCACTAGGTGTTCACCCTACACTGTATGGGCTTCTTTGGTCTGCCACTAGGTGTTCACCCTACACTGTATGGCCTTCCTTGGTCTGCCACTAGGTGTTCACCCTACACTGTATGGCCTTTGGTCTGCCACTAGGTGTTCAACCTACACTGTATGGCCTTTGGTCTGCCACTAGGTGTTCACCCTACACTGTATGGCTTTGGTCTGCCACTAGGTGTTCAACCTACACTGTATGGCCTTCCTTGGTCTGCCACTAGGTGTTCACCCTACAATGTATGGCCTTCCTTGGTCTGCCACTAGGTGTTTACCATACACTGTATGGCCTTCCTTGGTCTACCACTAAGTGTTCACCCTACACTGTATGGCCTTCGGTCTGCCACTAGGTGTTCACCCTACACTGTATGGCCTTTGGTCTGCCACTCGGTGTTCACCCTACACTGTATGGCCTTCGGTCTGCCACTAGGTGTTCACCCTACTCTGTATGGCCTTTCTTGGTGTGCCACTAGGTGTTCACCCTACACTGTATGGCCTTTGGTCTGCCACTAGGTGTTCACCCTACACTGTATGGCCTTCCTTTGTCTGCCACTGGGTGTTCACCCTACACTGTATGGCCTTCCTTGGTCCGCCACTAGGTGTTCACCCTACACTGTATGGCCTTTGGTCTGCCACTAGGTGTTCACCCTACACTGTATGGCCTTTGTTGGTCTGCCACTAGGTGTTCACCCTACACTGTATGGGCTTCTTTGGTCTGCCACTAGGTGTTCACCCTACACTGTATGGCCTTCCTTGGTCTGCCACTAGGTGTTCACCCCACACTGTATGGCCTTTGGTCTGCCACTAGGTGTTCACCCTACACTGTATGGCCTTTGTTGGTCTGCCACTAGGTGTTCACCCTACACTGTATGCCCTTTGGTCTACCACTGGGTGTTCATCCTACACTGTATGGCCTTTGGTCTGCCACTAGGTGTTCACCCTACACTGTATGGGCTTCTTTGGTCTGCCACTAGGTGTTCACCCTACACTGTATGGCCTTCCTTGGTCTGCCACTAGGTGTTCACCCTACACGGTATGGCCTTCCTTGGTCTGCCACTAGGTGTTCACCCTACACTGTATGGCCTTTGGTCTGCCACAAGGTGTTCACCCTACACTGTATGGCCTTCCTTGGTCTGCCACTAGGTGTTCACCCTACACTGTATGGCCTTTGGTCTGCCACTAGGTGTTCACCCCACACTGTATGGCCTTCCTTGGTCTGCCACTAGGTGTTCACCCTACAATGTATGGCCTTTGGTCTGCCACTAGGTGTTTACCATACACTGTATGGCCTTTGGTCTGCCACTAGGTGTTCACCCTACAATGTATGGCCTTTGGTCTGCCACTAGGTGTTCACCCTACACTGTATGGCCTTTGGTCTGCCACTAGGTGTTCACCCCACACTGTATGGCCTTCCTTGGTCTGCCACTAGGTGTTCACCCTACACTGTATGGCCTTTGGTCTGCCACTAGGTGTTCACCCTACACTGTATGGCCTTCCTTGGTCTGCCACTAGGTGTTCACCCTACACTGTATGGCCTTCCTTGGTCTGCCACTAGGTGTTCACCCTACACTGTATGGCCTTCCTTGGTCTGCCACTAGGTGTTCACCCTACACTGTATGGCCTTTGGTCTGCCACTAGGTGTTCACTCTACACTGTACCATGCAGAATGATCATGGACAGAGAATCACTGAGACACATGCCCGTGCCAAGGCTTAACTCAATATCAGTCTGCATGAAGAAGTTATCACGCAGAATGGTCTTGGACATGGAGTCAGGGAAGGATAAGGCTGCGGAAGGGAGGGGGGAGTGGGGTGGGGAGTCTCGGCCTTCCATAATGCTGTATCCAGGATTTGGCGAGCTTCAAATTGTTCACTGCCTCTAAGGCCATTAATCTGTAGGGCTTTAACCTTCTCTAGCCTCTAGAAAGATACCATGTGAAATCATTTTCTGCGCAACAACACGACACGATAACTATGATAGCAACAAGAAGCTGTTTTCAAAGTCAGGTGACTGCAGGCGGAAACTGAAATATGAGACAAGTAAAATTAGGGAGCCGCCAAACGAAGAAAGAAATTACAAAACAAACACAACGCGTTTTGACCTATAAGGTCTTCTTCAGGCAGGACAAATATTAACATTCAAAACAATGACCAGAGAGTCACTTGTTTCTTCGATCTGAGTGCAAACTTTGGTCATGGGTGTGAACAATTAAACCTACAGATCGAAAATGAAGGCAGAAGAGCTATTTTCTGTCTTTCAACCTCTTCCCTCTTCGACTCCAATCCGCAGCTTTAGTTGTGCACTCAAGACCAAATGACACTGACCACGGAACACACAATCAGCTTACCAGTGATGGTGTATGCTGTATGGCGGATATAATATTATATACAAAGGCACACATACACAGGTGCGCTTGCACGCACAGACAAACGGGCGCTCCTGCGCGCACACACACACACATTCACACACGCTCGCTCGCGCGCACGAAAACAGACATATACATATAAACAGACACAAACACCCGTGCGCACGTGTGCACGCATGCATGCGTGCACCCATGTACACGCACGCACACACACACACACACACACACACACACACACACACACACACACACACACATACGCGCGCGCGTATACGCGAACACACACACACACACACACACACACACACACACACACACACACACAAATGCATGCTGGCGAACACACACACACACACACACACACACACACACACACACACACACACACACACACACACACAAGATAGCGGCCACGGTCAACAACTGGAGCATAAGCTAAGTGAGTTTTTTGTAAAGTTAAAAAAAAATGATGACCAGGATGACAAAAACAAGAAATGCGTAAGCCATCAACTTTGGCAATGGAAAAAAGTAACAGCAGTTTGCAAAATGTTCAATCGACTGTAATCAGCCAATCGAATGTTCGAAGCGGGGGTGACCGTTTAGTAACCCAAACAAAAATGTCCGGTATGCCTGCCGAGAATAAAGGCCCCGCAGAAGACAGCCCGAAAAGAGAAGCGGGAAGTAACACTGACGACTTCAAAGCTCTCATAATGACTCTGAGCGAACGAATCTTGAATCTAGAGAAAATTGTTGAAAAACAGACCAAAATAATTGAATCGAACCTCAAGATAACGAAAAGCGAAAGTGTCGCCATTCAGACCGAATCGACCGAAACATCCTTCGCAACGCCTCACCGCTCTTATGAAAAAGTTGCATCAACATTGCTGCCGGCAAAAACTCCTCCCCAACACAACAAGGGCGTGGATGAACTGTGCGAGCCGTACATTAGGCCAAACAAAGAAAATAACATAATGAAACAAAACCACAAAGAACAAAACTGAATTGTTACGTAAAGAATCAAAGCAACGTCAAACAAGGTTTTGCGAAATTGCGTAACACATCTGTGGAACAAAAGATAGAAAACTCCTAGGCCTAGTCCATACACAAACAAAATGTCAAACAAGAACACTGGCACAACAAAGAAATACGTATCCCATTCTGTTTCTACATCTGGTGGCGACTTGCCTCGTGTCCTCCTGATATATGACAGTATCATGAAGAAGATTGATGCACGGAGACTTGGCCTGTCATATGGTCTGCAGGTGGCAAAGAGAAAAGCTTATCAGATTGAGCATTGCACACGCGCTCTGAACGAGGCAAAAGTATCTCTGAATCCTGAACGAATGTGTAGTTCTGCATGTAGGAGTGAACGATTTGAAGGGGAAAGATCGGAGAAATGCAGTACGGAAATGCAGAAATGCGTCAAGGAGGCCAAAGGTCAATTTCGCAAAGCCAAGATCGTAGTAAGTCAAGTGGCTCCTGTCAAAAATAAAACACTAGACATTAATGCCAAAATGGTATAAGTTATTGTGATATATAAATGAAAGCACATAAAAAGCCAAACATTACATTTCTACAGTGGAACTGTCGTTCTATAACGAAAAATCTATCATACTTAAATCAATATTTAGTAACAAATAAGTTTAATAATAATAATAATGTATGGATTTTATATAGCGCAATTCTTGGGATCAACTCATTGCGCTCAGCACACACTCAAACACTCCCACTAACATGTGTTCACACACACACACACACACACACACACACACACACACACACACACACACACACACACACACCGACACAGGCGCACTTATCAAGTTCATCGGTTCAAGCGTAAACAATACAGTTATGCATGCAGTACATAAAAAGTCAGGTCATAATAATAGACACAGCATTCAGATATTATGGTTGAAGAAGGCTTTCCTAAAGAAGTATGTTTTTAACTCTGACTTGAATTTAGATAATGTAGGCAGGTCACGTAAGCTGTCAGGAAGAGAATTCCAAAGAGTGGGCGCACTAAAGCTAAATGCTCTCTCACCGACTGTCTTTAACGAGCACCTAGGAATTTTCAGAAGTTTTTGAGAAGATGAGCGAAGAGACCGAGAAGTTTGATAGGTGGACAGAGAAGCAGAAAGATACTGTGGGAGTGTCCCATCAAAGAAACGATAGGCAAAAACTGCGGTTTTGAACTGCCATCGATATTTGATGGGAAGCCAGTGGAGTTCACGTAACAAAGGTGTAATATGCTCATTTTTACGCTTTTTGAGAACAAGCCGAGCTGCACTGTTTTGCACCCTTTGTAATCGTGCAAGCTGTTCTGAAGGAAGTCCTGCTAACACAGAGTTACAGTAGTCTAGTCGGGACATTACCATGGCGGTGATGAGTCTGATTGTTGCCTGTGTGGAGAGGTAAGACCGGATAGAAGCAATACGTCGCAATTCCAGGAAGCATGCACGACAAACATTAGATATTTGGTTCTGCATAGAGAGCGTTTGATCAATGCTGACACCTAAATAACCATCAATTTCTGCCGACTCAGCTTTAACCATCTTGACACGAGAGGAGGTACCAACAGCCATGATCTGTTTTGTCACTATTCAGCTTGAGTTTGTTGCTGGTCATCCAGACTTTTATGTCCCTAAAACATGCGGTAATATCTGATTGAGCACCTTGAAAATCGCTGGTGGTTGCGCTCTTAGAGAGTTCAGTGTCATCTGCGAACTTGTGGAAGTCACAGCCATGGGCAGAAATAACGTCAGATAAGGGCTGAGAATAAAGGGTAAAAAGAACTGGTCCAAGGACAGAGCCCTGGGGAACACCATACAGAACAGGAGAAGGGGATGATTAGCACCATTAACGATTACAGTCTGTGTCCTGTCAGAAAGGTATGATGTGAACCATTTGAGAACCATATCGTCAAATCCAAACGTAACCTTGAGTCTCTTGAGTAGGATAGAGTGGTCAAGAGTATCAAAAGCAGCACTGAGATCAAGCAATGCTAGAAGGGAGACCAGTTTATCGTCTGTTTTACAAAGCAGGCAGTCTAAGACACTCAGAACTGCAGTTTCTGTGCTGTGGTTTTTCCTATAAGCGGACTGACACACTTCCAGGAGACCATTATCTGACAAATGGGATTGGAGCTGCTTCAAGACAACACGTTCAAGGATTTTAGAAAGAAATGGAAGATTCGATACTGGTCTAAAATTCTTCATATCATTTGCGTCAAGACCACTTTTCTTCAACAAAGGTGTGACAACAGCATGTTTGAACTGTGGAGGGACACAACCAGATGCCAGAGATTTGTTCACAAGTTTCATGTTTTATTACTACAATCTTTTAATGTGAGCTGTGATAAATTACCATATCTACCTGGATTTCAGCCTACCACCCTCTGGTTTACGAACAATGTATAGACAGAGTGCAAACAGCCATTTTAGTCCAAGGGCCACACCACCAAAAAAGGCCTAGAAAATGAAAGTGTCGGCTAGGACCCCGCATTGAAATGTTTTGATTGATTTGGAAAGAGGGTCAGTAGTGTATTACTTTTTGACATACTAGAACTTTGAACTCAGTCTAGTTTGTGAGAAATATGCATTTAAAAGTGATACTTTCAGTCAAAAAGACAAGTATTTTTTAAACAAGCAAAATCTGAAAAAAATGTCATATGACATACTCCAAACCAACTTTCAGACACCTCAGGTAATAAAATAATGTAAGTTCTGTGGTATTGGGTTCATAACAGGCACAAAAAAGGCAAAAAAAGAACATAAAAAATAGTTTTCAATTTACCTGATTCTGAGAAAGAATTATGTCCCTTAGCTGAACTGATGCAATCCTTATGTGCACATATATGTTTTCATTGAAATCAGCCCACATTCTATACAGTTCAAGTCAAGCATGGCACAAATATTCACTGAATTATGTTCACATTCTATTTTTGTTGTCACTTTAGATGATTGTCCACTGGTGAAAATAAAAATTTTGGCATATATTGCTTGATCACAAACAATACTGTTTTCTGGTCTAAATGTTCAGCAAAGTCCATGCTTCTGCAGAGGATAGTGTTGACTGTTGACATGTCTGTAGCACTGCCATCAATGACTGGAAGGTATGTCACAGAAGCACAGGCTGGCACTTCCTTCTGAACAGCTGCATTAAATCCAGTCCAGGGTGGCAAAGGAAGGCTTTCAAGTGAATGGGCGCATAGCTTGAGCAAAAAATACAGCATGTCTTGTTTTACAATGGTCATTTTGGCATTTTGTTGTGCAGCATCACTAGAACCTAGTTCTGCAAACTGAGGATCTGTCCTCTTTTTAGAGAAATACACAATGTCAGTCTCAGCACACTCCAGTTTTCTTTTCCTGGATTTGCTGATGTTAGAATTATGGGTAGTGGCATTTTCCACAAATGTAGCTGGCAAAGGATGTTGTCCACACTGAACTGCAATCCCATTCACACAGTGTGTTGTGTTTTGTCCATTCATAGTTTCTTCTTGGAAGTCAGTGTTGTCCCACACCAGTGTTGTATATAGAGACCTGTTGATAGAAGATGGCACTGTATTTCTCATTTCAGCTTCAGCGATACAAGTCTCAACTCTCTGAAGTGTTGTCTGTGAGATACAATGCCCAAGCCATTTCAATATATTAATAAGTCTTCCTGATCCTGTTATGTGTCTTATCGACATCCCAAGCATGATCTGCTTTGGTGTGGTGTAATTCTTGTTTGCCAAGGAAATAATGTCCTGTGAGATGGTTAGTATCTTTAGCTTTACATCTCATGGAACATGTACATGATCCCGTTCAAATTCACATGTGAAACCACAGATCCAGGCAATAAAGTTGAATAATTCAGCAATGGATGAATGAATATGAAAGAAAACTGTTGAAACATTATGACCAAAAAGGATGTTAGATGAGAGAAAAAAAATCCCAAATGAGAAAGTAGGTCTAACTTACTTTTTTTTATTTGTTCTTCAAACAAGGGTCTATGAACATTTTTTTTCCGCATCTGTCAGTCTCTTGAGCACACCACTCATGTGCACAGTGACAGACATACAGTGACACCTGTCATACACTTCTCAACAAAAACAAGAACAGCAGCAACACACAACACACACACACACACATACACACACACACACACACACACACACACACACACACACACAGAGGTGCCCAGCATGCGCAAAAGAGAGAGAGGCCTTCAGTGTGAAAATGGGGTGAGTATGTGAACTTACTTTGCCTCCACAGCTAGAAAGTCCAGTCTGTACTGAATGTCATAAAGGACATCAGCTCTCTGAAGACTGACAACGGCATCATAGAATCCTTCTGCTGAAGGGCCTCCCTGTTGGTATCAGATAAACCGATTAATATCAATGCATATTTATACACACAGACACACGCACACAAACCACACACACACATACACACACACACACACACACACACACACACACACACACACACACACACACACACACACTGCAAATGTTTTAACCATACACTGCTAATGTTTTAACCAATCAGGATATACAACTATGCATTCAAATACCCACGCCCTTACATATGATTAATAGTGAAATTTTAATATTCACACACCCATCAAAAGTAAAAACTTACCTATGCTACATGTAAGTCATACACATGACACTAAAATTTATGCCGACTGTCCTAATGTCGGTCACGTCTTTCATTTCTAGAAAATAAAGCTACATACCAAATTACCAAAAGTTTGCTTTTCTTGATTCTGCACACTGCATAGATTTTTAAATGCAGAATTCATGCTTTGTAACATTTGTTTTTGATGATCAGTGCTTACTGTTATTATTATCATCATCATTAGTATTATTACTATTTTGACATCAATTAGTGTGCACTCAGTAATAAGTCTTAAAATTGAATTTTGGTACAGTTGTACTGGTTTGTTTTGATTTGAATATAAAGGACAAACATGTATTGATTAAGCAACAAGCAAAAAACAATAACTATGTCAGCTGTCAGACAGGGACCTGTCAGAGTAGCACACTCTCACAAACTCAATGACCATGGTAAAACGCATTTAGTGGCTACTCAACACAGCAGCTGACAGTCTGCAGCACACATTGTTTTTAAGCCAATTTGTCTTTAGGTGAAGGGATGGGGAAGAGGGTGGGGAAGTGTAAATGAGAACAAATGACAGAGACACACTACCTCACTCTTTCCGTCTTTCACACACATGCACACATGCATACACACACACACACACACACACACACACACACACACACACACACACACACACACACACAAACACACACGTCATGTCATGAAGACAATAAAGTGTTCTTGACTTGAAATGAAATGGGATGCGAGAGGGGGTGAGGTGGAGAGGGAAGTGGGGATGGTGGTAGAGAATGGTAGGGATTGGTTAGAATTGTAAGCGGTTTGTGAAACTGGGTATCAAGGACCACCTCTCTCTCTCTCTCTCTCTCTCTCTCTCTCTCTCTCTCTCTCTGATAAATTTGTCAGTTTGCATCAGCAACATCCCCTTGTTTACTGAAGTTCTGGCTGATGTCAGCACAATATTTAATTGCTCATGACATGTTTGTCATTCACTATGTGATGCGTGACACCACATCAAAATTTATTTACTTTCATGACAAAAATGCTTTAAATACTTACTTGACAAAGTTTTTCTGGACACCATGTTCCTGTGGCTGTGTTGCGCTTCCACTTGGTCTTCTTGCATAAAATGCAGATGGGTGGCAAAACGTTGTAACTTGTTCCTCTTCCATTTTTCTGTCGTTGTGATCTCACGTTCTTTCTTGGTGGAACTGTACCAGTAGCTTTGCCCTTCTGAAAAACGCACCTGTGCTTGTGCTATTCTGCGTTTGGGTTGGGTGTAGGTCGTTTGGATAGGTGTAGATGTGTGGGATAAGTTTGTCTTAGAGGCTATTTTGTGGTTAGATTACCTGAGAATACTGTCGCCGTAGTTTACAATTGTAATTTGAGATATATACTTCTTGGTGAGATTAGTGATCAGCCAACATGGCCGCCATGTTACGCGTGCGTGAATAGCTTCCAGTGATGATTGTTCCAACTTCTGGATTGTGCTTGTGAACCTTTGGATTATGCTGTGAACCTTTGGGTTGTGCTTGTAAACTTACGGATTTTGTGTGTGTGTGTGTGGAATTTTTTTTTTTTTTTGGTGGATTTTTGTTGGTGGATTTTTTTTTTTAACAGGGGCAGACCAACATCAGTGAGTACACTTGTCTTGGGCATTGGTGAATCTCTCAACACATGGCTCATTCTCTTTCTGTTCTGTCAGAACTGAATCAATGCCAAGCATGATTCAGTGTAGCATCACACTCTGGGTCCTTGCGACTATGCTCTTTCTTCACAAGAGTATGTTAGGTGACGTTGGACCTTGTGTCGCACAGGATGTGCACACTCTAGGGTTTGGTGTGAAAGAAGTCTGCAGAACACACGGAACTAGCTACTCTTTGTTCGTACAAGCACTAGCTGCAGCGTGGATACCACACACACTATCGCCAGAAGCTCGTCTATTTGTACCTGGTCTTACTACTCCTTGCTCAGTCTTATACACCAGAACCCAACCCTGGCCCGAGTATTGATGTATCAGAACACCCTAGCCTTGATTGGCTCTGTGGCATATGTGATACCACGGTGTCATGGGAAGATAGGTGTGTTGCATGTGAAGCGTGTGGACTATGGTACCATGCACACTGTGAAGATATCCACTCAGAGACATATGCTAATCTAACTCCTAATGTCCAGTGGTTTTTTAACTTTTGTGGACACCAGAACAACCTACTTGTTTTTGATCTCCACTCGAGTGCAAATAGCCTAGACTGGTCTCTCTCCACCCTACTAGATCCTTCCAGAACAGGCTCTGGTGGTAGCCCAGTAGAGGTAAATTTCATACCTCAACATGCCTCCACTCCTACAAGAGCCACACAGCAAGACAGAAGACTCAACAGACCCCTAGGAATCCTCAATATTAATTTCCAGTCAGTGACCGGCAAAAAAGCTGAGTTTGGATAGCTCTTAGATAGTTCTAAACCAGACATTGTCATCGGAACTGAAACACATCTGATGGAAGAAATCAAGATATCAGAATTCCTGCCAACTCGACACGGGTATAAAGAGTATCGGAATGATAGGAATAGGGATAGAGGAGGTGTCATGATCCTTATTAAAGACTGCTACAACAGCACCCGCATGAAAGAACTGGAGACAAACTGTGAAGTAGTTTGGGCAAAACTGAGTCTGAAGGGTCGACGTTCTCTGTACATTTGTTCATACTATAGACCTGACGTTTCTCACAAGGCCAGTCTCCAAGAGTTTGAAATCTCAGTGCACAGAGCTGCTGGCATTTCCAATGCGATGCTGCTGATTGGAGGGGACCTGAATTTCCCAGGATGGGACTGGTCAACAATGACTTTAAAGCCCCAAACCAAGTATGTTGAAATGCACCATCAACTCGTCCAAATCATTGATGACAACGGCTTGGAACAAATGGTGACAGTCCCTACAAGAGGTGAAAACACATTAGATCTCATCATGTGCAATACTCCACAACTCATTTCACGAGTTGAAGCCATGCCAGCTTTGTCTGACCACGAAGTAGTCTATGCAGAACTGAACATCGTCCCTCCGCGGAAGAAACCAGTAGAGCGGACTATTACCCTGTATAACAAGGCAAACTGGGGCAACCTGAAAGAAGCTGTCAAGAAGGTAAGGGAAGAAGTGGATGGAAAGAAGGACGCCGAAAGCACTGAGGGACTGTGGACATACTTCAAAACAGCGCTCCTCGAAGCAGTTCAGACCCACATACCCTCCAAGAAATCCTGACCCAACCATAATCAACCATGGATTACTCCCGAGCTTCGTCGCTTAGTAAACCGACGTAACAGAGCTTACATAAAGTGGAAGAAGGGAGGTGGCGATGATCGCAAAGCTGAGGTCAGAGCCAGAAGGCGCAAAGCCCAACGACACCTGCGCCGAGCTTATTGGGATTATATCAACACCACTCTGGGGAACCCACTGAACATGCACCAAAGCACAAGCGATTTTGGAGCTACATTAAGAACCAGAAATCGGCTAACGTTGGTGTAGCTCCTCTGAAAGTGAACGGTCAACTGGTAACGGAGCCCAGGGAAAAGGCAGATCCGCTCAACAACCAGTTCCAGTCTGCATTCAGCGAGGGGAAGACCTACTCTCAGGAAGAGTTCCAAGACAAGTGCGAGATGGCTGATGGAGACTACCCTGTGCTGGACTCTGTAGATATTACAGAAGAAGGCGTAAGGTGGTTGCTGATGAAGCTGGACCCAGCGAAAGCAAGTGGCCCTGACAACATCAGTGCCAGGCTCTTGAAGGAACTGTCTTCTGAGATCGCCCCTATCCTCACCACCATCTACAGAGCCTCTCTGGACTCTGGATGCATTCCCACAGACTGGAAAAACGCCCTAGTGTCGCCTATTTTCAAAAAAGGCGAACACTATGACCCCGTAAATTACCGCCCAGTCTCGTTGACCTGCATTGCCTGCAAAGTGTTCGAGTACATCATTGTACATGCCACAATGACGCACCTGGAACAGAATAAAATCCTGTGTCCCCAGCAGCATGGCCTCAGGCAGCAGAGGTCCTGTGAAACACAGCTAATTGAGTTAGTGGAAGAGTTGACCTCTGACATGGCTTCAGGAAAACGAACAGATATCCTTGTGCTGGATTTCGCCAAGGCGTTCGACAAGGTGAACCATTCACTCCTGTTGCACAAACTTCACAGCTATGGCGTGAGAGGCAAGATCAACAAATGGATCTCCAGCTTCTTATCCAACAGACGCCAAGCAGTTGTCGTCGAGGGGGCTTAGTCAGACTTCATCGACGTCAAGTCGGGAGTCCCGCAGGGGTCGGTCCTTGGACCATGTCTCTTCCTGGTCTTTATTAATGACCTTCCTGAGAAACTGACCTCCAAAACAAGAATGTTCGCAGACGACACTGCCATCTACCGCACAATAGCGTCTAGAGAAGATCACGCCCACCTACAAGAAGATCTAGAACGTCTCCAGGTCTGGGAGCAGAAATGGGAGATGGCCTTCAACCCAGGCAAATGTGTTATGCTAAGGGTCACTCGCTGCAAAAGTACCATCAGCGACAAATACCAGATGCACGGACACATGCTAGCAACAGTACAATCAGCGTCGTACCTGGGGGTCACTTTGAGGACAGACCTGGAGTGGGCAGAACACATTGACATCATCACCAAGAAAGCAAGCAAAGCCCTCGGATTCTTGAGACGTAATCTGAAAGTTGCTTCCAATGAGCTGAGAGAAAAGGCGTACCTAACCTTCGTTAGACCTCTGTTAGAGTACTCCAGCTCAGTATGGGACCCCCACAAAATAGGCTGCATCAAGAAAATGGAAAACATTCAGAGAAGGGCAGCCAGCTTCGTCCTGAACCGTTACCACCGGCATGCAAGCGTAACAGACATGCTTGAGAAGCTCAAGTGGCCGTCTCTCCAGAAGCGCCGCCAAGTGTCAAGGGTCACCATGTTGTATAAGATCCACAACGACCTGGTGCAGATCAACAAAATTGTCCTGAAAAAAAACAATTGTAAGAGACAGAAGGTCACATGACCAACAGTTTAAACGCTTGGTAAATCATAAACAGCAATATAGGCTCTTCTCTTTTTCCCCCCGAGCCATCCGTGAGTGGGATGAACTCCCAGCACACATTGTAGAGGCAGACTCCCCTGACAGTTTTAAAAATAGAGTCACCTCCCACCTCAGTGCTGACACTCTTGACAGTCTTGCTGCTGCGAAACTTCAGGAGTAAGATTAAAATGAACGCAAACACAAACTGTCCTGTATGAATGTGAGAGTGCAAGGTTAGGTAGGTAGTGGGTAGGGGGTGTGCTGGTAGGAGGGCCGCTGCGGCGGGGGTGCCGGGGGCCGTCACTAGGATGCCAGCCCGTCACTTCTCGTCCCCTCCGATCCACTTAAGGGGCAGGGAGTGTTTAAATGTGATCTGGAGTAAATGTTGTGATCTAGTATCTACTTATGCAACTTGAAGAGCTATTTCAAGTCTACACAGGAAAAAGAAAAGAAAAGGATTTTTTTTTTTTTAAAGTCGGGCAGCCGGTTCAAGGAAACCTTCTATTCTGTGGCAAAATAATCAGAGTGTTAATTGTGGCCACATAACAGAAGTAGAAGAAGTTTGCATATAACACGGGGTGGTACCGTGCACTTTCTGGCTTCGAGTCGAAATCAGAAGCTTTTGAGCGATCACCTGTTCTTCTCCATCTAAGACCGTCCACTGGTGACAGGATCGTGTAGTTGTAACCCATCGAATGTCAGAAAATTGTTCTAAATAGGTAGAAATTTCACATTCGCAACGAAGAACAAGACAGTCGTCTGCATGTTAAGGGAAATAACTCGCGATGAAAATAGCCGGTAAAAAGACGTTTAAGGCTTCATTAATTTGCCAACTTTTTTGCGTTCTACTGATTAATTTAGATAGGTTCGGTGGTTCTAGACTATAAAATTTTAATCTTAAGTTATCCAAGTACCTTTCGCCAAAAAAAAAAATTTCGATGCGGTTTTCTAGCCGACGAACTTGAACGATAGCTCGATGTGGCCCTCGGACTATTTATGTGCGTGAAGACCTGCTGGACTTCTGCGAAAGAACTCCACGGCCACCAGTATGTAATAATATTTCCTCTGTGTCATGCTGTGCAGCCATGGTTAAGTTCACTTCATCCTTGATTCTTAATGTTGCTTCAATTTATCTTCCAAAAGGTCCTGATAACAAGAACACTGAATGGTTGAAAGGGTTCCAAGATCAAACGGATAAGTGGGTTATTGGGGGTGATTTTAATGCACATGCCCCTTTCTGGGATAAGAGTTGTTCCTATATTTCTAATAACCGTTTGTTAGATAACATAGCAGATTCTATTCTTTACATACTGAATAATGGAAATATAACTCGTATTCCAGATATATCTAACCATAATCCCTCAGCCATTGATTTAACTTTTGTATCTTCATCATTGGTAGTCAACGCAGCGTGGAAAGGATCAGATCATATTCCAGTCATAATATCTTTAAATAACATAGCAGAAGAAGAAAACACAGAAGATGTTATTCCAAAGTATAATTCGTCGCTCTTCAAAGACATCCTTAAAAACATAGATTTAGATTATTCTACTGAAGAAAATATAGACAATCAGTATGATAGATTCTGTAAATTTATCCTAACAGCGGCAGATAAATCGATCCCCAAAATAAAAACACAAAATCTAAAAATCACAATGGAAATGTGTGGTGGAACAAGGAATGTGAACGCGCAAATAACAAGAAAAAAGAAAGATTTAAGATATATTGTAAAAAAAGATCAGCAAGTAATCATGAAAAAGACGGGTAAAGAAAGTGATGATGCAATAGAATATACAAAATTGAAACATTGGAATGATTTCTGTAACTCTGAAGTAAAACATTTTAAGGATATGGGAAAAGTATGGGAAGAAGTGAAAGCTATGAAAAATGGATTGACATCACCACAGTATCCCATAAAAATAGATAACAACAATCTACCCACTGCTGAAGAGAAAGCAGACGTTTTTGTAAACCTATTCGCTGATGTCAGCTGCCCTGAGGGTCTAACAAACACTGGCCGAACTTACAGAGAAAAAGAGAAGAAAGTAATATAACATATGATGATCCACCACCAGATAATAGCATTAACATTAATGCTCCTATAACTGTACAAGAAGTAAAAGAAGCCATTAGAGCCATTCCAATAAGGAAATCATCAGTTGGTTTAGATGCAATATCTGATCAGATGCTAAAGAATTTACCTGAAAATCTTGTAGTTTTTCTTCATGCTTTGCTAAGTACTTGCTGGAACAGTAGCGACATGCCCAAAATATGGAAACAGACAATTGTTGTCCCAGTTCCTAAACAAGGAAAGTCTTCTAAAAATTACAGACCTATAGCATTAACATCACACGTCTGTAAACTATCAGAAAGAATTGTTTTGAATAGACTAGCACATTACTGTGAAAGAGATGACATCATTCCTATTAATCAAGCTGGCTTTCGTAAAGGGAGATCTACTACAGAAATATTAGTGAAATTATCAACAAATATAAAGAAACAATTTGCAAGACGTAAATGTGTCCTGGCTACATTTTTTGACATAACCAAGGCTTACGATCAAGTGTGGCATTCACAGCTATTAAACAAACTTAAAAATATTGGACTATCAGGAAATGTATACAATTATGTTAAATGCTTTCTGAAAGATAGGGTAGTACAAACAAGAGTAGGAAAAACATATTCCACCAGTAGAACTTTGTCAATGGGAATCCCCCAAGGGTCAGTGTTAGCTCCGCTTCTTTTCTCATTGCTATTGCATGATTTGCCAAATAAGTTATCTAAAAAGGTAGTTCTCGTTCAATATGCAGACGACATATGCATGTGGATGGAAGTAGCTCTTAAAAAGAAAACTCTACAGCGTGATATAAATTTCATCAGAAAGATCTATCAAGACGAACTAAATAGGATGGCGGAATAGATGAAGTTAAATGGATAAAACTTATCTGCTGAAAAAACAAATATAATTCTTTTCGGTAGTGGTAATAATCCAGAAAAACTGCCTGTTTTTACATTGGGCGAAACACCTCTTAAATACGTGACAGAAGTTAAATTCCTAGGAGTCCATTTCACATCTAAACTATCATGGAACGCTCATATTGAATACTTATTAACAAAGGCGAGGAAAATATAAAATTTCCTTAAAATTATTTCTGAAGAAAAATGGGGACAGGATTCATCTACATTGATAACTCTATGTAAATCTTTAATGAGGTCGAAAATAACATATGCCCAAGAAGTAATCTTCAGCGCTCCCAAATACCTATTGAGAAAGCTTGAAAGTATTGAATGCAAGGCATTGAAATTAGCACTTGGCCTTCCGGTACACACATCATCTTCTCGTACGTATTACGAAGCGTAGATGCTTCCCTTAGATGAATACAGCGAGTTAGCGTGTTGTAAATTTGTTACCAAGAGTACAACTAATAAAACGCACATTAGATCTGAAATAAAAATGAGGTCAGATATTGATTTTCCTAAAAGAGCAAAATCTATAGCTTCTCAAAAAACACTGGCAACTTGCACGTCAAAAAGTATTGCTGATTCTGGTGTTTCAATCGATAACGATGCATTATCCATTAGACCGTTATTTTCTCCTATACCACCATGGGAGCTTAATAAAGCACATTTTGTTATTGAACATACCAATATGAAAAAAGATGAAAACATAAACATGTTAGCAAGCTGTATCAAATGCCATGTTGAAAAGAACTATTCAAATTATTTGAAAATATACACAGACGGTTCGTGCATTGGTAAACAAACAGGTTGTGCATTCTTAATACCAGACTTAAGAGTAGAGAAATCATTTTATATCGGAATTAACAAATCGATATTTACAGAAGAATTAACAGCGATACTCCTGGCTTTAAATTACCTTTTAAACTTTCCAAAAACAATATTTCAAATTCTGTTCTGTGTTGATTCTAAATCAGCTCTTCAGGCATTAGAAGTTTTTCAATTACCAATTGCACACAAGACCTGAAATGATCATAGAGATAAGTTGTGTGATACACATGTTAATTGCAAGAGGAACCCATGTCGCTTTTTGTTGGATTCCTTCACATTGTTCTTTTCATTATAATGAAAAAGTAGACAGGGCAGCTAAACGTGGAGCCAAAAATAGTTTTGATTCAGAATTGTTTGATTTCCCCTTATCAGTACATGAACAGTGTAACTTAGTTAACTCGCATATCTGGAAAGCTTTCGAATATAGTATGGTAGATCACGTCTATAAAGAACAGTTTGATATTAAAAGAATCAAAGAGAATTTTAACCTTAATAGAAAATTACTCTCATTAATGTACAGGTGGAAACTTAATGCATTTAAAACAAAGTATGTAAAAAAAAAATATATATATATAAACAGTTTGCGTATGTGGAAACAAAATTACTCCAGTTCATATTGTTTCATACAATGATATGAAAAAAATCATTCCAGTATTGAAGCAAAATACTGTGCAGGTCATTTTTGAGTCACCAGCTTTAACGTACGAATTCTTTGTACACTTAGAACGCACCCCTATTGGAAAATACTTATAATATTTTTTATTAACTTTATTTGCGGGGGATAAGAAAGGAAGGGGGTGGGGTGGATAAAATGAGGGGGGGGGGGGGGGGGGGAGCAAAGGATAAAAAAAAAATTTGTGTATTTATTTTTTTTTTTCTTTAATACTGTTATCCGTTTTGACTTTAATTGATTAGTTAGTTGTTGGTTATAAGTACATTATTTTGTTTCATGTTAATCTTCACTTATGACTTATATAAAGATATTCACACGCTTACACATCCACAACTCTCTCACTCACACACACAGGCACACACACACACACGCACGCACGCACGCACGCACGCACACACACATTCACGTGCACGCGCACACATACATATACACACATTATGTGCACGCTCGCAATTACGCTACTTCCGTACACATTCACTTTTTTTTTTTTTTTTTTTTTTGGGGGGGGGGGGGGGGGTCTAATATCACGAATAGTGGATAGACGTTAAATGAAGGACACACACACACACACACACACACACAACACACACACACACACACACACACACACACACACACACACACACACACACACACACACACACACACACACACACACACACACACACACACAAAACACACACACACACACACACACACACACACACACACACACACACACACACACACACACACACACACACACACACACACACACACACACACACACACACACACACACACACACACACACACACACACACACACACACACACACACAAAACCACAACAGACAGAGCACGAACGCATATACACACACGCACACAGACAGACAAAGAAGTGGTCTAACATGGGGGGAAAGAGACAGAGGCAGACAAACTGAAAGAAAGACAGCCAGAGTAGGGAAGACAGAAGACGTTTCAGATATAATTTGTAACCTGAAAAAAGAAATTATATGTCAGGAAATAGATTGACATTTGTGTATATACTGGATTCACACATATACACGCACGCACGCACTCACACACACGCACACACACACACACACACACACACACACACACACACACACACACACACACACACACATGGAAAGAGAGAGAGAGAGAGAGAGAGAGAGAGAGAGAGAGACTTGACACTTTGATATTTTATTGTCATTACCAAAGAGGTCTTTTGACAAGGGGGGAGAGGTAACAGAACAATAACATTTCCCTCTTCCTTTCCTGCAAACAAATAGTACACATTCATTCCTAGTGTGCACCAAATCAAAGGTTAAAAACAAATAAATTCATAACATTTCCTTATGTCCTCACGCACAGGAGTAAGAAGACCAAAAAAGACTCCAAGAAGCAGTCCAGCAGAGCCAGCAAGGGCAATGGACAACGTGGGAGAATGCACTCCAAAGAAGTCTCACTTGGAATGACATTTGGCACATGGCCCCTCTCAGGATCAGCTTCATTCTCAGATCTGCATATGACCTTCTGCCCTCAAATGCAAACCTGGTGAAGTGGGGGAAAACAGACGATCCTGCATGCCCCCTCTGCCATGAAAAACAAACAGTGGAGCATGTCCTAAGCTCATGTAAAGTAGCCCTGGCTCAAGGAAGGTACACATGGAGGCACAACCAAGTGCTCAAAGAGATTGTACAAGTAGTCTGGGCTAGTACCAACACCACAAAAGGGAAAATCAGGACTCCAAAAGCACCCGCAACATTCTTCACGGCAGGAGGCAGCAAATCATGGCCAAGAACAACAGTGCCACTCGAAACATGCAGGCAGAATCTGCTGGACGGGGCAGATGACTGGGAGTGCACTGCAGACCTCCCAGAATGGAAGAGTCACCCAGAGATCATCAGCAAGAGTGGCATGAGACCAGACATAGTAGTCCACTCTAAGTCAACCAAGCAGCTGATCATGATCGAGCTCACGGTGCCATATGAGAACAGAATGGAGGCAGCTCAAATCTACAAGACTGAAAAGTATGCCGATCTGGCAAACAGCCTGAGGAGAGAAGGCTATCAGGTCAAAGTCCTCACTGCAGAAATTGGAGCTAGGGGGTTTGTAGGAACGTCTGCATACAGCCTCATGAAACAGCTCTCAGTTGCAGGGAAGGAAAAAACCAGAGCCCAGAAAGCAATGGCAGAAGCGGCAGAGAGGTGTTCAAGCTGGATCTGGTCAAGGAGGAACAAAAGTGAACTTCATAAGGCTTAATTTCCCTACAAATATCAGGTGTCCCTGTGGCTCAGTGGTTAAAGCGCGAGTCATTAAGTGGAAAATAAGCATGTCCAGAGGGTCATGGGTTCGAATCCCAGCCATGGCTCGTCCCAAGATGGGGAAAAAAAAGGGGCAGCAGAGGGACATCCGGAGTCATGAACCGGGTGTGGCCCAGCCCCCCTAGAGTGTCAGGAGATAAGGGCCGAAACACTTGCTTGAAGGGGGTTTCTCTTCTGAGGACTCTCTGCTGCCACGCTCTCCATGAGTTTCTTTCTACCAATTAGGAAAAAAAAAAAAAAAAAAAAAAAAAACACCTTAAGACTTACTCGACCATCCACTCGATCAAATGATGACAATGTATCTTACTGATCTCTTCCACTTGCGATGAATGATAATATTCATTCAGATATCTCTTATAATGCATTATCTTAAATTTCACTATCCTTCATCTGTCTAATTTTCAATGCTTCTGCGATGAATTTCGCAACTGATTTAATTACAAGTTCATCATCTGATGATAACACGACAGCAACATTTTGTCTTTTCGCTATATCTAACTGGAAAAGTGAACAATTTGTCCGCACTTCATTATAAGCAGTACAGTGGAACAGAATGTGTTCTTCGTCATCAATAATGTGTCTACATGCAGGACAAGGAGATTCTGTGGATGTTTCACATTCAAACCATCTTTTGTTCGCATTAAAACCTAAAGTTCTCAACCTAAATCTTGCGTAATTTATTCTGTGCCATCTATCTGTTATGACATTGAGAAACTTTTCAGAATGAAACACATTCTTAAATGAGAAAAACCATCGATATTTTTCTTTACTTTCCATATCCGAGTGCCAATTCTGTTTAAAAGAACAAATAAGCCTGTCTTTAAATTCCGCAATAAACTGTTGCTCATTCCCTACTTCCTGGGCCATCCACACTATTCCAAAACCCTGTTCTGAAAGGACTTTCTTTACTTTATGAGCCCAGTTTTCTTTACCTTTTTCCATTTCTAAAAGCATCATATCATAGGCTTGCCTGCTAAAACGGGACTGGGGTAGCTTCAAGATCTTCAACCAGTACTTAATACATTTCACAAATGTACTTATGTACAAAGGGTATCTGCCCATCTCTCCATATAAAACGGTGTTGGATGAATGAATAGGTACTTGAAGGAAACGCTTCATAGCATACGTATGCACTTTTTCCATCATCGAATTTTCATGTAAGCCCCAAATTTCAGCTGCATATGTAAGAAGAGGTTTTATCTGTGTATCAAACATTTTCCAAAATATACTACAGTCTGTACAATTCAGTTTTCTCAGGGATTTCAGAATTTCAATAGTACCTTTTTTCCCTTTTCTTAGAGATTCTTCCCATGCGTAACGGAAAGTTAATTTTGTTGAAAATATCATTCCAAGATATTTATATGAATTAACTACTTGAACGTCTGCATTTCCATAAGACCATTTTTCACACACTGATAGGTGGCCACCCATTCTAAAGACAACTATATTTGTCTTATCCAAGTTAACTGATAAACCTAAGCGATCTGCTTCTTCTTTCAATACATTTAATTGGTTTTGCAAACCTACAACTGTTCCGGACAGAAGAACAACATCATCAGCATACAGTAATAAAACTAATTCAGCTGCTCCAGGTATTATCTGGATACCATGTCTGCCTTTGCGGGACAATTCCACTGCCAGTTCGTTTATGAAAAAAGAAAACAACTGTGGACTCAACAAGCATCCTTGTTTTACTCCATTTGGACAATCAAAATAATCTGAATACTCACTCTTCACACGCACACATGCCAGCACTGAGTTGTAGACCCCTCTAATAGCCATGTACAATTTACTATTAACACCACATTTACGGAGTTCATTCCACAGAGCATTCCGATTTACCGAGTCAGAGGCCTTCTTGAAATCTACAAATGCAATGTAGAGCTTCGACTTACAGAGTAGATGTTTTTGAATCAAAGAATATAGTGTAAATATATGGTCTATGGTGCTGTAACTGGTTCTAAAACCTGCTTGTTCTTCTACTATTTTTTCTTCAGTTTCAGCCCATTCAGTTACTCTTGTATTTAGTATGTGAGTGTAGATTTTACTTAAAATGCTGGTAAGTGATACATGCGGTGTGTGTGAACGACAGGAATCTGCGACGGGACATGCGGTGGTGTGAACGACAGGAATCTGCGTTCAAGCGCCTCAAAAAATGAATAGGACAGGTCCGACCATCCAACTCGGTGGAAGTTTCTTAATTACAATGTCGAGAACTTATATAGTAAGTTACAGGATGCTTTTTTCATGAATTATGTAAATACATTTGATTTTGTTTCTCTCACTGAAACCTTCCTCGACTTGTCATTTGACTATAGCAATATATTCACTGATTATCTGAAGTTTCCTGTACCAGCCAAAAAACTATCAGTTCATGGAAGGAAGTCAGGAGGTGTGTTGTTGTTAATAAGGAAGAGTTTACATAACAAGGTTAAAGAAACAAAGCTTAGTTGTGACAATGCTATTGCAGTAAAACTAGATAAAAGTATATTTAACACTGATAAAGATGTAGTCTTGGTTGCTTGCTATGTGGTCCCAGAAGGAGGTCCGATATACAACGATAAATTGATCAAAGATGGTGTTCTAATAATGGAAGATGCCTTACTTCAAAAGTTTGAAAAAGAAATGGATACAGTTTATTTTATGGTTATGGGAGGTTTGAATGCCAGAACAGGTTGCAAACAAGCTGAAAATGAAATTATGACAAACTATGTGAGCTGTATGGAGAATATCAATGTTGATGACGACAATTGCATACGTTGCTCTAAAGACTCAGTTATCAACAATTTTGGCAAAACATTGTTGGATTTCTGTATCATGTTTGACTTGAGCATTTTAAATGGTTTTTGTGATGGTGATAGTGAGGGTGAGTATACTTTTGTGTCTCCAAACGGATGTAGTGTGATTGATTACGTACTGGTTCACAATAGCTTGTTGTCAAACTTTGATTTACACATTGGTGATTGCATTTATTCATGGCACTTACCAATTGAAGCTAAATGGAAAAGTAATTGTTGTAAATTAGAGAAGAGGTATTCACCAGAACAACGTGAAGAAAAAATTGTCTGGGCTGATGAATATGCTGGTATATTCAGAAATGAACTTGAATGTGATTATTTCTAGACAGCATGCAGGAAGCGCGTCAATTATTACAAATCAATGTGAATGAGAGTCTAGATAAATTTGTCAGTACTTTGTGCGGAGCCGCAGCTTGTATGGTTCGAGTTATTTGTAGAGGCAGCAGAACATACAATGACTGGTTGTAATGAGTGCGAACGAAAGAAACAGGAAGTTAAAAGATTATTTAAAAGATTTCAGAGATGCAAAACAGCCAAGGATAAAAGCAAGAAAAGAGAAGAATACGCTGTATCACGTAAAGAGTATGTTACGCTAAGGAAAACAAATGAACTGGAGTTTAAAGAAAATAGGTTAAAGAAACTAAAAAATTCAGTCAGTGATTCTAAAATGTTCTGGTCAGTGATAAGATCTGTAAATAAAAAGAGTTTTGTGTATAACGAAATCTCAGTTCAACAGTGGCATGACCATTTTTGGGGCGTTTTTCATAGTTTTGATAATAAAAGTATGGAAGAAGAGACCGGTGGGGTAGAAGAGAATGAAATTGAGCCATTATTTAATCATCGTATTTCCAGTGAAGAAGTCGTTGCTGGTATTAAACATTTAAAATTAGGAAAGAGTGCAGGACCAGATAGAATCATAGCAGAAATGTTGAAGAATGCAAACACAACTGTAATCGATTTCCTTGTTCATTTATTTGCCCAGCTTTTTGATAATGGTATCTTTCCATCAGAGTGGGCTAAATCAATTATTGTACCAATCCATAAAAAAGGAGACGTGAACAATCCCGACAGCTATCGTGGAGAGAGAGAGAGAGAGAGAGAGAGAGAGAGAGAGAGAGAGAGAGAGAGAGAGAGAGAGATAGGTAGACAGTGAGATAGATAGATAAATTGACACAAAGATAGACAGCGAGAGAGAGAGAGAGAGAGAGAGAGAGAGAGAGAGAGAGAGAGAGAGATTGATAGACAGGCCATTACAGTCAACGGCGGAGAGCCGCGATGTCGTCATATCTGTTCCACGGAAGTGGTGGACTTCCTTCACTTTACGGATGAAGAAGAGAGAACAAATCCACTGCCCTGCCACCCCGCTTCCCCCCCCCCCCCCCCCCCCCCCCCCCCCACACACACACACACACTGATGTGCATGTAAAAGTGTTTGAAGTTAACAGAATGTATTAATCACTTATCTGGCTCTTCAAGTCTTACATGATGATGACAATCAGGTCATATGTCTTTTTATTGCGTGGGGGAAAAAAATCCTACTTAATTACGTAAAGGAAAGGATTAAGAATTTCAATTGATTTGTGAGTTTTGTATACACATTTCTTTTGCTGCTGTAGTTTGTTTGTTTGTTTTTCGTTTTTTTTTTCCCCTTCTGTTTTTGTACCCCTGTAGTCATCGTCATCCGTACTGTTCCCAATCAGGATATGTTTCTTTCAAAATCATCTCTCTGCCTCTGTGTTATTAAAACTTCTCTTGTTATTCTAAGTACTTCATGAAATCATCTGTAACAAAAATGAAATGATAGAATCAAGTGTAGCACTGATGGGATTTCGGTATTTCATTAGCAAGTGCTCATGTGCTGTGCAGTGTGTATCACATACGATTTGCAGAATTGAAGTAGTTTTGAAGCAATATGTCAACGAGGATTTTGTCAGCATCTTACAATGTTTCTTCATCAAAGTCACTTAAACTTACTAAATCACAGTTAACGAGCATGCTTTAGCAATGAGATACGGATGGGATGAGCGGGAAAGATCTTGCCTTTTGAGTATTCTGAGTATGTGTAGGCCCACTCGCACCAATTGGCAAGTGCGCGTGCGCGTGTGTGCTTGTGTGTGTGGGCGTGTGCGTGCATGCGAGCTTGTGAGCGTGTGTGTGTGTGTGTGTATGTGTGTGCATGCGCGCTTGTGTGTGTGTGTGTGTGTGTGTGTGTGTGTGTGTGTGTGTGCGTGTGTGTGTGTCTGCGGCGTGGGCGCTTTTAAGTTTGAGATTGTCTTTTAAGTGGTAGGCCTACGAGCGTGTAAATGTATGTAGCCTACTCACACTAGAAAATGTGTGTGCTTGTGTTTGCGTGCGTGTGTGTGCGGCACAGGTCTTTTAGGCCCAAGCGGTATACGTGTGTGAACAGTATATGTACTCTGGTAAATGCGTGTTTGTTTTATAAGTGTGTGAACAATATATGTACTCTGGTAAATGCGTGTTTGTTTTATAAGTGTGTGAACAATATATGTACTCTGGTAAATGCGTGTTTGTTTTATAAGTGTGTGAACAATATATGTACTCTGGTAAATGCGTGTTTGTTTTATAAGTGTGTGAACAATATATGTACTCTGGTAAATGCGTGTTTGTTTTATAAGTGTGTGAACAATATATGTACTCTGGTAAATGCGTGTTTGTTTTATAAGTGTGTGAACAATATATGTACTCTGGTAAATGCGTGTTTGTTTTATAAGTGTGTGAACAATATATGTACTCTGGTAAATGCGTGTTTGTTTTATAAGTGTGTGAACAATATATGTACTCTGGTAAATGCGTGTTTGTTTTTGCGTGTAGGCGTGCGTGCGTGTATTGTGGATATGTGTGCGTGTGCGACCGCGCGCATGCGTGCGTGCGCGTTCAAATTAGTTCGACGTATAGCCCTTTAAATGTTAGCTAGGTACCCAAGGTCTGACCAGTGTCTTGGGCTAATGCGCAGGTCAGACATCTGCCAGGTGGCAGCCATGAAACCCTCTTCTTAAATTCTCTCATTTAAATCATTAATTCATTTATCCGTCAGCTTTAAACTGTGTGAAGTGTGGTGTCAAAACTTAGCAGATGCAGGCTACTGTAGCGTATATTGAATAGTCCGCACGCAGTTACACCTTGCTGAAACTTGAAGTGATTTCGCCTCCCAAGTGGTTGGCGATCCCACAATGTAGGCCTAAGGCGTGTGACGTAGCCTATAGGCAAGGGAAAAGCTGTTGTCCTTCAGGAAAGAATTCATAGAAGCACCGATTTTATTGGGGGTAAAAAAGGAAAAAATTAATGAAAAGAAACTCGGTATTCGGATTATACGCAGAGCAATT
This sequence comes from Conus canariensis, assembly GCA_033310375.1. NCBI lineage: Eukaryota > Metazoa > Mollusca > Gastropoda > Neogastropoda > Conidae > Conus > Conus canariensis. The sequence continues at coordinate 76,549,072 of CM065718.1, forward strand.
ATTATGCTTGTCTTTTTTTCTTTTCTTTTTACCCCTCCCAAAAATTTTTTTTCAATGTTTTTTTGTCGAATTGGGGAGATGTAGTCACAAATCTCCGTGCAACAACTTCTAGTCAAGCGTGTAGAAGGTATTTTTAGAATCAACACACTCGGCTGATTCCTGAGGAACGTCAAAAACTCAAGCTGGAATTCCAAGAGTTACCAGAAACCTCTCAGTGACTCACTTTCTCTATGACCAGTTGAAATTGTGGTAGTGTGTGTATTGATTAAGTTAAAGGGCCAGGGCGAATGAGTACGTGATTTATTCACAAGTTTCTGATTTGAGGCAGTGACAAAACGTCATCCTGGCATACCCTTGTGTGTTTGATTGGAGAAATAAACTGTCCAAAACATTTTCCCCCTTTGTTTTGGTGTGTTTTTGTTGCTTGTATCTTAAAGAGATAATTGCCACAATATCAGGGAGATATACTGGATCGTGTCGATAAAACTGATTTTTATTTTAAAAAAAAACAAAAACAAAAAAACCCAACTGAAATCGGCCATGCCGAAATGGGACATCCGCCGATATACCGCAAACAACATGTCCCTACAGCCCTTGCAGAATCGTAACGAAAACTTGAACACGTGAAATGATAAAACTAAATCTTCGTCAACGTTTTTGTTCTGAAACCACATTCACTTGCTCTTTAATGAAGTTTGAGTCGAATCCAAAAGAATACTTGGTCGGATGTAGATCGTCTTGTCCTGGAGACATATGCCCTTTAACATGTCACTTGACTTGTTCAACGATTGAGACCTTAAAAGGTCTGTTCGTAGATCCTCTTATAACTTGTCACTCAGTGACTGTCATGTGTGGCTTACAAGACTGAGTGACTAGTTTTTACATAAATTTTGGTTTGTACAGGCTGGGTAGGTGCCTCCAGTGGTGGTCCAGTCGACCCTTAAAGGCATTGATGGACGGCGCCGTCACAACCGCCTCAGGGAGACTGTTCCAAGTAGACACCACTCTGTGACCAAAGTAGTTCCCCCTGAGGTCCAGTCGGTACCTGTTCTTCTGCAGCTTGAGAGAGTGCCCACGGAGGGCCCTCCCACATGCCAGTGTCAGTTCCGGTCGCTTGACTTCATAATATCCATGAAGGTAGTTGAATACCTCAATCATGTCGCCCCTGAGTCGGCGATGTTCCAGAGTGGGCAATCCTAGGGCTCTCAGCCTCTCTGGATACGGCTTTTTCCTCAAGGATCCCAGCAGTTTTGTGGCTCGCCACTGCACATCCTCAATGTCACTTTAAAGTGTTTACTGACATGGCTGCCAGACTGTCACACTGTGCATAAATGCATGCCCGCACTCAGCCCAGCATTCACTCCGTGCACACGCAATCTCTCCAAACAACCAGAAGGCGCACTACAATAACTCTTCTTCTCCCCCTCCTCTCCGGGGAATAATTTACTAAACAATAATCAATTTTCCATCATATTCAACGGGTTTGTTTTCTAAGAATTATTTTTCATTCCTCCTCTCCAGTGGAGGTACAATCATTCCACAGATCCACTAGCTGGGACCAAATTTCATCTCATTATACATAATACTTCACAAATATATCTTTTACCGTTTCTCCTCCTCACTGGAGAAACAATGTATATATTTTCAAAGAAAAATCAAAAGATGGCTTAAAATATAGGAATATCATTTGATTCCGACCCAGGGGGACAACTAAAAATCATTGTGGGTCAACATGACAAACGCTTTAAGTTTTCTCACGACTTGCGCAGTCGTCTTCTTCAGCTCGATTCTCCAACCCTGGAGACAATTAGGTGCTGCCACAGCACTGTCGCCCAACTACTTGTACGACTGCCTCAGTCGCCTAACTGGTGCTGCCACAGCACCGGGAAGGGCTGAAACACGAATGAAGTCCGTGTAAGTAATCTATTTCAAAATGATAAATTATTTTCCCTTTTCCCCTTTCCTTAACTCTCTCTTTTTTTTTCTCCCCATCTGTCTATACCTCACCTGGTAATGGTGAATCGCAGGTGGAACTCGTTCTTCAAACAACCTGTCTGGTCAGTGTCCCCAAGCCATCTCCTTCCTATTCCTTATTTTTCCCTCCTGCGCTCTTTTTGAGTACACATTCAATGAGTACTCGTCTAACTCTACGCATTACCAGCCCTTGGTTATTTAACCAATGGACAACGTCCGTCCATTCAACCAATAATCGCCCTACTTCTATAGCCACCAGCGACACCGATCACACTGGTCAGGCCACGTGAATTATTGTTTCTTTTACCTTTTCTTTTCCCTACCTAGGGAAATGCTTTATAACAAATAAGGGCGTACGCGACGGAACGTCACATGTCGCCATGTGAGGCTACATCACATGACACAGACGCTGTGTCCGTATTCCAGAACAGGCCGCACTAGGCTCTTGAAGAGCTGGATGAACATCTGCTCTGTTAGATAGTCAAATGACCTCCTGATGAGTCCAACTATCCTGGTTACCTTCCCAGTTGCACGTGCTACATGGTCCACAAAATTTAGCTTGTTGTCCACCCATACACCAAGGTCTTTCTCTGCCACTGTTTCTGCCAAGGTCAGTTTCTTGGTGCTTCCGTCCTCTGCTTTAACTGACACGGAGTATGATGCCTCTGATTTTGTGGTACCCAGCTTCATGACGGCACACTTTTGCGGATGGAACCTTAATAGCCACCGGTCCGACCACATCTGGAGTTGGTCCAGGTCGCACCGCATATCCTGGATGCCCTGAGCGGTGTCGCTTCTGCCATACAACTTTGTATCATCCGCGAACATTTTCACCGCAGACTTTACTACTCTGGGCAGATCGTTGATGAACATGACAAACAGGAGCGGGCCTAGCACACTGCCCTGGGGGATGCCACTTGTTACGCCCGCGTCTTGGGAGTGGATGCCGTTGATGACGACTTTTTGTCTCCTTTCATTCAGGAAGTCTTGTATCCACCCCAGTACTTTCCCTCCCACACCATGTGCTCTAACGTTCTCGAGGAGCCTGCTGTGTGGCACGGAGTCAAAGGTCTTCTGGTAGTCCATGTAGACAACATCGACACTCCCCCCTTCGTCGATAATGCTTGTCCATGTATCCATGACCTCCAAGAGTTGCGTGATAGTTGATCGGCCTGGGACGAAGCCATGCTGCTCCTCACTGATGAGCTGGTTTCTCTGTAGGTGGTCCATGACTCTCTCTCTCTCTCTCCTCTCTCTCTCTCTCTCACCATCTTCTCCATCACCTTGCATGCTATGCAGGTTAGACTGACTGGCCTGTAATTGGACGGTGTTGTCTTGCTTCCCTTTTTAAAGATAGGAGTTACGAACGCAGTCTTCCAGTCCTCTGGGATCTTTCCACGATCCAGGCTCATTCTGAAGAGGTGGGTGAAAGGCTTTGCCAGCTCGTCTGCAGCCTTGGCTAGAATGATGGGAGGTATTCCGTCCGGACCTGGTGCCTTGCCTGTCTGGAGATTTGCTAGGTGTTTTTTTTAACTTTCTCTTCTGTGAAGTCTAACTCAGCCAGCACTTGGCTGTAGTCCTATGTTGGTGGGTCTGGGAGTGGTCCTGCATCCTCTTGTGTGAAAACGCTCTGAAAAAACTGGTTTAGCAGGTCAGCCTTCTCTCTGTCAGTCCTTGTTTTGGTCCCGTCATATTTCTTCAAGTCGGCAACACCTGTCCTCGACTTTGTGTTTGATTTCACGTAGTCCCAAAATGCCTTAGGGTTTGTCTTGGCGTCACTAGCAACTTTGGCTTCCTGTGGTCACTACTGCTTTCTGTTTTACAGGGTCCTCTCCTTCTTTCTTTGAGTGTCCACCTTCATCGAGTTGAAGATTCTGACACTTTTGTGTGTATGACCGCTTTTTATCCCGCCATTAAGGCAGCCATACTCCAACTTCGGGGAAGGTGCATGCTGTATGTAACGTGTCATACATACCAACGGCCAAACTGGCCTTCTCTTCCGAAAGTTGGTGATGGGATTTTACGTGTGTGCAAGATGTTGTGCGTGCGTTCACACAGGGAACGTCGGTTTATACTCTCTCATTCGAAGGACTGTATGGGGAATGGAGTCAGAACCAATGTTAACTCCGAGGGAAAAATCCCCCTGTAGGCCTACCGAAATTCGAACCCGTAATCTCATGAACGGCTCTTACTCAAAATGCAATCTTATGGTATTACGGGTAATGTTTTACAATGGGTTGAAGGATTCTTAAAAAATAGAGTACAAAAGGTGAGAGTGGGAGAGGCCTTCTCAAGAGAAACTCACGTGCTGAGCGGAATTCCTCAGGGAAGTATACTGGGTCCAATATTGTTTACCATATTCATAAATGATTTTTCCGATGAGATTGAATGCAATTGTAAAATATTTGCAGATGATACAAAAATCTATAATACTACCGATAATAAAGATGAATTACAGAGGGATTTGGACAGATTGATAGATTGGACTAACACCTGGAACCTCTACTTTAATGCAAGTAAATGTAAAGTAGTTCATTATGGAAATAAAAACCCTAATTACAATTACAACATAAAGAATGATAGTGAATCTGTAACGTTAGAGAAAAGTGAGGAGGAGAAAGACCTCGGGGTGACTTTTGACTATAGACTGAAGTTCGACAGACATATTAGAAATGCCATCGCTAAAGCTAATAAGATGCTAGGTATTATCAAAAGATCCTTGACCTATAGAGACAAAGACACACTCACTCGATTGTACAAGACTGGTTCGACCCCACTTGGAATATGGAAATACTATCTGGCACCCATTACTAAAACGACAATCGATCAGTATAGAGAAAGTACAAAGGAGAGCAACAAGATTAATAAAAAGTATCAGCCACTTAAGCTACGAGGATCGGTTAAGAAAACTACAGTTGCCATCATTGAAATTTAGAAGACTACGGGGTGATCTAATTCAAACATATAAAACATTCAATGGTTTAGATGATATAGAAAAGGAAAATTTTTTCACATTAGTGAGTGACGAAAGAACAAGAAATTCCTATCAAAAGATATTTATAAAACAAGTTTCCAGCAATGTTAGAAAAAATTCTTTTTCAAATAGGTTTGCTCCTAGTTGGAACAAATTAACAAAAGTAGCAAAAACTGCAAAAAACGTTAATCTATTTAAAGACCTTCTGGAAAAAGAAAAAGGTATTATGGACAAAAAGTTCAAATATGATGCGTGACCATTGTCACGAAAAATGAAAATGCGCAATCCATACTGAAGAAAATCTAAAGAAAACAAGAAAGACTAGGGCATCTAAAAAGCCGCGAGGCTTACTACGCCCTAAAGTCAAGTTCAAGTTCAATCTCAGGATCACGAGTCCGGCGCTCTACCGCCCCCATCCAACGTTTCATATTCTTAAAACCGAGGTGTGTCACTGACAGAGTAAATCCACTGATTTAGCGGTTTGGTCAGCATATTTTTCAAAAACAAAACAAATTTACCGTGCTCTGGGCACGGATTGACATCGCCGAACTTTTGGAGATAAAATATACCGCACTGCTCGTTTCAGCCATTCGCAATTTGTATCCGTTCGCCACGTCACATGTTTTTCTACGGACACGAAACCGGGAGCAGACGCTGTCAGAAAGGAGAACTGGTAAATGTTTATTCATGTCCACCGCTGTTTACATGGACACAACTGACTCTTAGAATCACACATGAGCAAAATATAATGAAAAACATTTCTGATTGGCCTCGAGGTGAACGCTAACTGCCTTTAAGACATGTGCGAAACACTGCTGAACACGAAAGTGCCAACCGTCACGTAGGCACATAGCACAGATTCTAATCTATACGGCCTCGCTTCCCATCATTTCAGTTGAATTTCCGTCAATTCCGCTGTTACTACTGTCCCCACCGAGGAAATGCCAGAAATCACATCAGACACTTCCGTTTTACGTGTAAGAAAGTAAAACCGATCATAAGCGATACAAATTAGATTTGCTTGTTCTTACGCTTTATGACGTTGCGGACCGTGACAGAGGGGGCGTCTCAATGGTCAGTTACTTCAATATTGTAAACTCAGGTCAGTTGTGAATATTTTCCTAAAGTTTTAGCATTGTGTTGTTCAAAATTTATCATTTCATAAAAGATGTATAATGCATAGAGTTGAGTAGTAGTAGTAGTAGGGACTGGCATTCATTAGCCAAGACCTCGCGGTCTATCATGTGTCCCCTCTAAAATTCTTCACTTATTTGGGTCAGATGGCATGCAACAATTAATCAATATCTTCATTGCAATCCATCACAAGCATACATTTCTCAAAATTTTGAATCATTATCTAGAAAATTCTTGAAAGTATTAATATCGGGTGCAAATTTAATGTTAGCAGGTAATTCGTTCCAGTCGTTAGCAACTCTATATGAAAATGAAAATTTACGTTTAGTATTACAGTGCTTTATAAAAATCTTTCCTTCAGACTTTCTAGTACTCACAAGTTGTGCAACAGAAACGAAAGTCTCAACGTCAGTATCATCATAGCCATTAAAGATCTTATAAACTTGAATTAGGTCACCTCTGATCCTTCTTCCCCTCAGCGAGTGCAGATTCAGATAATTATTTCAATCTTTCATTATACGATACATTTTTGCAATGCTTTAACAATTTATTGATTGACGCGTTAAAAAAAGGGCTCCAAGTCACATTAGCATACTCCAAATGTGGCCTGACAAAAGCTTTGTATAATTTCCAAAAAGTGTCTTTATCTAAATAAGTAAAACTTCTTTTTATGATACCTAACATTTGGTTAGCTTTATTTACCACTCTCTGTAGGTGGGTGTCAAATGACAACCTGCTATTGAAGGTAACATCCAAGTCCTTTTCTTCAGTAAGAACCTCTATTTGGTGATAAACATCATTCTCCATCATTTTATATTCATTATTCTGATTATTATTCCCGACATGCAATACACCACACTTCGTCATGTTGAAATATAGATTCCACGACTCGGACCACTCTTGCAGTTTGTAGATATCATTTTGAATACAAGTACTCTTTGATGCACAGTTGTAAATCTTAGTATCATCTGCGAATATTTTACATGGACTGACAAGATTATAAGGTAGATCATGTATAAAAATTGTGAAAAGAACTGGTCCCAGTATACTATCTTGAGGGATACCGCTAAATACATTACATTTATTTGATTTGGCTGCCCCTACTCCGAGTTGTTGAGTTCTATCACTCAGAAAGTTCTTGATCCATATTAATAAGGTGTCACCAATACCGTACGCTGCTAGCTTTATGAGGAGTCTCTTATGCGGAACCATATCAAAAGCTTTTCTAAAACCCATGTATATGATATCAGTTCCTTGTCTGCCATCTAGCATTGTTGTTATATCCTCCATAACCTCCAACAGCTGTGTGACACATGATCGTTTTTTTTTCGAAAACCATGCTGACTTTTAGAATATAAATTTTTATCTGTAAACAGTAAACAAGTGGGGTATTTTTTGCTCCCATGAGAAAACCTAACACAGAGTAACTTTTATTCAAGACTGGCACAGCCTTTTAAACTTGAATAAAGTCAGACAAACACACAGATGAACAATCTAATAGTGGGGGAAAAAAACGAGCGCAGGCCAACAACTGAACTGTCTTCACAGTAATGACTTGGCAAAGATTTGGACTTAAGGAGGAGGGGGGGGGGGGGGGGGGGGGGGGGGGGGAGAGAGAGAAACTGGGAACATGAAATTAAGAAAATATGTTACAGATATGAAAACTCTTCACCAGCTGCATAAGGGAACCATCGCAATCCCTTTTGAGGGCACATATATTTGTATTGCCTGCTCCGAGGCCTTTCGTCCGCTGGGTCGGAACTCATCAGGGAGACACGGCTGGTTGTGTCTGCGCTCCTGGCGTCAAATAGAGACACACCACAGTCCATAATACAGAAAAATAGAAAAAGAAAAATCATATGGTACAACCCCCCATACAACGGGAAACTCAAAACAAACATAGGGAAAGAATTTTTCAAAATCTTAACAGCTTCATTTCCAAAAGAACACAAACTGTCCAAAATATTCAACAAAAACACTGTCAAACTATCGTACTCATGTATGCCCAACCTCAAAAACCTAATTGATGCATCCAACAAAATGAAAATCAACACAGCAAAGAAGGGTGAAGAAAGGAAACCCTGCAATTGCACCAAAAAAGAGCAGTGTCCACTAAGCAATAAATGTCTTCACAACAATATTGTATACCAGGCTACTGTGACATCAGAAAATGAAAAAGAAACATACATAGGGATCACTGAAAACCACTTCAAAACCAGATATGCAAACCACAAACAGTCATTCAACAAAGAAAAATACAAAAACCAAACTGCATTGAGCAAATACATTTGGAAACTTAAAGACGCAAAAATAAACTACAACATATCCTGGAAAATCATAAAAAGGGCATCACCATACAGCAATATTTCAAAAAGATGCAACCTATGCCTAACTGAAAAATGGCTAATACTGTGTAAACCTCACTTAGCAACTCTTAATACTAAAACAGAAATAGTAAATAACTGCAGGCACAAATGGAAATTGTTGTTAGTGAACACGCCCCGTACAACAACCTGAAAACCAAAAAAACACGTGCAACCAACACGCACGTGAAAACAGCTGCAACTGGGCCCCACACGCTATATAACACCGGCGGTGGGCAACCCAAACTCCATCCTGACGATAGCCAAGCGCTAGAAACAAATTTGTAGATAATTTTAACACCTCTTTTAATACTTGTCTTATCTATCTATCTATCTATCTATCTATCTATCTATATATATATATATAATATATATATAATATGCTTTTAATTATAAGGGTCCCAAATTCAGCAAGCATACCTCAGTGCCATTCTGACAAACTCTGTTTTAAGCTTTGCTCGTCGCTCATTTTCCATTTATTTTCAGAGTTCTTCTTAAAGGGAATTATAGACCAGTGAGTTTAACATGCATTATATGCAAAATTTTAGAATCGTTTATTAGAGAGGGTATTATTAAACATACGACAGAAAATGAATTATATGCTGTGTCAACATGGATTTTGTGCAAAAAGATCTTGTGTGACTCAACTTCTAGAAGTGATGGAAGACTTCAGAAAGTAGATAGATAAAGGAGAGAATATAGATTTTGAAGAGAAATCAGGGAGAGAAAACCAAATTTGAACAGAGACTGTGGCTATGACCTGCCCCCCATTTACAAGTGTGTGCTGAACACCCATCACTCCACCAGTGAGGACAACTCAGAGAACACCAACACCCACCACAACTACCAGTCAGTCAGGGCTGATGAAGACCAGCAGTAGCTGGCCAAAAATTTCCCAAGGTAAAATCTTTATTAGACTCTTGAGTCGGAACACACAGAAATAAGAATATAGATGTATTGTATTTAGACTTTAGAAAAGCATTCGATTCAGTACCACATGAGAGACTCTTAGAGAAATTGGAGTCTTATGGAATAGTAGGAAATGTACTTGGTTGGGTTAGAGACTTTTTATCAAAAAGAACTCAAAAGGTAAGGATTGGTAGTTCCTTCTCTCATAATGCTGATGTTATTAGTGGGATACCACAAGGCAGTATTTTGGGACCAGTATTATTCACGGTGTTTATAAATGATCTCCCTGTAGAATTAAAGAGTACATGTAAAATCTTTGCAGATGACACAAAACTTTATAACTCTCCGATGCAATTACAAAAGGATATTGAAGCACTAGTACAGTGGTCTGATACTTGGAACCTATATTTTAATGCAGAAAAATGTGAAGTACTTAAGAGAACAGTAAAAACAGTTCCTCTTACTTCATATTGGAAAAACAAACCCACAAAAGGATTATATAATGAAAATTGGAGACAAGGAAATAAAAGTATCTAAATGTGAGGAAAAGAAAGACTTAGGTGTGACTTTTGACAAAAATTTGCTATTTGACAATCATATTGTGAATAGTATTAATAAGGCTAACAAAATGATTGAAATTATAAAAAGAACCTTTACATTTATAGAAAAGGACACTTTTTTACAATTATATAAGTCACTTGTTAGACCTGTTCTTGAATATGGAAATACTATATGGTATCCAATGCTAAAGAGACAATCAGAAGCTCCAGAACTGGTACAAAGAAGAGGAACAAAGATGATTCATAATATAAAAGATTACTCATATCAGGAAAGATTAAAGTATTTACAACTTCCAACACTTAAGGCAAGAAGAATAAGAGGAGACTTGATTCAAACATATAAGATATTTAATGGAATTGATGATGTTGATAAAGCATGCTTTTTTGTACTCCACAGGAAAATACTACAAGGAACAGTGAAGAGAAGATATTTAAACAATATTCCAGAACTAATTTGAGAAAATTTACATTTACTAACAGAGTAACCAATTTTTGGAATGAATTAAGAATTAACATCAAACGTGCACCTAGTATTAATGTTTTTAAGAACCTCATAGATAAACATGATTTATTAACTAAAATGAAATATGAATTTGATGGATAGTTAACTGAGCTAACCTACGACTGGACCAACAGATATGAAAAAAAAAATTATATATATATATATATATATATATGTATGTATATATATATATATATACACACACACACACACACACACATACAGAAGGGGCGTAAAAAGCCTAAATAGGCTAAGTTGTTTTGATACAACCCCCCCCAATCCTGATCCTGATCCTGATCCTAAAGCCCACTAAAACTTTTGTTTCAGCTTTCGTTCTCCCAAGTTTGAATTATGTTGACTTTCTCCTTGCTGACTGTTCACAGAATCATCTCCTCTGACTTAATACAATATACAAAACACTGCTGTTCAACTAACCTTCAGATACTCCAAATACATTCAAGTCATTCCTATACTTCTCTCTCTTCCCTGGCTCCCAGCTGAAAAACGAATTATTAATAAACTCTGCTTCAATTCCTAGAATAGTTTGGCTCCTTTTCATCTTGGTGATTTTCTTTGTCTCTATACTTCATAGCAAAAGTTGTGGTCATTGTGGGATATTCATCTCCTCCACATCCCTGGCTTTCACACCAAGTCCACTGACAAATGTTTTTTTTTTCTGCCCAGGTCCCAACCACATGCAGTAAACTCCTTCTTTCACTCTACAGTTCTAACTGTCATCCTTCAAACCCTCTCTTAAGACTACACTCTTCACATCCTGAGAGATATAGATGTCCTTTGTCTCTCCTTACCAACAGCTGCTCTGTGTGTGTGTGTGTGTGTGTGTGTGTGTGTGTGTGTGTGTGTGTGTGTGTATGTGTGTAGCTGGATGGGTGGGTATGCAAGAGAGTGGGCATGGTGTTGGGGGAATGAAGTAAGTATTGCATGACACTTGACAGGGTAAATTCATTTTGGTGCCTGTGCTGTTTGTGTGTGGGTGTTTTTTAAGTTCCCTTGTTATTGTTTTGGTTTTTTTCATTTAAGAAGAGTTCATTTTACACAGTAGACATTGTCTCTTATCTTAAATTGTAGTTAAGAGTTAACTAGAAAAGAAAAAAAAAACAGGAAGAGAAAATTTTGATGTAGCTTGCTGCTATTCATGCTGTTTTCATGCATTTGAAATAAATTTTTGTCAGCTGTGAAATTTTATTGCTATGAATGAATAATGCACCTTGAGGAACTTATGAATTACACTATTTTTTTATGTTGCAATGGAACAAAAATTGTTACAATTTTTTTGTTCATAAAAGCATGGGGGGGGGGGGGGGGGGGGGTAAGAGGAAGGCAGGCAGGTGGGGGGAAGGGGGGGGGGGTGTAAGAAGGTTTAAGAAAAAAAGTGCTTCAGATAAAAGTTGGTTTTTTTCATGCTTTTGTATGCAATATTACAGATAATTAATAAATCATGCAAACAGTTCTGTGTGTGTGTGTGTGTGTGCTTGCGTGCGTGCGTGCGTGTGTGTGTGTGTGTGTGCAGCCTATTAACTAAGGTTTGGTTTCTCTTAATGTGTATATCTCTTTGCTTACTTTTGTTTTTCATTACCAGTATTTTTTCATGTTTAAATGTTTTAATTCAGATTGAAGTTTGTTCTTATGAAATTCTTATAAAAAAAAATGAAGTTCTGGAAGATTGTCATACATGTAGATCCATGTGCTATGTGTGTGTGTGTGTGTGTGTGTGTGAGAGAGAGAGAGAGAGAGAGCAAGAGAGAGAGAGAGATTGAGATACATGGAAACTTGTCAGAGGAGTTGGTATAGCTAGCATTACTTTAGTTTGTTACAGTACTTGCATGACTTGACTTACTTATGCCTCTTGATTCTTTGAGGAACATAGGGCCGCAACAACACTCCTCCAACGCACGCGATTTTGGCAGGTCCTCATCAGCTGGGCCCACGTCATTCTGGCGGCCTTCACCTCAGCGTCAACACTCCTGCACCAAGACTGTTTTGGTCGACCCACTTTCCGCTTTCCTTGTGGATTCCAATCCAGAGCCTGCCTGGTTACGTTGGATGCAGGCTTCTGTAGCATGTGGCCGATCCATCCCCATTTCTGTTTCTTTATCTCAGTTTCAATTGGAACTTGTCTCGTCCTGTCCCACAGTTGTTTGTTGGAGATGACTTCCGGCCACCTGATGTTGAGGATGTTTCTGAGACATCCATTGATGAATGTCTGTAGCTTGTTGGTCTTGGTCTTGGTTACCCGCCATGTTTCTGAACCATATAGAAGAACAGACTTCACGTTTGTGTTGAAAATCCGGATCTTGTTGCAGAGTGAGAGGGCTATTGATCTCCAGATCTGGCGCAGGGTGTTGAAGGCGTGTCTTGCTTTGTTGATTCGGCATTTGATGTCTTCGTCTGTCCCCCCATCTTTACTGACAACACTGCCCAGGCAAACAAACTTGTCAACTTCCTTGATGTCTTCTTGGTGAAGTCGCACTGGATCTTGCTGTTTGTTGTTCACCCTCATGACCTCTGTCTTCCCGATGTTGATTTGGAGCCCAGTCTTCTCAGCTTCTTCTGCAACATGACATAGCTTCTCTTGTGCATCTTGCTGCTTGTGGGAGAGGAGGCTGATGTTGTCCGCGAAGTCCAGGTCCTCCAGCTGCTTTGTGAAGGTCCACTGGATACCTGTCCTCCGGCCTGCTGTTGCCTGTCTCATGACCCAGTCAATCACCATCAGGAAGATTGTCGGCAAAAGTAAACAACCCTGACGGACGCTGGTTTGTACAGAGAAGGGTTCCGTCAGCTTCCCATCGTGGATGACTTGGCCGGTGGCATCTTCGTATAGCTGTTGGATGATGGTGACGAACTTTGGTGGAAAGCCGTAGTGGTACATCAGTTTCCAGATGACGTCTCTGTCGACACTGTCAAAGGCCTTCTGAAAGTCAATGAAAACTGTGTACAGGGGGGTCTGCCACTCTAGGGACTGCTCGATGATGATCCGCAGTGTCGCAATATGGTCCGTACATGATCTATCTTGGCACAGGCCTGCCTGTTCTTCCCAAAGTGTCTGGTCAAGGGCGGTCTTCAATCTCTCTAGGATTATTCTTGTCAATACTTTCCCCGGGAAGGACAGCAGCATGATTCCTCTCCAGTTGTTGCAGGATAACAGGTCCCCTTTCTTTGGCAGCTTTACAAGATGGCCTTTCTTCCAGTCTTCTGGCACTCTCTCCTGTTCCCAGATCTTGTGCAGGAGTGGATGTAGCATCTCAGTCGAAGTCTGGATGTCTGCCTTTAGTGCTTCGGGTGGTATGCTGTCAGGACCCGCTGCCTTGCCTGACTTGAGGAACTTGATGGCTTTGGTGATCTCTGTCTTGGTTGGGGGGTTGGTATTGATATCAAGGAGCTCGGTTGGTGGTGGGATGTCAGGTGGGGCTGGTGGTGCGGGTCTGTTGACTATTTCCTTGAAGTGCTCAGCCCATCCTGCTCTCTGGTTTTCTTTGCCTGAGATGGCATTTCTGTTCTTGTCCTTGACGGGGTGGCTGGGATTTCTGGTCTTACCAGAGAGTGTTCTGGTGATCTCGTATAGTCTCTTCATGTTTCTTTGGCCCGCTGCAGTCTCTGCTTCTTCAGTCAGCTCCTCGATGAAGTTTCTCTTGTCTTTTCTTGCACTTCTTTTCACTTGTCAGTTTATCTCCCAGTAGCGTGCTTGTAGTTCTTGCTTCTCTTCTTGATCTTGTGTCTGGTTGATCTTGTCTTTCAGTTTTCTGTCTGCGATCAGTGTCCATGTCTCCGTTGTTAACCATTCTTTATGTTTCCTTGTCTCCTTCCCTAGGACTGTTTTGCATGTTGTCTTCCAGACCTCTCGCAGAATGTGCCATTGCTCTTCTACTGTTTCCTCTGGCAGTAGGGAAAGCACACTGAACTTGTGCCTAAGCTCTACCTTGAATTCTTCTGCTTTTTCTTTCCCTTTTAGGCTGTGTACATTAAACTTGTACGATGGTCTTCCTGCCTGGTCAGTGCAGGCTTTCAGTTTGGTCTTGAGTACTGCCACAACCAGATGGTGATCTGATGCTGCGTCCGCTCCTCGCCTCACCCTGACGTCATGCAGGCTCCGCCTCCACTTTCTGCCGATGGCAATGTGGTCAGTCTGGTTCTCGGTCTTGCCGTCTGGGGAAATCCATGTGGTCTTGTGAATGGTCTTATGGGGAAATAGGGTGCCTCCGATCACCAGGTTGTTGAAGGTACAGAACTCTGTGAAGAGGTTGCCATTTTCATTCTGCTCTCCAACACCGTGTCTACCCATGATGAGTTCTCTGTCTGTGTTGTCTGATCTGACTTTTGCATTCAGGTCTTCCATGAGGATCTTCAAGTCTCTCCTTGGTGTTTTGTCCAGGGTTGCTTGGATTTGCTCATAGAATTCTTCTTTGACCTCTATATCTGCCGTGTTTGCAGGAGCGCAGCACTGTAGGATTGTGACCTTCCTACCCTTTGAGTTGAACCTTGCAGTGAGGATCCTTGGTGACACTGATTCCCAGGACAGCAGTGCTCGCGTTGCCTCAGGTGTCAACATCAGCGCTGCTCCGTGCATGTGTGGCTGGCCTTCTTCCTGTCCAGAGTAGATGATGGTGTCTCCGCTCGTAAGTCTTGTCTGTCCTGTTCCTGTCCATCTTGTCTCGCACAGGCCAAGTATCTTCAGATTGTATCTATGCATCTCTCTACTCACTTGAGCACTTTTTCCGGTCTCATATAGGGTTCTGATGTTCCTGGTCCCTATCCTGGTCTTGGTTTTGGTCGTCAGAAGAGTAGTCGGCGCACTGGCTTCCCAAAGGCTTTCACCAGCTCGCGTCATGGGCTCTACCAGAGAGGGCGCTTCCTCAACCATGTTGTTTTCAGATATTGTCGCTGCAGTTTCTGCTGGAGGGCCAGTGAGTGCTATTCATCTGGTCTCTACCCTTTGACCTGTCTGGCTTGGGTGGCCCTACCAGGAGACAGATCTCCCGCCAGCATAGCTCTCAGGGTCATAGAGACACGCAAGCCCTTCAACCACAACAAGGTTGCACTCTCTGAGGTCGAGCGAGCGAGAGAGAGAGAGAGAGAGAGAGACTGAGAGAGATTTATATATGGAAACTGTTGTCAGAGGAGTTGGTATAGCTAATATTACTTTGGTTTGTTACAGTACTTGCATGAATGGGGACTTTTTTTCTTTGTGTTATACATTCTGTGTGTGTGTGACTGCAGACTGATGCAGGATGGCAGTCAAACCAATGACTAAGGAAGTACGGAGACAAAATGAAACACTACTGGCCCAGCTGGAGCCCGGAGACCTGATTGAATTTCCCAGGGGGGGTTCTCCCACTGGGCTGTTTATATAGGTGGGTTTCTGACATCTCGTTCCTCTACTGTTACAAAATTCATTGATTGAACATTGTAGATAAGAATATATATATATATTTTTTATATATGTTTATTGTGTTGATGATAAACTGATTCTTGCTGAAATATAATGGTTGGGGAGAAAATGCCAATGAAGCGTAATGGTGAACAAAGTCAACATTCTTATAAACTTTTGTCAATCAGCTTTTTCCCCACAAAAAAGTTTTGCCCTAGAAAATAATTTTGACAGCCAAAGAGAATAATGGAAACACTGAATCAAGGAGTGGTGATATTACTTGACATTTGTGTATCACCTGCAACATGTCTCACTTTGCAACTACATTTACCATAGTTTAATTGATGAAATTATTATGAACCAAACAATGAATGAATGTGTCATTACTATTAGCTGTTTTTATGGCAGAGTATTTGCTTCTGTTCATGTGGTGTTCAGTGTGACTGCGAGTCAGTTGTTCGTGGGATTTGATACATAGATAGGATCCATTCTGATTGAGTGATTGCCTACAGCTTCAGTGTTGGATGAAAGGGGATTTGTGTGTACAGTTTATTCATACGTTATTCCAGTTCTTCTTCATGATTGAGTGTGTGTGTGTTCTTGATCGTCTCATTTCCAGTTTTGAAATTCTTGAGGATTAAAATACATGTCGTGTGTGTGTGTGTGTGTGTGTGTGCATGATTAGTACATCATGTGTAGCTTTCACACTCCCTATAGGCACTACAGAATGAGTGAACTTGTTGCCTGCAGGTAATGAAGAGGTTGTGCATCTCTCTGGGGATGAGAACGATGGTATCAATGGCCAGTTTGACACCAGTCATTTCTTGACCATCAGTGGTCAGCGATTTGGCAAAGCACTGGTTAAAGTTGAGAAATTCTGGAATGTGGTGGAAGGCTGCTTGGCCAAGCGAAACAACTCCAAAGATAAGAAATACAGGTGAGTTCGACTTTTATTTTGTTCTGTCAATTTGTTTTGCAGTAAATACACTAGTAAGGCTTTAAATCAATGGTGACATTAAAAATAGGCGAGTCATAATCTCATGATGTAACATTTTAGCCATAGTCTTAAACATTTAAGAAAATAACCGAAGCAGCAGTCTACTCATAATTTGAATGTTATTATAACATATTTATGTGTGTTTCTCATAAATTTCTGTAATCTTTATTATATTGAATTCAGAAAAAGGAAAAAGAAAGAAATGTGAAAGTTAAACGCAGTTTCTTAGAATGTTGCTGTTGTTCAATAGCTAATGCTCGGAAAATTTTGATTACTTTTTTTTTTTCATCAAAGTAGTGGTCCCATCAGCACATGAAGATGTTCAGTCTTGGTTCCCTGACTAAACTGCAGTCTGATCACCTCTTAAAAAGAGAACTTTAAGGAAAAAGTTGTTGACCACAACTATCCTATGTGTATTATTTTTGTGTGCATTTATTTCCAACAGCAAAAGAACAGTTTTTGGGTTGGCAACAAACTTTAGGATCAGTCAGATCTGAAAAAACTTACGTTTGCTCCCTTAACATGTGTCCAGAACTGGGATCTGAAATAACTTGCATTTTCTCCTTAAACATGTGTCCAGAACTGGGGGCCGGAATAGCTCAGTTGGTAGAGCGCCAGACTCGTGATCCTGAGGTTACGGGTTCGAATTTCGGTACAGGGGGATTTTTCCCTCGGAGTTAACATTGGTTCTGACTCCATTCCCCACACAGTCCTTCGAATGAGACTATAAACCGAGGTTCCGTGTGTGAACGCACGCATAACATCTTGCACACACGTAAAATCCCATCACCAACTTTCGGAAGAGAAGGCCAGTTTGGCCGTTGGTATGGATGACACGTTTCACATAGCATGCACCCTGCGTGAGAAATTGAAAGAATGGAGGAAGTAAGGATATTGAGTGAACGATATTGGACGATATTGACTGTATGACACGGGAAACGACTGAATGAAGCGCCAGCTGGCAGCTCTAAAGTCGGCACTACCCAGGTAGGCAGCCCGTTGTGTAAACGAGTGTGGATTGTAAAGCGCTTAGAGCTTGGTCTCTAGCCGAGAATAGGCGCTATATAAGTATTCATTATTATTATTATTATTATTCAAGTCACCAAAGTACAGCAGAATTCAGGTCAGCTGTGTCCAAGGCATGTTATTCAAGTCACCAAAGTACAGCACAATTCAGGTCAGCTGTGTCCAAGTCATGTAATTCAAGTCACAAAAGTACAGCACCATTCA
The DNA here is from genome assembly GCA_033310375.1 of Conus canariensis. Taxonomy (NCBI): domain Eukaryota; kingdom Metazoa; phylum Mollusca; class Gastropoda; order Neogastropoda; family Conidae; genus Conus; species Conus canariensis. Next base: position 76,567,101 of record CM065718.1, read on the forward strand.
GGTCAGCTGTGTCGAAGTCATGTAATTCAAGTCACAAAAGTACAGCACCGTTCAGGTCAGCTGTGTCCAAGTCATGTTATTTAAGTCACCAAAGTACAGCACCGTTCAGGTCAGCTGTGTCCAAGTCATGTTATTTAAGTCACCAAAGTACAATACAATTCAGGTCAGCTGTGTCCAAGTCATGTTATTTACAGCCCAGCTGACTGCCAGGGCCATGTCAGGGTTGAATACTTGTCAGCCATAATTACTAAGGTTGTATCCAAGTCTGTATGAAAATCTGCCACAGTGTTAAAATGAGAACTGTGTTGTATCCAAGTCTGTATGAAAATCTGCCACAGTGTTAACATGAGAACTGTCAGTTGTATCCAAGTCTGTATGAAAATCTGCCACAGTGTTAACATGAGAACTGTCTGTTGTGTCCAAGTCCGTATGAAAATCTGCCACAGTGTTAACATGAGAACTGTCTGTTGTGTCCAAGTCCGTATGAAAATCTGCCACAGTGTTAACATGAGAACTGTCTGTTGTGTCCAAGTCCGTATGAAAATCTGCCACAGTGTTAACATGAGAACTGTCTGTTGTGTCCAAGTCTGTATGAAAATCTGCCACAGTGTTAACATGAGAACTGTCAGTTGTATCCAAGTCCGTATGAAAATCTGCCACAGTGTTAACATGAGAACTGTCTGTTGTGTCCAAGTCCGTATGAAAATCTGCCACAGTGTTAACATGAGAACTGTGTGTTGTATCCACACTAGTTACTCTAAAAGCCTTCAGTTCAGTTCAGTTCAGTTCAGTGGTTTATTTAATTAATGTCTTTCCATTGCCAGATGGCATTAGACATTTAGTACAAACAAAAAACAACAACAAAAAAACAACCATCCTCCACACTCAACTTATCATCCATGTTAGTGCTTTCAAACCCACGTCTGATTATATGCATGTTTACGTAAGTGAAATACCCTAGTGGTACGCAAAATTGTTGATTTTTATAGAAATTTTGCAACCTGTGACTGCGAAATAACCATGGCAATTTCATCAACATATGAACCTTATAAGACAGTATTGACATTATCAAAGTTATTCATCTCAATACCTTTCTCCTGATAGAGCCAGGTCAACACTGAGCATTCAGACAAAAGATGATGCACAGAAATGTTTTCTCTGCAGACACAAGTAATACCATGAAAATATTTAGTGTTCCAAGTATTCATCCTTAATTCATGAATTAATCAAACAATGTACCTTGGGCACAATGGTAAAGTAGCCATTTTTGGACTAAAATTCTGCTTAAGTATGATACTTGTCCATAATTTGAATTAATTCACAAAAGGATTGTCACCGATCGGCGGTACTAAACTAGTACGTCCACGTGTTTAAGAGTGGTGTGGATTCAAGATATAGAGCGTGCATGTATGTGTGCTTGTGTGTGTGTGTGTGTGTGTGTGTGTGTGTGTGTGTGTGTGTGTGCACGCGCGCGCGCGCGGGGTAAGACTGGGGTTTAGTTAGTTGGGGTTAGGCTAAGTTCCTCGGGGCTAGATAGTAAGGTTAGGCTAGGTAGGGGGGCAGGTGAAGTAGGACATACAGTATTTTTGCCTTTCAGGTCTTCATTTATTGAGGGAGTGGTAGGAGGAAGTTGGTTTCGTTCCCGATTGTTACCCTTTTATTACTTTGGTTCTACACCAGAGAAGGCGGGGCAGGATATCGGCTGTTGTTGTGTTGTCAAGTCTGTGAGTTGTTGTGGTAAATTGTCGTGTTGTTGCACGAGCAACAACTAGTCCGTTGGTCAGGTGTGTCAGCTCTGCGGAGGGATACACTGCTCTGACCAATCGTTGTTTTGTGTGTGGTGAGTAGAGTTCGCTTGATTCCGACCAGGGCGGAATGCGTTGGGGTAGCTTCACTTCGGTCCCTGGTGTTCGTCGGAGTGGACGTACTCCTTGTAGGTGCGGCGGCAGCGCCGTTAGTTTTGAAGAGTGACTTCGAGTCATAGTTAGTGCCAGGTCCTCGTCGGGGTTGGGTGCCCTTGGCCTGTGCTGAGTCGGTGTCGTCCTTGTTGGCAGCCACTTCAGCCAGTTGCAGAACTGGTGTGGTTGATCGTCTGTATGTCCAGGTTGGTGATCTGTTAGGTTCGTTGTGTTGTAGTTCGTTGTGTTTTGTATTATGGCGAGTTGAACTGTAGTTGTCTCATGTTGCGATTAGTTGTATGGTGTTCGTTGCGTATACTGGTTGTCTAGTATGATGTTGTCTTGGTTCCGTGATTGAAATTTGTAGTCAGCCGGTTTGTGTTGTTACCTCTTTCCTGTACATTTTTGTAAGTAATGTACATAGTGGTTCCCGAGTTCGATTTCCTCAGGACAGTTTGGCTAGACAATGTGGGTTCAATATAATGACCGTTGATGGACGGTGATGTAGATATTGGTTGTGGTTAGTTCATGTTAATGTCAGTGGGTTCAATAAGAGGGTAATACGAGGTTGCATTGGTTGAGGATCATAATATGAGTCAGGTGCAGATGTGTCTGCGTGAATCATAGAGGGGTTTGATGATTGTGCTCAGTCTCAATTGTAAATAGTAGGAGTTCGTTGAAATTGATTAACGATTTCAGAGTTGACCTGCACAGCATTGGAATCGGTTAACTGTGTAGTAAGGCCAAGGCCAATTTGTAGTCGAGTGGTTTATACTGGGGTACAGTCGTAACCATTCAACTTATATTGGTGTCTTTTCACTTTCGTTACGAGTCAGGGTTCTCGACGCGGGTGTCGTGCTCGTGCGGACTGTATCTGTGACGTACGCATTTGGTACAGGACAGTGAGTCCATATGGTTAGAAGTTTTTTTTAAAGCAAATGAGTCGTCACACATGCAGGGATGTATGTGTTTGTGACAGAATAGGGTTGGAGAAAGATGTCTTAGGTTGTGGGGAGACAGTCCCATTATGAATTTTAGTAGTCGGAAAGAAGGGAAAGGTAAAGTTTAAGGCGAGTAGCTTAGCAGTTGATAGGATAAAAACGGATGATGGGCAGCATGTAATATTGTATGAAGTGTGGTTGTGTTGGCATAACGAGGATTAACCACTGGGTTATCTGACAAGAGATGACATGAGAGTGAGGTGCTGGATGGAAATTTTGGCGAACAAATCATGTTGTTTTTGATATATGGTTATAATTGACAGTGCAAAGAGGGGTAATAATGTGAAGGATTGTGGCTGCGAGCCGATTCTTTTGTGTGAACATGCTGGAACTGTGAACCGCTAAGAATTGATAAGGTTGTTTTTTTTCCTGAGAGATGTGTGTTACTACTGGTTATTGTGTGGAGACATTTCCTTGTGAAATTGGCCATTTCCTAGATTATTTAGTATGTTCTAAGGGGGCCCATGGAGTCCGTGTTGGATCGCTTAGATTGGTTTATTTCTCCGAGATTTGGGTGTGATTCATAATTTCATATGTAATAGCGTGGATTGGCTCAGAGAGAATATTGTTTTACTGCTGTTGTAAGGGTTGGCAGGAAATGGGTCTGATAACCCCAAAGTGAGTAATGGGTTGGGGGATGTGTTCGAAATTCAAGGGGTCACTCTCATGCCCGAGTGGGAAGTAGGCAAGGGAGATGGAGAGTTAAAGCTTTACCAAGTAGCCTATGTGCCTTGATGACTCGGGTAGTAGCAACATTACAGTAGTGGCCTACAGTTGTGTCAGCAGGTATCCTGTTCCGTCCTGAGGCTGGGGCCAGATCACCGCAGTCTACTGCTGCGTGCTGGCAGGTGAGCGGCGCTTTCCAGTGCCTGTTGTTTTCCCGGGAGAGGGAGACCACCCAGGCCGTCTGCCTTCTGTGGGGCAGCTCTCCTCCGGCTACCGGTGCTCTTCCGGGAGTTCTCCGGCGCTGGTTCCTCGTCCCTGTTCAGGCGTCCTGTGAGAGGGCGCTGCACCAGGCCTTTTCCCTCACCCTTGGTGTCCGACGGGGCCTTCAGAGGAGGAGGCGTCCTTCGAGCCCCAGACTCGTCGAGAGGGCGTCTGGTGTGTGTGTGCGTTGGGGGTCGTGCCCATCGGGGGAGGAGTCAGACCGCGGGAAGCCACGGTCAGCGCCGGGGTGCAGAGTCTTCGGGGAGGGTGTTGGCCCGCGGAGGAGCCACGGTCAGCGCCGGGGTGCAGAGTCTTCCGGGGAGGTATCAGCCTGTGAGGGGCCACGTACAGCGCCGAGGACTGGAGCTTTCCGGGCCGGGAGGGGTTGTCCCATGTTTGTGATAGAAGGGGTGTAGCGTTAGGCAGTAGGGTTAGGGGTGTTAGCTACTGCCTCCTTTTAGGACGTAGTGGCCGGCACAGTGTAGGGTACTTGTCGTTGCCTCCCTTAGGGACGCAGTGACCAGTTTGGTAGTGGTCCCGGGTTAAAAGAGAAGGGTGAGTCCTGGGGAGAGGTGTGGGTGGTAGCAGTCGTTAAGAGATTAGAGTCCCTTTGGTAAATCCTTGTCCCTAGTAGTTAGTCACCACGTGTGCGGGCTATCGCTGTGTCCCCAGGTCACAGTGATATACCGCAACTGGTGTTTTAGGTTAGGTTAGGGTCTTCCGGGTCTTTATCGTAGAGTAGGGTGAGTCAGCGGGAATTAGGATACTTGTGTGCAGTTGTAGATGTGCGTGAGTGGTGGCGCCATGGAGTGTGTGTGAAATAAAGAAGCGTGCGTGATTGTGAAACTGTGTTAGTGTGCTGTGTTGTCTGACCTAGTGTGTGATAGGCGTGGGTAAGGGTGGTAGGGCCGTCCGGCTTAGCGACCGTGACACTTTGGTGGAGATGCGGGGTACCATAAGGGGTTCTGGGTAGGTGATAGGTAGCTAGGAGGGAGGTAAGGGGGGTGTTGTGTCCGGTGTGTACGTTGTGTGAAATGTAAGTGGGTGGTTGGTGGGAGCGTACCAGTACCCTGGGAGGTGGTACGTAGTGTCCCTGTTCACGTCAGGCAGGTTTCCATTGGCATTGGGCAGGGCACTTGTGTTGGTGTGAATGGGTTGGCGCTACCGTGTGAGTGAGGTATGAATGGTCAATAAACATTGAGTGGTTGTTGGAAGTGTGAGTGATTACACCGTACAGTGTAGGTGAGGTGCCGGAGGGTACCAGGTGTCCTTTGTGTCCCTTACATGTGGTATAACCCCAGTGAGTAGGTAGAGTGGTACCCGGCCCGTGACTGTGCACACTGTGTGCTCGGATATCCTGTGGGGATTAAGGGCAGAGTAAGCCCAGGTGACTGTGTGTGAAGCACGAGGGTGCGCAGTGTTGTGGCATAGGGTATGCTGTGAGTGCACCTGGACTTGAGGGGTGCAAGTGCACTGTGAGCGTGTAGGTGCGGCTTACCAGAGACAGTGAGGCCTGTGACTGTGGGTAACTGGTGCGCATGCACAGTGGACGGTGGACACACGGTGTCACGTGGTTCAGTCAGTGACCAGACAGTGCATTGGTAGTATTATATGGGTTGGAACCCATAGGGGTATATGTATGAGGTACACAAGTGTGGGTGGAGTTATGCTTGGTACGTGACTCATTGAGAGTATTGTGTACTTGTGCGGAGTTGCTTCAGGGCTAGCGCGTAGTCAGGAACCTCCAGTTGCGCTCAGATCGCATACTGTCCCTTGTTAGCTCTGTGGTGGTAGGGGTTATCCTATGTCTAAACACACCCGAGCCCATCCGCAGTACGACCCCGATAGTGTCATGGATCCACAGGCCCCTACGGCGGATACCAAACCTAAGGTTAGTGACCAGGTTGTGGGGGTGGATCAAGAACAGGGGACGGGGGCTTATGCAAAGTTTGCCAAGTTGGGAGCGGCGATGAGTTTAGCTGGGGGAGACCTCGCCAAGTTCGTCACGGACTCAGTACGTAATGAGGATGAGAAGACAGCGAGAGAAGTAGAATTGGAGCTCCGGATGGAGGAGAAAGTGAGGCAGAAGATGAAGGATGAGAGGGAGCTAGAAATGCAGCGGACGCAGATTGAAGAGAAGAAGGCTGCTAGGCATAGGGAGTTAGAGATGCAGCAGAGGAAGATAGAAGAGGAGAAAGCTGATAGACAGAGGGAGCTAGAAATGAAGCAGAAGAAGATCGAAGAGGAGAAGGAAAGGTTAAAGCAGAAGGATGAAGAGGAGAAAGCTGCTAGGCAGAGGGAACTGGAGGTGAAACAGAAGAAGATCGAAGAGGAGAGGGAAAGGTTAAAGCGGAAGGATGAAGACGAGAAAGCAGCGAGACAGATGGAACTGGAACTGCAGAGGAAGAAGATGGAGGAAGAAAGGGCAATAAGGGAAATAGAAGCTCAGGCACGGCAAGCCGAGTTAGATCTCAAGAGACGAAGGGATGAAGCCGAGTTAGAGGCAAGAGAGCGAGAGCTAATCATACAGGAGAGAGAGGCCTTAGATGAAGCAGCGCATAGGAAACGCTTGATTGAGGTGGAGGAAACGAAGCATGTCCACCTTGAGCCGTTGGGAGAGAACGACGACGTGGACGCTTTCATCGCCCAATTTGAGCGTGTAGCCCAGATGTGCAAGTGGAGCAAGACCTCATGGCCCACACGTCTGATGTCTCTGCTGAGAGGAAAGGCTAGAGAAGCGGTGATGCGGTTAAGTGCGGATGAGCTAGGCGACTATGATCGGATAAAGAGCGCCCTGTTAAGCCACTTCAGGCTAGATGCTGAAGCCTACCGGGAAAAGTTCAGAAGCATCAAGAAGGACGCTGCTGAGACTTTCGGCCAGATGCTGGGAAGGATGAAGCGGTGGTTTTCCCTCTGGTGTGCAGCAGCGGGCAAGGATGAGAGTGTGGCAGAGGACGTAAAGGATCTGCTGTTCCAAGAACAGTTTTATCAGCTATTGTCTCCAGAGTTCACAATTGAGGTGCGGAAGACATGCCCGAAAACTGTGGAACAGCTTGCAACAGAAGCTACTGTTTTGGCAGAGGCCAAAAGACTGGGGAGGAAGGCGAGACAAGACCGAACAGTTAACCAGCCCAACCTGGGTAATACACGTGAAACAGCAGGGAGCCAGCCCGCAGGGAGGTCCCAACAAAGTGATGGTGCACTACAGCAGCTGAACAGGAGATCAGAAGGGCCTAGATCGACCATAGTTTGTTTCATCTGCAAGAAGCCAGGCCACATCGCTAGGAAATGCCCTGAGCCCCATTCTGTTGGAGCTGTTCATTGCTGTGACCAGCCCCAAGCTCTAGTAGTCCCTACGTTGTGTCGCCCATGCGCTGAGCAGCGGTACGAGCCTGCGTGCATTGTAGAAGTTAACGGGTCTCCGGCCAATGGATTACGGGACACGGGTGCCGGACACACTGTAGTGGCCAAGTGGTTAGTACCGACAGATGCGTACACAGGAGAGACAGTCCCAGTCGTGTTGGCTGAATCCAGATGTAGGTCTGTGTTACCTGTGGCGGTAGTAGAGTTGAAGTCACCATTCATCGCAGGGAAGTTGGAGGTTTTGGTCATGAATAGCCCTGTGCAGGAAGTCCTGATCGGAAACTTCGCAAAGAGAGTAGGAGATCCCGGTTGGACACGTGTGCCTGTATACGCAGACCCGGCGCTGGTAGGGGCAGTGCAGACACGCGCGCAGAGAGCCAGGGAGCAGCAAGAACCTGTACCACTGCCCGTCGAGGAATGCATTCTGAACACCTCTACCCAGCAGTTAATTCAGATGCAGGACCAGGATGAAACATTGAGGAAGGCTCGGAGTGCATGTGAAGCGGGGACGCGCTTCCACACCAAGTTTGGAAGAGTCGAGTACGCTCGGAAATCTGGTGTACTGGTTAGGCGGTTTGAGGGTCCCAAGGACGTAGCGAGTCAGATCTGCGTCCCAGCTGAACTACGGACCACGGTGATGAAGCTAGCCCACGACGTACCCATGTCTGGTCACTTAGGTACCACCCGAACCAAGGAGCGAGTTGGTCGCCATTTTTATTGGCCAGGCATGCATGCTGACATTCGTCGGTACTGCCAGTCATGCTTCCAGTGTCAGCGTACAGTGGATAAGGGAAGAGTGTCAAGAGTTCCCCTTGTAAGGATGCCACTGATGCGCAGGCCCATGCAGATACTGAGGGATCTGTGGTTGCAACCAGAAAGGCAAGAGCTCCGCACAGCAGCAGAGCACGTCGTTAACTTAAGGAACAAGGTAACTGAGACGTATGAGTTGGCAAAGAAGAACTTGGCAACCGCAGCTTGCAGGTACAAGCGACATTCTCATTTGAGGACGAAACCCAGGAAGATAGCTGTAGGGTCTAGAGTGCTAGTGGGAGGATCACAAGGTAGGCACTGCAGCTGCAGCCATTTCAGTTTACGGTGCAGGCAGTGTCTGGAAAGGACAATGTGGCGGCAGACTTCTTGAGTCGCTTGCCGTAGAGAAAAAAGAGAGAGAGAGAGAGAGAGAGAGAGAGAGAGAACCTTAAGTTCCATTTACGTGAGTCATGAGGGGTTGACATTATTGAAGCTATGCATGTGTTATTATCTTTGGTAAAGAATGGCGTAGCAAAGTGTTACTGAGGGTGTGGTATTTGTAGCACGTGTTACACAGCAGTTGTGCGTAATCAGAGCCCCCTCAGTTATGAAATTTATATGTAGTGCGTAGTGTAACGGCTGCCTATAAGTGCCTGCGTTAAGGTAGTGTGAAGCAGCGTTAGACCAGGTTGATTAATGTAACCTGTGATTGTTGATGTATTTAAAAGTTGATGCTGTTGTGATGGAAGTTTTGGAGTGCATCAAAAGTAACAGTAGGACAGAATGAGTGATAGAGAATTGGAGTGTCATAGGTAGGGTGTGGCTAAAACGCCGATCGAGTGAGAAGTTGTTGTTTGTTTTAACCTGTAGTTAAAACTTAGGCAGGGGGGTGTGTCACCGATCGGCGGTACTAAACTAGTACGTCCACGTGTTTAAGAGTGGTGTGGATTCAAGATATAGAGCGTGCATGTATGTGTGCTTGTGTGTGTTCGTTCGTTCTTCAATTTAACGTCTATTCACATAAAGTGATTTTAGACAGAGTTAGGGAAATAGCGTGTGTATGCATGCGTGTGTGTGTGTGTGTGTGTGTGTGTGTGTGTGCGTGTGCGTGCGTGTGTGTGCGCGTGTGTGTGTGCGTGTGTGTGTGTGTGTTGATGCACCGATAAGAGATTTGTTACGAGCAGTTAGCTATATATAGTGATTCATACTAACATTCTTTACAACTAGGCTAAACATTAGCACAAAGCAAGTATTAAAACACAAAAGGAGTACAGGATATCTGGTATAACCAAATGTTAAGCGCTCATATCTATAGAAACACTTGTTACAAAAAAGAGCCCATTGGACTAATCATCAAGGAATTAACAAAAGAAACAAGACCTTGTAAGTTCTGGAAAATACACGTGCCATCAGGCCGCAGGCAGTCAGGATTTTCATTTTTGAAATATGCGCAGTGGAAAAGAAGATGCTGAGTTGTAAAACTTTCAACTGCTCCGCAGATGCAATTTAAATTTTTGCGGAATTTTGTACGGAAAGCGTTTAGCTTAAGCCTGTAAAACAGGGATTCAAGTTTTCGGTTATTTTTTTCAAGTACGTTTATGTTGGCCAATTGATAGGTAATCTTTTCACTTTTAGCCGCGTTGCTAGAAGAAAAAGTAGCTGACTGGGATTTGTCACAGCAGAGCAGTTTGGAGTGAGGTAGATGTATTTTAATAAGAACCAAGTTTTTGTAGGCTTCATAAACCTTTTCAATACACGTCTTTTTTAAGAGACCATATCCTTCGTATAAACAGAGAGGAATGTTGATTTCTATGGATTCATCGGACTTTCGTGCTCCTTTTCTGGCAGCCCGGTCAGCCCACTCATTACCAGAAATCCCACAGTGAGACGGGATCCAGCAAAAATCAACTGTTGTACCTCTTGATATAAGAATACTGACAAGATGTTTTATTTCTAAAATCACCTCACCTCGATTTTTTACAGCAATAGATTCAAGGCCTTGTAGGACAGATTTAGAATCCACACAGAAAAGTGCTTTGTAGATAGTACGTGGAGTATCAACAAGAAAGTTAAGCGCCATTAGAATTGCCACCAGCTCAGCCGTGAAGATAGAATGTGTGTGTGTGTGTGTGTGTGTGTGTGTGTGTGCACGCGCGCGCGCGCGGGGTAAGACTGGGGTTTAGTTAGTTGGGGTTAGGCTAAGTTCCTCGGGGCTAGATAGTAAGGTTAGGCTAGGTAGGGGGGACAGGTGAAGTAGGACATACAGTATTTTTGCCTTCCAGTCTTCATTTATTGAGGGAGTGGTAGGAGGAAGTTGGTTTCGTTCCCGATTGTTACCCTTTTATTACTTTGGTTCTACACCAGAGAAGGCGGGGCAGGATATCGGCTGTTGTTGTGTTGTCAAGTCTGTGAGTTGTTGTGGTAAATTGTCGTGTTGTTGCACGAGCAACAACTAGTCCATTGGTCAGGTGTGTCAGCTCTGCGGAGGGATACACTGCTCTGACCAATCGTTGTTTTGTGTGGTGAGTAGAGTTCGCTTGATTCCGACCAGGGCGGAATGCGTTGGGGTAGCTTCACTTTGGTCCCTGGTGTTCGTCGGAGTGGACGTACTCCTTGTAGGTGCGGCGGCAGCGCCGTTAGTTTTGAAGAGTGACTTCGAGTCATAGTTAGTGCCAGGTCCTCGTCGGGGTTGGGTGCCCTTGGCCTGTGCTGAGTCGGTGTCGTCCTTGTTGGCAGCCACTTCAGCCAGTTGCAGAACTGGTGTGGTTGATCGTCTGTATGTCCAGGTTGGTGATCTGTTAGGTTCGTTGTGTTGTAGTTCGTTGTGTTTTGTATTATGGCGAGTTGAACTGTAGTTGTCTCATGTTGCGATTAGTTGTATGGTGTTCGTTGCGTATACTGGTTGTCTAGTATGATGTTGTCTTGGTTCCGTGATTGAAATTTGTAGTCAGCCGGTTTGTGTTGTTACCTCTTTCCTGTACATTTTTGTAAGTAATGTACATAGTGGTTCCCGAGTTCGATTTCCTCAGGACAGTTTGGCTAGACAATGTGGGTTCAATATAATGACCGTTGATGGACGGTGATGTAGATATTGGTTGTGGTTAGTTCATGTTAATGTCAGTGGGTTCAATAAGAGGGTAATACGAGGTTGCATTGGTTGAGGATCATAATATGAGTCAGGTGCAGATGTGTCTGCGTGAAATTAGAGGGGTTTGATGATTGTGCTCAATCTCAATTGTAAATAGTAGGAGTTCGTTGAAATTGATTAACGATTTCAGAGTTGACCTGCACAGCATTGGAATCGGTTAACTGTGTAGTAAGGCCAAGGCCAATTTGTAGTCGAGTGGTTTATACTGGGGTACGGTCGTAACCATTCAACTTATATTGGTGTCTTTTCACTTTCGTTACGAGTCAGGGTTCTCGACGCGGGTGTCGTGCTCGTGCGGACTGTATCTGTGACGTACGCATTTGGTACAGGACAGTGAGTCCATATGGTTAGAAGTTTTTTTTAAAGCAAATGAGTCGTCACACATGCAGGGATGTATGTGTTTGTGACAGAATAGGGTTGGAGAAAGATGTCTTAGGTTGTGGGGAGACAGTCCCATTATGAATTTTAGTAGTCGGAAAGAAGGGAAAGGTAAAGTTTAAGGCGAGTAGCTTAGCAGTTGATAGGATAAAAACGGATGATGTGCAGCATGTAATATTGTATGAAGTGTGGTTGTGTTGGCATAACGAGGATTAACCACTGGGTTATCTGACAAGAGATGACATGAGAGTGAGGTGCTGGATGGAAATTTTGGCGAACAAATCATGTTGTTTTTGATATATGGTTATAATTGACAGTGCAAAGAGGGGTAATAATGTGAAGGATTGTGGCTGCGAGCCGATTCTTTTGTGTGAACATGCTGGAACTGTGAACCGCTAAGAATTGATAAGGTTGTTTTTTTTCCTGAGAGATGTGTGTTACTACTGGTTATTGTGTGGAGACATTTCCTTGTGAAATTGGCCATTTCCTAGATTATTTAGTATGTTCTAAGGGGGCCCATGGAGTCCGTGTTGGATCGCTTAGATTGGTTTATTTCTCCGAGATTTGGGTGTGATTCATAATTTCATATGTAATAGCGTGGATTGGCTCAGAGAGAATATTGTTTTACTGCTGTTGTAAGGGTTGGCAGGAAATGGGTCTGATAACCCCAAAGTGAGTAATGGGTTGGGGGATGTGTTCGAAATTCAAGGGGTCACTCTCATGCCCGAGTGGGAAGTAGGCAAGGGAGATGGAGAGTTAAAGCTTTACCAAGTAGCCTATGTGCCTTGATGACTCGGGTAGTAGCAACATTACAGTAGTGGCCTACAGTTGTGTCAGCAGGTATCCTGTTCCGTCCTGAGGCTGGGGCCAGATCACCGCAGTCTACTGCCGCGTGCTGGCAGGTGAGCGGCGCTTTCCAGTGCCTGTTGTTTTCCCGGGAGAGGGAGACCACCCAGGCCGTCTGCCTTCTGTGGGGCAGCTCTCCTCCGGCTACCGGTGCTCTTCCGGGAGTTCTCCGGCGCTGGTTCCTCGTCCCTGTTCAGGCGTCCTGTGAGAGGGCGCTGCACCAGGCCTTTTCCCTCACCCTTGGTGTCCGACAGGGCCTTCAGAGGAGGAGGCGTCCTTCGAGCCCCAGACTCGTCGAGAGGGCGTCTGGTGTGTGTGTGCGTTGGGGGTCGTGCCCATCGGGGGAGGAGTCAGACCGCGGGAAGCCACGGTCAGCGCCGGGGTGCAGAGTCTTCGGGGAGGGTGTTGGCCCGCGGAGGAGCCACGGTCAGCGCCGGGGTGCAGAGTCTTCCGGGGAGGTATCAGCCTGTGAGGGGCCACGTACAGCGCCGAGGACTGGAGCTTTCCGGGCCGGGAGGGGTTGTCCCATGTTTGTGATAGAAGGGGTGTAGCGTTAGGCAGTAGGGTTAGGGGTGTTAGCTACTGCCTCCTTTTAGGACGTAGTGGCCGGCACAGTGTAGGGTACTTGTCGTTGCCTCCCTTAGGGACGCAGTGACCAGTTTGGTAGTGGTCCCGGGTTAAAAGAGAAGGGTGAGTCCTGGGGAGAGGTGTGGGTGGTAGTAGTCGTTAAGAGATTAGAGTCCCTTTGGTAAATCCTTGTCCCTAGTAGTTAGTCACCACGTGTGCGGGCTATCGCTGTGTCCCCAGGTCACAGTGATATACCGCAACTGGTGTTTTAGGTTAGGTTAGGGTCTTCCGGGTCTTTATCGTAGAGTAGGGTGAGTCAGCGGGAATTAGGATACTTGTGTGCAGTTGTAGATGTGCGTGAGTGGTGGCGCCATGGAGTGTGTGTGAAATAAAGAAGCGTGCGTGATTGTGAAACTGTGTTAGTGTGCTGTGTTGTCTGACCTAGTGTGTGATAGGCGTGGGTAAGGGTGGTAGGGCCGTCCGGCTTAGCGACCGTGACAAGGATAGATCTAGGGGATTGTTTTATAAATTTTCAGCGTTTCTATTTGCTCCTTCTTTTGCATGACTGTTTGCTGTTTCATTCCACTTTATACCACAGTGAGATGGCACCCAACAAAAATCAATTCTTATGCCTAGATTTAATAAACAGTGCAGTAAATGTTTTATTTCAAAAAGCAAATCTTTTCTAGCTTTGTAGTCCCAACGCTCCAGTGAAACAGATTGTAAAACAGATTTGGAATCAACACACAGTAAAATTTTATTGAACACAGTTGGTGTATATATGTATATGTAAGTCAGAGCCTCCAGTATTGCATATAATTCTCAGAATAGATTGAAAACCCCTTTCCCAAATAAAATGATTTCCTGACGTTTAAAGTTGGAATTATAAAGCCAGAACCACTGTCAGGATCCCATCTGTAAACACTTTTAAATGATTTGGATAGCTGTTTTCTAAGTGTTTACGAACTTCAGTTGTTAAAATATTTACATTATCACTGTTCTGTAACACAGTGTATTTGTAATCAAAAGAAGCATTAAAGTGCTCCCAAGGAGGCATTGGAGGTACTGCAGGAAATTCTGGTATAGCAGTAATATCAATATTACAGTGTGACATAAAGTCAGATGTGTAATTTCTAATTGGTTGAATATATGATATGTTTTTAGACCTCTTAGGAAAGCCTGTTATTAAGATAAAAGCAGAACTGGTATCTGGTTATATCCAAGCGAGTTTCACTGGAAGTCTGTCACAACATTACAACTTGAACCGTCTGTTTTATCCAAGTGAGTTACACTGAAAGCCTTTCAAAACACTTCTTAAAACAGTGGACAGTACGTACTGGCCAAAAACACATGACACAAGTCAAGTCTGTGGCAGTGGTGACAGAGTTCTTTCTTTTTCTTTTGTGCAGACCCCTTCCAAAGAGGGAAATAGTTCGCAATGCCTTGAAACGCATCGGCCGTGTGGGATACAACGTACTGTTTGACAACTGTGAACATTTTGCCACCTGGTGCCGCTACGGGCTGAACAAAAGTGAACAGGTGGACACTTTTCTGACAGGCATGGCGGTTGTTGGCGCCATTGTGGCGACGGCAGGGATCCTTTATGGCCTCTCCAAATCCAGTAGCGAGGAGGAACCACGAAAGTGATAGCCATGAGATCTCTGTGTTTGTTAAGGTTTAACAGTTTTTTTTTCAAAAGTCAAAACAAGATTCAGCACTATTATCCTTAAATCAAAATTCTAAACTATACATCTCAAAATATCAAGAGAGGCTGGGACATATTTTGATGGACATGTGATGGACACACCCCACAGGATTAATGGAGAGGCGGGAGGATAGGCAACTGAAAGTGGGTGGGATAATGAGGACTGAGGTATACAGATTCTACTTGTGTGACAAAAGTCAAATGCATTTAAACCGCCCCAGACGCAGCATTAATGTGAGAGATGGGGGAAGGTGGAGGACATGTATAGCGCCAGTGACCTGACCTAGTTCCAGTAGACTCGGTGTGTAAGGCTGCTGTCAATTTTCCTTTCCTTGATCGACAGGTGTGGCTTTTCAATGCAGGCATGTTCCATGTGTGCCTCACAACATCTTCTCCCTACTCCTAAGATGTTGTATTGTATTTTGTGCGTCTGTTTCAGATTTTCCCATGATCAGCACCTGCTTCCTGTTGTTTTCGGACAACATCAAACCTGTGATATGATAGTCATATAATTTGTAGAGAGACTGATTATGATTGAAACAAGTAAGACCGTTATTTGCTACTTTCTTTTGGTTCCACTTGCTTAGTTTACGATAAATGATAAACTCATGTAGTCCTACTTTACTGAAGTGATTCATAACAATGAATTACAGTGTATTAATAATTCATTATTTCTCATTGTTTGGACAGTTGCAGTCATCTGAATGGTCTATTGAGTAGCCTGCATCTGAGAGTTTTCAGAGCAAGTCAAACCACAGTGCAGACATGGTTGTGACCTGTTATTCTGATTAACAGGAATTTTGTTGTTGTTGTTTTTATCAGCAAAACATTACTTAAGACGTTTGAATTTGTATTACAAAAAGTCACATATGATTGATATTCATAGTTTGATGTGTGTGTCTATGAAGTGCTCAAAGGCAAGTTTATATCCGTCTTCTTTCATTAGTCTGGACATTGTAGCGCAGACACAACAGACACTTAAAGTTAATACTTACAATTTACACACACACACACACACACACACACACACACAAAAAGTAACGTCCGTCACAAATCCTAAGGTCTATTGCACAGTTTCTTCCCTTTGTTGCACAGAAAAGCCTGTCTTGATGCAACACAAATATACATGCTCAGACCCCTTAGGTCTTCTTCAGGCAAGATACAAAACACTCAGGACGATGAAAATGAACAAGCAGTCACTCTATCTTCATCCACTTCAGCGCATTCAACGCCCATTTTGCGCTGAAGTGGATGAAGATAAGTGATTGCTCGTTCATTTTCGTTGTCTTGAGTGTTTTGTATCTTGTCTGAAGACCTAAAAGGTCGAAACATGTTGTTTTGTCTTGTGATTCGTTTTTCTACATTATTTTTTGGAGGTGTGCTATTACTAACATTTAAAATTTGTTTAGATTTCTGCCTGCAGTCGCCTCACTTTGCAACAAGTGACAATGAGTTTGTACTGCTGTGCTGACTTGGAAATAAGCATCAATAATCTGTCAAGTAGCTGTATTCTAAAAGACAATGAAGAGATGGTGTAAACACACACATGCACACAAACACACACATACACACCACCACCACCACAAGCATAAGCATAATCTGTTTTCCTAACTCTATCTTGAAAAAAAATCCTTGGAGTACTAGAAAGACGCATTAAAGTAAAATCAACAGAAACAAAATAAATCAGAAAAATGTACATCAGTGGTAAGCTGTGACAGACTCGTTGACAGTTTCTGTTTTGTAAGAAATATGTGTGTGAATATATTTAAATGTATATCACCACAATAATTTTGTTCTGAATAAAAAAAACTGAACAAGTGTTATTGTTAACCACCATTATGTATTTTTGTAGGAGTGACTCATGCAACTTATGTTTTACTTGAACAACAGAATAGTAAAATACTGCAGAGTGGAGAATGTCTGTACTGGACTTGTATTCTAATGTTTGTGTGAAATCATTCACAACCAGTGTACACAATTTATTGATTTAACATCACACACATTTAATTCAATCATTTCATTTAACTGATTGTAGCTATTTTCTACTTTTTTTTTCTTAAGGATTTGAAAAACATCTTCAAGTGTGTGCACGACAAATTATGACATGCGTTCAGGTTAGTGGCGGCAATTGAAAGCAAAATTGAGTTGCTGTGCATCTCTTTTTGTTTCTTCTTTTTCCATTGTCATTGTGGTAATTTTTGACGGTATTGTATATTCTGTACACTGGTTTTGCATTTTGTAGGGAACGTACACCAAAGATGACTTTATGCAAAGTGGGGATGTGGATAACAATGCTTTGAGCTTTCTGTAATGGAGATTAACTAAGAAAAAAGGAAAGGAAGAAATGTGGATGTATCTCTTTTGAGAAAGAAACCTGATTTTGAATATGTCACCTCTCTGTTAGAAAATGTGCAAAATTTTCATGTTGATGTTTGTGTGAAATATTATATGTATGACCATTTGTGCTCCTGTTTGCTCTGGATGCTTTATTGACCTGCATTTGTTGCCTTATACCTGTATGGCCTTTCTTTTGTGGCCTTGCTTTACATGTGATGTATCCATCCAATTGTTCTTGCATTTAACTTTGATGCAGATTGGTTTGAAAGCAGTTCCGGTGTAGTTAAGGCTTTAAGCTCTTTACATCAGTGCAGGTAAAAAAAATTAATGAACAACAAAGCAAGTTGCTGTGTTTGCTTCTTTTTCCACACTGCAGATGATATTAAAATGCATTGTCAAATATTTCATACATTTTTGTGTGATACTGTAGATGTTTCTAGATATTCAGTTATTCTGACTTAAGTGATCCTGTAAATTTTTGGTTTCTTTGTTGATTTTGGTAGTGATGGTTAGGTTCTTTCCTGTGGTCTTGGGTTGTATGTGAAAATTCGATCCACCCATTCCCCTCCTAATCCATGTTTTTCTCAGACATTTTGATTTTGTTGTTGTGATTGGTGGTGGTGTTGCTTTGGTTATTTTCTTTGGTCTTGGTTTTTTAAGTCATAAATTCAACACCTATCCAGCCTCAAAGCAGATGGGTTTTTTTTTTATTAGGTATTACCTGTAGATATATTTATCACCCTGTAATAGCTTAAGTTTGATTTGAAAAAAATGCTGGTACATGCTGTATAAGGGTTTCAGTATGATTTTCAACATAAAATAATTTCCTTTGTTTCTAATGTTTCGGTATGATTTTCAACATAAAGTATCGTTCCTTTATTTCTAATGTTTCAGTATGATTTTCAACATAAAGTAATGTTCCTTTATTTCTAATGTTTCAGTTTGATTTTCAACATAAAATAATGTTCCTTTATTTCTAATGTTTCAGTGTGATTTTCAACATAAAATAATGTTCCTTTATTTCTAATGTTTCAGTGTGATTTTCAACATAAAGTATCGTTCCTTTATTTGTAATGTTTCAGTATGATTTTCAACATAAAATAATGTTCCTTTATTTCTAATGTTTCAGTGTGATTTTCAACATAAAATAATGTTCCTTTATTTCTAATGTTTCAGTGTGATTTTCAACATAAAATAATGTTCCTTTATCTCTAATGTTTCAGTATGATGTTCAGCATAAAATAACGTTCCTTTATTTCTAATGTTTCAGTATGATTTTCAACATAAAATAATGTTCCTTTATTTCTAATGTTTCAGTGTGATTTTCAACATAAAATAATGTTCCTTTATTTCTAATGTTTCAGTGTGATTTTCAACATAAAATAATGTTCCTTTATCTCTAATGTTTCAGTATGATGTTCAGCATAAAATAACGTTCCTTTATTTCTAATGTTTCAGTATGATTTTCAACATAAAATAATGTTCCTTTATCTCTAATGTTTCAGTATGATGTTCAGCATAAAATAATGTTCCTTTATTTCTAATGTTTCAGTATGATTTTCAACATAAAATAACGTTCCTTTATTTCTAAGGTTTCAGTATGATTTTGAACATAAAATAATGTTCCTTTATCTCTAATGTTCCCATATTTTAATGGCTTACGTAGATTGATATTTTTACAGTTTCATTTTTCTTTTTGTGCTGTGCTGTCTCATGTTTGAGAAAGCAATTCAAGTGAAAACACAGAAATGGGGACTGTTTTCCTTTTCCATTAATGTTTTTAGGGTGTCATATTTTGTATCATGCCAAACTCTTTCAATCTCCAGCAGTTGGAAAGTCCTGTTAGCCAAAATTTCATGTTTCAAAATGGAGTGACTGAGGGCGGAAAATGAAGCAAAATTGAGAAAGAGAGGGGGTTAGTTACCGCGAAGGACAAAGTGTCTTGTCCTGTGCTTTGTTTGTCTTTGTCCTTGGCAGTAACTAACCCCCTCTCTTTCTAAATTTTGCAAAATTTCATGGCTAAACCAGCAATAAAACGCCCGGTCACTGTCTTCTGTCTACCAACACACAGAACGAAGTACCTTTACCCTTTTCATTCAACATTTTTGTGAAATAGTTTTGTTATGGCTGCTAAAAATGGAAACAATGATAAAAATATCAATTCCAACATGACAGTTCCTAACAGAACAGTAACAATTGTGCTTCTCCTTATGTAACGTCTTCTTACATCAAGCAGACCTAAGAGAGACACCTGCAGTGATGGTGATGTAACCCTCTCAAAGATACGAATGTTCATCAGGTCATACTGTTTGATGCCAGTCTTCCTGGGATGGTCAGGTTCAGTTTCGGATTTTGTTTGGCGGTTGCTATGATCATAGATGGTTGTGAGCTTTTGTTTTAACTGTGTACTATCACGATGTGATTTGGGTCAGTTTTTAATTTTGATGTAAAAACACTGTGTTAACATGGTGGATGTTTCGTGTCTTGATGGCTTTGCTTCTGTATCATCATGAAGGATTGTTCGTGTCATTTTTTTTTCGCTTTTAAGGTTTTACATCTGTGTCATCATCATGATCAGTTTGGATCAGGTTTTAGTTAGGAGGGTTTTACCTCTGTTCCATCATGATGGGCAGTTTGGGTAAGTTTTGAGGGTTTTAATTTATCTCTGTGTCATGATGGACACTCTTAGGTCAGTTTTGAGGGTTTTAATTTATCTCTGTACCACGATGATGGGTCAGTTTTGAGGGTTTTAATTTATCTCTGTGTCATGATGGACACTCTTAGGTCAGTTTTGAGGGTTTTAATTTATCTCTGTACCATGATGATGGGTCATTTTTGAGGGTTTTAATTTATCTCTGTACCATGGTGATGGACACTCCTAGGTCAGTTTTGAGGGTTTTAATTTATCTCTGTGTCCTCATGATGGGTCAGTTTTGAGGGTTTTAATTTATCTCTGTATCATCATGATGGACACTCTTTGGTCAGTTTTGAGGGCTTTAATCTATCTCTGTGTCCTCACGATGGGTCAGTTTTGAGGGTTTTAATTTATCTCTGTATCATCATGATGGACACTCTTAGGTCAGTTTTGAGGGTTTTAATTTATCTCTGTATCATCATGATGGACACTCTTAGGTCAGTTTTGAGGGTTTTAATTTATCTCTGTATCATCATGATGGACACTCTTAGGTCAGTTTTGAGGGTTTTAATTGATCTCTGTACCATGGTGATGGACACTCCTAGGTCAGTTTTCAGGGTTTTAATTTATCTCTGTACCATGATGATGGACACTACTAGGTCAGTTTTTAGGGTTTTAATTTATCTCTGTACCATGATGATGGGTCATTTTTGAGGGTTTTAATTTATCTCTGTATCATCATGATGGACACTCTTAGGTCAGTTTTGAGGGTTTAAATTTATCTCTGTATCATCATGATGGACAGTTCGGGTCAGTTTTCAGGGTTTTAATTTATCTCTGTACCATGATGATGGACACTACTAGGTCAGTTTTCAGGGTTTTAATTTATCTCTGTACCATGATGATGGGTCAGTTTCGAGGGTTTTAATTTATCTCTGTATCATCATGATGGACACTCTTAGGTCAGTTTTGAGGGTTTAAATTTATCTGTGTATCATCATGATGGACAGTTTGGGTCAGTTTTCAGGGTTTTAATTTATCTCTGTACCATGATGATGGACACTACTAGGTCAGTTTTCAGGGTTTTAATTTATCTCTGTATCATCTTGATGGGTCAGTTTTGAGGGTTTTATCTCTGTATCATCATGATGGGTCAGTTTTGAGAGTTTTATTTTATCTCTGTATCATCGTGATGGGTCAGTTTTGAGGGTTTTAATTTATCTCTGTGTCATCATGATGGACACTCTTAGGTCAGTTTTGAGGGCTTTAATCTATCTCTGTGTCCTCACGATGGGTCAGTTTTGAGGGTTTTAATTTATCTCTGTATCATCATGATGGACACTCTTAGGTCAGTTTTGAGGGTTTTAATTCATCTCCGTCTCATCATCATAGACAGTTTTGAGGGTTTTAATTTATCTCTGTATGATGATGGACACTCTTAGGTCAGTTTTGAGGCAGTTTTGAGGGTTTTAATTTATCTCTGTGTCATCATGATGGGTCAGTTTTGAGGGTTTTAATTTATCTCTGTACCATGACGATGGACAGGTTTTGGTCAGTTTTGAGGGTTTTGAATTATCTCTGTCATCATGATGGACAATTTTGAGGGTTTTAATTCATCTCTGTATCATCATGATCGGTCAGTTTTGAGGGTTTTAATTTATCTCTGTATCATCATGATGAACAGTTTTTGGTCAGTTTTGAGGATTTTAATTTATCTCTGTATCATCATGATGAACAGTTTTTTGTCAGTTTTGAGGATTTTAATTTACCTCTGTATCATCACGATGGGTCAGTTTTGAGGGTTTTAATTTATCTCTGTATCATCATGATGAACAGTTTTTGGTCAGTTTTGAGGGTTTTAATTTACCTCTGTATCATGATGGACAGTTTTCGGTCAGTTTTGAGGGTTTTAATTTATCTCTGTATCATCACGATGGACAGTTTTGGTCAGTTTTGAGGGTTTTAATTTATCTCTGTATCATCATGATGGACAGTTTTGAGGGTTTTAATTTATCTCTGTATCATCATGATGGATAGTTTGAGTCAATTTTGGGGTGTTATCGCTGCCCCATAATTTTGTATGGTTAAACCACTCTACACAGCAGCATGATCGTGGATACTTGGGTCAGTTTTGATTTTGTTGTATTTCTCCATCATAACTGTGGGTAGTGTGGGTTCTTTTTAATTTTGATGGTTTTTTACCCTGTGTCATTATGGTAGATGGTTTGGGCAATTTTTCATACTGTTTTTATGCTTAATAAAACATTCTAATGTAATTAGGACATTAGATGATGTATCAAGTTGTTTTGGTCAGCATAATGAAGACAACCAACTACTACAATTGTGTCAACTTCCACTGTACAATGCAGGAATAAAGAACATTGCAGGGGTCTATACATGCATCAGAATGAGCCTGTGAACTCGCAGTAGTGCAGCTGGTATTTTGAACTTGATTAGTATTTCAAATATTCTGGAGAAGTTGAACTTCAAATGTACTTTCTATGTACTTTCTATGGTTGTGGTTTTGTTTTGTTTCATGTTTTCACAATAAAAAAGTACATTTTCAGTGTCTTCTAGTTTGTACACCCCTTCATACAAATGCTACTTACACCAGGATTTTCAACATGAACTTTAATAAAAGGAACAAAATGACTATAAACAGGATTTTGCTTTTTATAAAGGTAAACATTATACACTATTAACTTGTCTGAATGATAATCAAAACAGATCAATACAGGCATGCAAGCCATATTATTCAAATTCTATTAATCTGAATATTAGATCATTTTCAAAAGAAAAGGAGAGAAGAAAATGATTACATAATTGGATGCTAGTTTGTTTTCCTGGTATGCTTACCGGAGTATTAAAGAAAAAGAAAAAGAACCAGTGTCAAATCAACATACCTGAGAAACGGACTAAAAAAATGGCCAAATCTGGATAGTAAACAACAAAAATAGTAAATACAAACTTTATAAACGTACACATAAATCCATGTCAACTTATAGGTAGACAGATACCGAATCTTACACCTCCAATTTTAAGCCAATCCAAAGTTACTCAGACCTGTTTACAGACATGATTTCACCGTATTTTTACACACATTTAGCAAAAATATGTTGAGTACAAGCTAAAAATAAAGTGAAAAAAAAAAACACTCTAGAGATGAAGTTCTTCAGTGGGAATTTCACATGTGGATTTAACCCTGGTGGTGTTCTGGTGTGCTTTGATCAAAGAACAATTCTTTCAGATTTATGTGAACAGAATCACGTCTGGCTGTGTCTGTTTCTTCAACAACATGCCAATGATTAGGAACAAAAGCAGCAACTACAGCCCTGTTCAGATTTATGTGAACAGAATCACGTCTGGCTGTGTCTGTTTCTTCAACAACATGCCAATGATTAGGAACAAAAGCAGCAACTACAGCCCTGAAATACTGAAATAAAATGATGAGAGGGCTTGATTCACCGAGTCAAAGTATGCCGATAAATCCGGTTTGAATATTTGTGTTGGAAGAACTTATTGTTCTACTGTAGATGCTACAAGATTGGGGCTTCTTCTACCCTCCTCTGTGTGATAGCTGATGAAAACAAGCGTCCCTCCCCTCCCCCCACTTTTACACAAATTTAGAAGATGAACACACCCCTGCCCCCATCCCTGCTTTACTTTGGAAGATGGAATCCTTCCTTCCACCCACCCCCCTCCCCTACTTGAACAAAAATTCCGATTGAACACAATCTTTGTATAAAATACACTTTTTGTTGAAAAGCACACCAACAGCAATTTCAGGGTAAACAGGTCTGATAACCGGATGTGCAACTTCCTAATTAAAGCTCGCTGATAAATTAGATAATAAATTAATAATAAAAACTAACAGACGTAAATGAGTATATAAATGCATTATCAGAACCTGTATGCATGCAAAGATACACAAATGCATTAAGAAATGCTTGTGCATGTGAATACACAAAATGAAAAAAAAATACTTATTAAAAATACACATGTACATTAGCACAACATAACAATTCCAATTGTCTGGACAAACATACAAATAATAATTTTTCAGTCCTGGACCAAAAACAAACAATAATTAAAGACAAATAACAACTCACTGGAGTGTGCATCTGGTTGCTGAAACACAAACTCCAGCAAACACAAACACCATCCATATGACATGCACAGACACACAAACAGCATTCATATGACGTGCACAGATACACAAACAGCATTCATATGATGTGCACAGATACACAAACATGCCTACACAATACATACTGACAAGCGCCACAGAATACACACAATGCACAAACATTGCAATGCACATGCCCATACAAGCAGAACCTGATTATACACACACACACACACACACACACATTTAATATTGTGACTCAAATTTTGTCTTAACCATATTAATCACAGTTTAACATTGTCCATCTCAACCAGTACCACAATCTGTCTTCCAGTCGTCTGTCAGTCTCGCTTCCTGGTGTGCATTTGCATCGCTGTCTCCTCACAACTATCTCTGACCTGTGAAATATGACGGGACACCAACATTCACCACAACTGCCAGTCAGTCTGGGCTGATGAAGACCAGCAGTAGCTGGCGGAAAATTTCCTTCAGGTAAATTTCATTAGACTCATAGAAATAAGAAATATGGGGGGGGGGGGGGGGTACCAGCCGCCATGGCAAAGTGGTTAACGTCGCGGACTCCCAGCTGGGAGGTCGTGGGTTCGAATCCCATCAGAGTCATGTGGGTTTTTCTGCCCCGACTGGCTCCTACCCAGAGTTGAGTTTGCTGCGGACTCAGCTGGGAAGACTGGGACCACACAGTGGAGTTTCATCCACTTAATGGATGCGTTTCTGAGAGTGTTGCTCAAATTTCCTTACCAACACTGCAGGTGCCTGTATCTCTCGGGCCTGGTTGACGCCGGGATATATTATGAAAGGAAGCGTAGAGTACAGCCCTGTCATGTAGTCTCAGACCGAAATGGAAATCCGTAGCATCATCTTAATCACCCTCATTCTCATCGATCAGCATTAAAAAAAAAATGTCTCAAATTCTGTGGCCCTTCATGCCCTGCTCTCATGGTGACCTCAATTTCGATGTCCTCTCCGCGTCTGCGGCCTTGGTTTGGTTCCGTCGGGGTCACCGGTATCGGCGAGTCCATGGGGGCTGTCGTTGGACGGACGTGGTGGCGCCCTCCGGAGGGAGAGCTCACTCACACCGGCTCCGCGACTAAGCAATTATTGTTGTCAGTAGGGGGCTTAGTAGGTGGTGTCCTGCGTATGTTAGATCAGAACAGGCGCCACTGAACACCACCGAAGTGACTCGGCAGCAGTGCAGTGTCTTCTCCAGTGGGTTGCCTCTTGACGACTTGACATTGACTGCTCCCTGTGGATTGTCAGTGTCGGGGCCGCGGCGGGGCTGACCGGGCTGTGGCTGTGGACGGGGTGTCGGAATGGGCGGCGTGTGCACTGCCTCTGAGGTGGCGCAGAGGCTGGGACAGCAAAAAAAAGAAATATGGGGGGTTCTCTCCAAGGAACATGCACTGCTGTAGCACCATGATGATTGCTGTCACTCTGCCATATATTTAATAATAATAATAATAATGTATAATACTTATATAGCGCATTTCTTGTTACACAACTCAATGCGCTTACATCCACCATTTGCACTTATTCATCAACACTCGTTTACACAACGGGCTGCCTACCTGGGTAGTGCCGACCGAAGAGCTGCCAGCTGGCGCTTCATTCAGTCGTTTCCCGTGTCATCCAGTCAATATCGTTCACTCAGTTTCCTTACCTCCCTCATTTTTTTTTTTTTTTTTTTTTTTTTTTTTTTTTTTTTTTTTTTTTTTTTTGGTCATCGTGAAACTGTTCACAGCAGGAAGAAACTCTATGGACAGCTTGACTTCTCTCCTCTCCTTCCTCTCACACCCCCTCCCCACCCACCCCCACTACTCTCTGCAGCTGGCTCAATGCAGTGTAAACCAGAAAGCTGTGTCACATTATATGTTTCCCAGTCATCGTGAAACTGTGTCACATTATATATTTCCCAGTCATCGTGAAACTGTTCACAGCAGGAAGAAACTCTATGGACAGCTTGACTTCTCTCCTCTCCTTCCTCTCACACCCCCTCCCCACCCACCCCCACTACTCTCTGCAGCTGGCTCAATGCAGTGTAAACCAGAAAGCTGTGTCACATTATATGTTTCCAGCCCACATCCCCCCTCCCTCCCCCGCGCCCCCCCACAATGAGTCCTTCCACTCTTGCCTCCACTGATTTGTTTTTCCTTACCTCCATCTACACTCCACCCCCTCCCCTCCTCCACCCCCTCCCCTCCTCCAAATCCATCATAATCTTCATCACCTTACCTCCCACGTTTGTCCGCAGAGGAATCTTTAGTTGAAGACAAGGGCGATAACTCCTGACCGCCTATCGGTCGCAGGAGGGGAAAGGATGGAACGGCCGCGGTTTGTTTAAACAGCACACTTCTGCTGACAACTGCCAGCATCCTCACGCTAACCTCCCACAAGCTTTCTTCAACAGCACACTTCTGCTGACAGCTGCCAGCATCCTCGCGCTAACCTCCCACAGCTTTCTTCAACAGCACACTTCTGCTGACAGCTGCCAGCATCCTCGCGCTAACCTCCCACAGCCTTTCTTCAACAGCACACTTCTGCTGACAACTGCCAGCATCCTCGCGCTAACCTCCCACAAGCTTTCTTCAACAGCACACTTCTGCTGCCAGCTGCCAGCATCCTCGCGCTAACCTCCCACAAGCTTTCTTCCCTACGCGTAATGTGATACTAGCTGTCTGGCTGATAGTGTGTTGAAAACAGGATGTTGTGTTTCTTCATTAATACTTTGTGCCAGAATGCAACGAACTGTGGTCGATTGATGTCACTGAATTGTGCGGTCTTTGACTGACAGAACGATACCAAACACGAATGGGTCTTCTTTCATACGCATTGCTGACAAGCACCACAAAGATTTGTCAACAAAAAAACGACTGAAACAGACTCACGAACACAGAAAGTGAATTGAAATTTCAACTCAGTGGAGAGCATGCGTTTCTGAAGCTATCACGCTCAACCTGGACCATATTGGACATGCATATCTTTCATTTACACCTGACAGAAAATTATTTGCGGGACTCCTACCTGACAGCCAGTACCTGGCCAAAATAAACAGTCACTGTCGGCACTGGTCGGCTTCACTGGGAACACGGTGGCAGTTTCCCTACCACGGCCTAGGCATGTTTTGCTTGTTTATCTGCATGCTCTACGTGCTTGTGATGCATGCCGATACTGATTCTATCACAACCGCACCATGCCTTTAGTAAAGCAAGATTTTAGCATGCCACACATGCAGATGTCAGTTATAAACAATGAAATGCTTCCTACCTGACCTTGTGCTTTCGCCCGTTTGAATCATTTGAAACTGATGTCACATATACACACACCAATGCAAAATGTTTTCTCATTTTCATCTTCATGGTGAGCCTACTCACGACTGGAGAGAGAGAGAGAGAGAGAGAGCGTACACACACACACACAAAACACACAACACACACACACACACACACGCACACACACACATTGACAGAAACCACACACCAACAACAGCGGTCGATGGTGACTGACAAACTGACGTAGACACACTTTCATTTGTATCGAAGCATACATCAGACATGTCAACACATTCAAGCGCCGAGTTGGATGTGCTAGCTATGACTGGTGAAGTTTGTGCAGAGGATGTTCTAGGCTTTTTCACGGGGGTTGATACCAACGGAGAAAATGATGACACACGTTCATCTGTGCGCAAGCAAAGATCAGACTGATCTAAACATTCTTGAGCAGATCTTTTGACGGGTCGGCTTTTCTTTGTTTTCCGGTGACCAAGAAGGCCGGCTGATTGAAAGAATCGACACGATGTACACTGACTCAAAGAAAGATCTGGATCAAAAGTTGTCCAGATTTCTGACATTCTCTCTATGTCACGAGCAGCATTTTCTTTTGTAGTATAACATTGAGAATGTGCTGACATGTGTCTCGTTTTTTTCAGTTTATGGCAGCATTTTATGCAGATACACTTGGACTGTTTGCCTTCTTCATCACCAGAAATATCTAGAGTGAAATACTGCAACAAATCATTGGAGAAGTTGACACAAAGTCTAGCGTTTAATCCTTTATCTTGTACCTTTCTGAGCACACGATTTCCGCACACACGGCACAACAAATCTACACGTCTTTTGTGTTCACTGAAGTTGTGTTCAAACGCCTCCGCCATTGTTGGCGCTACAAACACGCACGCGTACGCACGTACAAAAGATCGGAATGAAGTAGGCCTACACGTAAGCAACAAGACTAGCCAATGCAGGGTTGGTCACACACATGCGCGCGCACGCGCGCGCGCGCACATACACACACACACACACACACACACACGTGTACACACACACACACACACCTACACACACACACACACACACACACACACACACACACAGAGCGAGAGAGAGAGAGAGAGAGAGAGAGAGAGAGAAGAAGAAGAAGAAGAAGAAGAGCACCACACATGTACACGGCTTGCTGAGCTAACACTGCCTCCATAGATATACGTATACACGTGCTGGGTCCTGGCCAACTTATGAAAACAAACTTCTCTATGAAAAAAAAACCTCAAGAACGCGTGATGAACCGAAGTTGTATCAAACAGCACAAAAAAGAATCACAACACACAAATCAGGCACACAGTTAATGATATCCGGAGTGTGAAAGAATAATAATCCGTAAAGCACAACAGGAACAGCACAGCATGAGAACACATGCTCCCTCGTGCAGAGCTGTGCTACACGGGGCGCTACCAGATGTGAGTCACACAGGCTGCTTATCGCCTGCCAGGCAGGCAGGAGTAGGCTAACTAAAGAGCGCGATTTTCATCTCGGCCGGACAGCTGTGCTCAATCTACACTCCTCCCCTTCCCCTCCTCCAAATCCATCATGATCTTAATCACCTTGCCTCCATCTAAACTCCACCCCCTCCCCTCCTCCAAATCGATAATCAAAATCATAATCTTCATCACCAAAGAGCAGAAAAACAGCTACGTTAGACATGGGGTGGGGGGGGGGGGGAGTGGAATTTCTCGCCTTTATTTTCTTAAGTCAAGACTATGACACTTACTGCAGCTGGAAGGAAAAAGACTCACCATAACTTGACGACAGTCAGCATTCATTCTGTCAGTCAGTCAACAGTCAGCATTCATTCTGTCAGTCCGTCAACAGTCAGCATTCATCCTGTCAGTCCGTCAACAGTCAGCATTCATTCTGTCAGTCCGTCAACAGTCAGCATTCATTCTTTCAGTCCGTCAAGTCAGTATTCATTCTTTCAGTCCGTCAGCATTCATTCTGTCAGTCTGTCAACAGTCAGCATTCATTCTGTCAGTCCGTCAACAGTCAGCATTCATTCTGTCAGTCCGTCAACAGTCAGCATTCATTCCGTCAGTCCATCAGCAGTCAGCATTCATTCTGTCAGTCAGTCAGCAGTCAGCATTCATTCTGTCAGTCCGTCAACAGTCAGCATTCATTCTGTCAGTCCGTCAACAGTCAGCATTCATTCTGTCAGTCCGTCAACAGTCAGCATTCATTCTGTCAGTCCGTCAACAGTCAGCATTCATTCTGTCAGTCCATCAATATGCACAGCACCTCAAAGGCTAAGTACACAGCCTATGTTCTGTCAGATTCACACGACTAATTTATATTTCATTATGTGCACTGAAATTTATGAAGAGATGTTCACTCTTCTTTTCTTTTTCTGTATAATCTTACTGTGTTCAATATCCTAAAGACTTATAGATATGTGCATGACTTTAGTTGCAAAATTCATTGAGAGTGCAGAGACATGCTGTGTGTATACTTGTATGCTTATGCTACACAGTTCCCTGATGCATGCTGTTAGTGCCTTCATTCTGGTGACCACAGCTTCACTCAAGGCAGCAGCAGTGCTTGATGAGTGACAGTTGGTGTGAATACCTGTCAAGGCAGTAGCAATGCTTGATGAGTGACAGTTGGTGTGAATACCTGTCAAGGCAGTAGCAGTGCTTGATGAGTGACAGCTGGTGTGAATACCTGTCAACACCAACTGATATGGAGAGAAAAAAACAGAGTCCAGTTAAGTGCAACTACTTTAACACCTCACCTCCACTCCCCACCCCTGTATGGCTTCAAAATATGGTGGTTGTTTTTTTTTCCTTAAGCCATTCTCTATAATGAAGAATGCTGAAACAATCATCCTCCATCTGATCAATTAGAAGGTAAGACCTCCCCATGCTGAATTCAGATTTCAAACTATGTCCAATTCCACCAAAATTTAACCGACCAAAAGTTACCCTGAACGGTGAATGTTAGATTTGTGCATGTAAACCTATCGATTTTAATTAATCACGTTTTCAATCAAGATGAACACAGAATTAGCCAATTTTCTACCAACTGATCACAGTTTGTGTAAAACCTTGACATGTTAACTTGCAGCTTTTTACAACTTTGCCTGGGTCAGCTAATCGTCCATCACTTGATCTGCCGAAAGTTCATCTGCACCGTCTGAAGTTGTTGTGGCAGCGTAATGTTGTTCTGCTGATACATGGTGAAGATTCGTCCAATCAACTTCTCTCCCACAAACTGCACGTTCTTCAGGATTGTACTTCTCTGAAAACACACACAACCCCACACACACACACACACACACACACACACACACACACACACACACACACCACAAATACTGTGAAGAAGAAAGAAAAAATTATCCAAGACTCTTTATCTGAAATGACATAATCACTCCGTTCAAATAATATTTCACATGATTTTTATTTCATTAGATTTCTGTTAAAAGTGACACCTGATGACGTGTTGCTCATGCCGATTTGAGGCACAATTTAGTTGATACACATCTGTGAGTTCCCCTGTGTTGGAGAGGTGGTCCTCTTGTGTCTTGGAGAGTCTCTCCATAGTTATCATCTGGGAGTTCCCCTGCGTTGGAGAGGTGGTCCTCTTGTGTCTTGGAGAGTCTCTCCATAGTTATCATCGGGGAGTTCCCCTGTGGTGGAGAGGTGGTCCTCTTGTGTCTTGGAGAGTCTCTCCATAGTTATCATCGGGGAGTTCCCCTGTGGTGGAGAGGTGATCCTCTTGTGTCTTGGAGACTCTCTCCATAGTTATCATCGGGGAGTTCCCCTGTGTTGGAGAGGTGATCATTTTGTGTCTTGGAGACTCTCTCCATAGTTATCATCAGGGAGTTCCCCTGTGTTGGAGACATGGTCCTCTTGTGTCTTGGAGAGTCTCTCCATAGTTATCATCGGGAGTTCCCCTGTGGTGGAGAGGTGATCCTCTTATGTCTTGGAGTGTCTCTCCATAGTTATCAGCCAGGACAATACAACACCAAGAACATTCCCAAAACAAAACAGTCAT
Source organism: Conus canariensis (assembly GCA_033310375.1). Taxonomy (NCBI): domain Eukaryota; kingdom Metazoa; phylum Mollusca; class Gastropoda; order Neogastropoda; family Conidae; genus Conus; species Conus canariensis. The sequence goes on from CM065718.1 coordinate 76,598,119, forward strand.
CACTTGGCTTTGGTGCTACCACGCACTGTACCTCCCTTGCAGAAGGCCTACTAGGAAAAACAGCACATAGAGAGATCTTCCCATTCGTTGCACAGCATTTCCATCTTTAACATTTAGTAAATTTCATCAACACTGACAGTGTCTACAACCTAAATCATAGATCTTCTTATAGAACTGCTATGATTGTTTGATATCTTGGAGCGGATCAAACTGACAGTAACGATCATTATTGCCGGTAATCAATCTGCTCCATTCGGGTCCCTCCTTGCAACATTATATTCTGTAAAGCATTGATTTAGTTTGATTGTCCACACTGTCACTGTAATCCCTGTCCCATCCACATCCCCTTCTTGTGAATAAGGTTTGGAAAAGAAGGCATTCATTCATTCATTTACTCATTCATTTGTTCATTCATTCATTCCTTTAAAATTCAAAACAGCTTTCTTCTGTTTCACTCCCTCTGTAAGCTGGCTGCCAACAGTCCAAGATAAACTGATAGCAGCTGAGGATGATATTTGAGACTTTGCAGAAGATCCTTGTCCTGACCTGGGATGTTTATAGGATACATAAACAACTACAGTAAAGCTACTGACTTTTACAAAATATTACAGCATTCCATGTGAACATAAAGAACTACAGCAAAGCTACTGACATTTACAAAATACTACAGCATTCCATGTGAACATTTACAAAATATTACAGCATTCCATGTGAACATGGTTTTAGATGAAGTGATTCCCAGTTGGCCAGTCCAGAAAAAAATGACAAAATACAAAATGTCCATAAAATGTCATCCAACATCATCACTTTAGTTTCTTTACAAAACTTTGGGCAGAAGAAACAGAAATTGATGACAGACATCCACAACAAGACAGTACTTAATCCTCAAAGATACCACTCGATGATCTGCTTTCAGCTGCCCAGACGTCACCAATAGTTGGCTAGTGACAAATTTCTGAGAGAGATAGACAGCGTGTGTGAGTGTGTGTGTTTGTGTGAACGTGTCTGTGTGCATGCATGCATGTGTGTGTGTGTCTCTGTGTGTGTGTGTGTTTGAGAGAGAGTGTGTGTGTGTGTGTGTGTGTGTGTGTGTGTGTGTGTGTGTGTGTGTGTGTGTGTGTGTGTGTGTGTGTTTTGTGTGTGTGAGAGTTTGTTTGTGTGTGTGTGTTTGTGTGTGCTGTGATAACTTTACTGCACGTCACTTTTGACTACATGCTAACGATGAATAGAGTCTCCCACTCTCCATACAGTTGACATAGGCTCAGCTTAGTGAGTGGTTTATCTCCCTTCAGATGATGCCGGCCATACAAGACCCACACTCATCAAAGACTCCTCCTACTTTATACCCTGACCAACGATGCCCTGGTTCCATACTCCATGTGCAACCATATCCAGTTACCGCTCTCTACAGTATGGGACTTCCTTGACCTGCATCACCACAAGTGTGCAGTTGAAATGATACAACACATTATTTCTTTCCACTTTGATACACTTACACGACAATCTGCTGACAGACAGCTGATTGTTTTTGTTTTTGTGTGTGTGGTGTGTGTGTGTGTGTGTGTGTGTGTGTGTTGTTCTGTTTTTTTTTGTTTGTTTTTTTACAAATACCCAAATTTTCATTGAAAAATTTCAAATAGTTCATGAGATATGATGATATCTTATTGTGTGTCCGAGTCACAGGTGACCTAGGAACACGGCAAAGGTTAAACCGTGCATGCGTGCGTGTGTGTTTGTGTGTGTGTCTGTGCATGTGTCTGTGTCTGTGCGTAGGTGCGTGCGTGCGTTGTGTTACCACATTATTAGCTGGCTAGTAATACTTTTCAGGGTGTGCATGCACTATATAGATCATTATTTGGTTAGCAATATGTTAAAATAAGTGTGTGTGTGTGTGTGTGTGTGTGTGTGTGTGTGTGTGTTGTGGCACATCACTATTATCTGAAGTTTTAGTGTGCGTGCTACACTGCACAATGTATCTATAACAATCTATCTAAATTTTCCTCTCATTAAAAGTGTTTTACTTTGGGTACCAAGAATTTTACAATTTCAGATTTATATAAACTTTTTAAACACCACTATGCAAAAAAAAGAAAAAAAAGAAAAAAGAAATCCAGTGTAGACTCAGCCCTGATTTCAGACTTTAGGCCCCTTCATGCAATCAAACTGATAAACCATTGAAGTGGGAAAACCTGTTACATGTTCAAATCATGACTTGTTTTCATCTGTTCAAAGTAGCATGAGAATGGCATAACAAAGAAGTATTGAGTTACAGGCCTTTTAACTGTGTGCTACTAGCAGAATGGCATAACAAAAAAAGTATTGAGTTACAGCCCTTTTAACTGTGTGCTACTAGCTGGGAAAAACCGACTCTGATAACCTTGCAGTCAAAAGCAAATATTCCCCATTCCCTACCACACTGCCTTCTCGCAATCTTCTAGGGACTCTCACCTCTGACTGGAACTTGTCTGACTTTAGCGCGATCTGGAACTGCAACAGCTGGGCGCTGAAGATGGTTTCAATGGCATTAGCAATTTGCGACTCCAGTTCAATAGTGAATAGTCTCAACAGGTCATCAGCTAAGGTCAGACTGGATTTGGTGAACTGTGCCGTCGTGGACGTCAAGGCCACAAAACATCCATCTGAGGAAACAACAACAACAGCACAGAATGGACATTTCAGAATCAGTTTGATCAGCATCCAGTGACAGTAGGTTGTATGGCTGGCACAATGACAGCAGGTTTTATGGCTGGCACAATGAGTGCTTCAGTAGCCACAAGGTTCATACAGATTCATAAACAAAACATTCAAGGACTTTTAAAGGACTTTTCCAAAACTTCTGATAGAAAATTCAAGGACAGTAATACAGAAAATAAAAACTTCCATGCACACTTCAGTCACTTCATTCTGACACATCAGCAGAAAGCAGACAGTAGCAGATTTTAAAAAAGTGAACATTTTTGGCACATATAAACTGAACTTTTTTTTTTTACCTATTGTCAACTCGGAGCAAAGTCTTCGTTTACAGGCCTTAGTTTGTGTTGGCATCATTACTTAGCTCTCTCAAGAACAGAACAGCTTCTCTTCCTGAAAGCGCAGATCAGCTAGACCAATGCAATTCACTGGATAATTTCATGATTTTCTCATGAAAATATAAACTGCTCCACAAAAATCTTATATTTTCGAGCACAATCAAGCACTCTGAGGTCTACAGTCACTAAGATCTACAGTCCAAATTCCATGGAAAGTTTCAGCCATTGAAAATGGGGTCAAAGAAATTGAGGGATTTTCAGGCATTGTATGGACCATGGGTCAGGGTTGGGGGGGTCACACAAACTGAGGGATTTTCAGGCATTGTATGGACCATGGGTCAGGGTTGGGGGGAGGGGGGGGGGTCACACAAATTGAGGGATTTTCAGGCATTGTATGGACCATGGGTCAGGGTTGGGGGGGTCACACAAATTGAGGGATTTTCAGGCATTGTATGGACCATGGGTCAGGGTTGGGGGGGTCACACAAACTGAGGGATTTTCAGGCATTGTATGAACCATGGGTCAGGGTTGGGGGGGGGGGGGGTCACACAAACTGAGGGATTTTCAGGCATTGTATGGACCATGGGTCAGGGTTGGGGGGGTCACACAAATTGAGGGATTTTCAGGCATTGTATGGACCATGGGTCAGGGTTGGGGGGGGGGGGGGGGGGGGTAACACAAATTGAGGGATTTTCAGGCATTGTATGGACCATGGGTCAGGCTTCTCCACAGTCCTCTGTCACACAGTGATTCACTACAGGGCACAGCCCACCCCTCCATGTTGCCCATCCTGGGCTTCCTTGGACTGCCACTAGGTGTTCACCCTACACTGTATGGCCTTTGGTCTGCCACTAGGTGTTCACCCTACACTGTATGGCTTCCTTGGTCTGCCACTAGGTGTTCACCCTACACTGTATGGCCTTTGGTCTGCCACTAGGTGTTCACCCTACAATGCATGGCCTTCCTTGGTCTGTCACTAGGTGTTCACCCTACACTGTATGGCCTTTGGTCTGCAACTAGGTGTTCACCCTACACTGTATGGCCTTTGGTCTGCCACTAGGTGTTCACCCTACACTGTATGGCCTTCCTTGGTCTGCCACTAGGTGTTCACCCTACTACCCGTATGCCCTACCTTGGTCTGCCACTAGGTGTTCACTACACGTATGGCCTTTGGTCTGCCACTAGGTGTTCACCTACACTGTATGGCCTTCCTTGGTCTGCCACTAGGTGTTCACCCTACACTGTATGGCTTCTTGGTCTGCCACTAGGTGTTCACCCTACACTGTATGGCCTTGGTCTGCCACTAGGTGTTCACCCTACACTGTATGGCCTTGGTCTGCCATTAGGTGTTCACCCTACACTGTATAGCCTTCCTTGGTCTGCCACTAGGTGTTCACCCTACACTGTATGGCCTTCCTTGGTCTGCCACTAGGTTATCCCTACACTGTATGGCCTTTGGTCTGCCACTAGGTGTTCACCCTACACTGTATGGCCTTCCTTGGTCTGCCACTAGGTGTTCACCCTACACTGTATGGCCTTCCTTGGTCTGCCACTAGGTGTTCACCCTACACTGTATGGCCTTTGGTCGCCACTAGTGTCTGCCACTAGGTGTTCACCCTACACTGTATGGCCTTCCTTGGTCTGCCACTAGGTGTTCACCTACACTGTATGGCCTTCTTGGTCTGCCACTAGGTGTTCACCCTACACTGTATGGCCTTCCTTGGTCTGCCACTAGGTGTTCACCCTACACTGTATGGCCTTTGGTCTGCCACTAGGTGTTCACCCTACACTGTATGGCCTTTGGTCTGCCACTAGGTGTTCACCCTACACTGTATGGCCTTCTTGGTCTGCCACTAGGTGTTCACCCTACACTGTATGGCCTTTGGTCTGCCACTAGGTGTTCACCCTACACTGTATGGCCTTTGGTCTGCCACTAGGTGTTCACCCTACACTGTATGGCCTTCCTTGGTCTGCCACTAGGTGTTCACCCTACACTGTATGGCCTTCCTTGGTCTGCCACTAGGTGTTCACCCTACACTGTATGGCCTTTGGTCTGCCACTAGGTGTTCACCCTACAACTGTATGGCCTTTGGTCTGCCACTAGGTGTTCACCCTACACTGTATGGCCTCTTGGTCTGCCACTAGGTGTTCACCCTACACTGTATGGCCTTTGGTCTGCCACTAGGTGTTCACCCTACACTGTATGGCCTTCTTGGTCTGCCACTAGGTGTTCACCCTACACTGTATGGCCTCCTTGGTCTGCCACTAGGTGTTCACCCTACACTGTATGGCCTTCCTTGGTCTGCCACTAGGTGTTCACCCTACACTGTATGGCCTTCTTGGTCTGCCACTAGGTGTTCACCCTACACTGTATGGCCTTTGGTCTGCCACTAGGTGTTCACCCTACACTGTATGGCCTTTGGTCTGCCACTAGGTGTTCACCCTACACTGTATGGCCTTCCTTGGTCTGCCACTAGGTGTTCACCCTACACTGTATGGCCTCCTTGGTCTGCCACTAGGTGTTCACCCTACACTGTATGGCCCTTGGTCTGCCACTAGGTGTTCACCCTACACTGTATGGCCTTCTTGGTCTGCCACTAGGTGTTCACCCTACACTGTATGGCCTTTGGTCTGCCACTAGGTGTTCACCCTACACTGTATGCCTTTGGTCTGCCACTAGGTGTTCACCCTACACTGTATGGCCTTCTGGTCTGCCACTAGGTGTTCACCCTACACTGTATGGCCTTCCTGGTCTGCCACTAGGTGTTCACCCTACACTGTATGGCCTTCCTTGGTCTGCCACTAGGTGTTCACCCTACACTGTATGGCCTTCTTGGTCTGCCACTAGGTGTTCACCCTACACTGTATGGCCTTTGGTCTGCCACTAGGTGTTCACCCTACACTGTATGGCCTTTGGTCTGCCACTAGGTGTTCACCTACACTGTATGGCCTTTGGTCTGCCACTAGGTGTTCACCCTACACTGTATGGCCTTCCTTGGTCTGCCACTAGGTGTTCACCCTACACTGTATGGCCTTTGGTCTGCCACTAGGTGTTCACCCTACACTGTATGGCCTTCTGGTCTGCCACTAGGTGTTCACCCTACACTGTATGGCCTTCCTTGGTCTGCCACTAGGTGTTCACCCTACACTGTATGGCCTTCCTTTGGTCTGCCACTAGGTGTTCACCCTACACTGTATGGCCTTCCTGGTCTGCCACTAGGTGTTCACCTACACTGTATGGCCTTTTGGTCTGCCACTAGGTGTTCACCCTACACTGTATGGCCTTCCTTGGTCTGCCACTAGGTGTTCACCCTACACTGTATGGCCTTTGGTCTGCCACTAGGTGTTACCCTACACTGTATGGCCTTGGTCTGCCACTAGGTGTTCACCCTACACTGTATGGCCTTCCTTGGTCTGCCACTAGGTGTTCACCCTACACTGTATGGCCTCCTTGGTCTGCCACTAGGTGTTCACCCTACACTGTATGGCCTCTTTGGTCTGCCACTAGGTGTTCACCCTACACTGTATGGCCTTTTGGTCTGCCACTAGGTGTTCACCCTACACTGTATGGCCTTCCTTGGTCTGCCACTAGGTGTTCACCCTACACTGTATGGCCTTTGGTCTGCCACTAGGTGTTCACCCTACACTGTATGGCCTTCCTTGGTCTGCCACTAGGTGTTCACCCTACACTGTATGGCCTTCCTTGGTCTGCCACTAAGTGTTCACCTACACTGTATGGCCTTTGGTCTGCCACTAGGTGTTCACCCTACACTGTATGGCCTTCCTTGGTCTGCCACTAAGTGTTCACCCTACACTGTATGGCCTTTGGTCTGCCACTAGGTGTTCACCCTACACTATATGGCCTTCCTTGGTCTGCCACTAGGTGTTCACCCTATACTGTATGGCCTTCGGTCTGCCACTGAGTGTTCACCCTACACTGTATGGTCTTACTCGGTCTGCCACTAGGTGTTCACACTACACTGTATGGCCTTCCTTGGTCTGCCACTAGGTGTTCACCCCACACTGTATGGCCTTTGGTCTGCCACTAGGTGTTCACCCTACACTGTATGGCCTTCCCTGGTCTGCCACTAGGTGTTCACCCTACACTGTATGGCCTTCCTTGGTCTGCCACTAGGTGTTCACCCTACACTGTATGGCCTTTGGTCTGCCACTAGGTGTTCACCCTACACTGTATGGCCTTTGGTCTGCCACTAGGTGTTCACCCCACACTGTATGGCCTTCCTTGGTCTGCCACTAGGTGTTCATCCTACACTGTATGGCTTTCCTTGGTCTGCCACTAGGTGTTCACCCTACACTGTATGGCCTTCCTTGGTCTGCCACTAGGTGTTCACCCTACACTGTATGGCCTTCCTTGGTCTGCCACTAGGTGTTCACCCTACAATGTATGGCCTTCCTTGGTCTGCCACTAGGTGTTCACCCTACACTGTATGGCCTTCCTTGGTCTGCCACTAGGTGTTCACCCTACACTGTATGGCCTTTGGTCTGCCACTAGGTGTTCACCCTACACTGTATGGCCTTCCTTGGTCTGCCACTAGGTGTTCCCCCGACACTGTATGGCCTTCCTTGGTCTGCCACTAGGTGTTCACCCTACACTGTATGGCCTTTGGTCTGCCACTAGGTGTTCACCATACACTGTATGGCCTTCCTTGGTCTGCCACTAGGTGTTCACCCTACACTGTATGGCCTTCCTTGGTCTGCCACTAGGTGTTCACCCTACACTGTATGGCCTTCCTTGGTCTGCCACTAGGTGTTCACCCCACACTGTATGGCCTTTGGTCTGCCACTAGGTGTTCACCCTACACTGTATGGCCTTTGGTCTGCCACTAGGTGTTCACCCCACACTGTATGGCCTTTGGTCTGCCACTAGGTGTTCACCCTACACTGTATGGCCTTCCTTGGTCTGCCACTAGGTGTTCACCCTACACTGTATGGCCTTTGGTCTGCCACTAGGTGTTCACCCTACACTGTACCATGCAGAATGATCTTGGACAGGGAGTCACTGTGAGACACATGCCTGTGCCAAGAAGACTTAACTCGATATCAGTCTGCATGAAGAAGTTATCAGAATAAAGGCAGTTCTCACTCTGAGAGGTGACTGAATATGTTAATATGCTGAAGAGAACTTTACTTTGATGAAAAAAAATCATCTTGTTCATCCCAGCCAATCTGCTTTTGTTTTTTGTTTTTTGTTTGTTCTTTTTTTTTTGTAAGAATTTAATGATATGATTTAGATTTAAGAAAAAAAAAAGAAATTTGCAAGTAGCATTCTTTAAAAACCTGTACATTTTAAAAGTGAACATGAAAAAACCATTGAAATCATGTATAGGTTGTATACTTTGGTCAATTTGTGTAAGTCCATTGAACTTTCAAAATATGGCTAAACTGTTAAGTCATGAGATGACAATAAGTCTACTCTTAGCAGGTCGCCACCGACTTCAAGTGCTAACTGTAAGGGGAGGCTGTTTTCTGTCAACACACATCAACCTGCTGCCAGTGCATGATCCTGTGTTTCCTGTTCCTTGGATAAGATGAGCACAGTCTGTTGGAATGATCCTTTGTTTCCTGTTCCTTGGATAAGATGAGCACAGTCTGTTGGAATGATCCTTTGTTTCCTGTTCCTTGGATAAGATGAGCACAGTCTGTTTGAATGATCCTTTGTTTCCTGTTCCTTGGATAAGATGAGCACAGTCTGTTGGAATGATCGTGTGTTTCCTGTTCCTTGGATAAGATGAGCACAGTCTGTTTGAATGATCCTTTGTTTCCTGTTCCTTGGATAAGATGAGCACAGTCTGTTTGAATGATCCTTTGTTTCCTGTTCCTTGGATAAGAAGAGCACAGTCTGTTGGAATGATCGTGTGTTTCCTGTTCCTTGGATAAGATGAGCACAGTCTGTTGGAATGATCTTTGTTTCCTGTTCCTTGGATAAGATGAGCACAGTCTGTTTGAATGATCCTTTGTTTCCTGTTCCTTGGATAAGAAAGCACAGTCTGTTGGAATGATCGTTTGTTTCCTGTTCCTTGGATAGATTGCACAGTCTGTTGGAATGATCGTTCGTTTCCTGTTCTCTTAGGATAAGAGGGAGCAACAGTCGTGTTGAATGATTTTGTTTCCTGTTCCTTAGGATAGAATCAGCACAGTCTTTGGAATATCGTTTGTTTCCCTGTACTTGAGTCAGAAACAGTCTGTTGGAAAGCACATTATTTCCAGTAGTGTCTGGATTGTTTCATCTGAATCAGCTGTCCAGTGTTCTGCTCTTGCATCCCACAGAAACAGATGGGAACTTCAGATGACACATCTGATCTTCACTGGCCAGCTGTGTACAGAACCTGGTTTCCTGATGAGGATTAGGACAATCAAGAACAATCATCATTCTAAAAATCACAATGTAAATAGCTGCCGCTGGTACTGTGTAAAAGTCACAATGTAAACAGCTGCTGCTGGTACTAGGTAGAAGTCACATGTAAATAGCTGCCAGCGTACTGGGTAGAAGTCACAATGTAAACAGCTGCCGCGTCAAGTACTGGTTGGTAGAAGTCACAATGTAAACAGCTGCCGCTGGTACTGGGGTAGAAGTCACAATGTAAACAGCTGCTGCTGGTACTGTGTAGAAGTCACAATGTAAATAGCTGCCGCTGGTACTGGGTAGAAGTCACAATGTAAACAGCTGCCACTGGTACTAGGTAGAAGTCACAATGTAAACAGCTGCCGCTGGTACTGGTAGAAGTCACAATGTAAATAGCTGCCACTGGTACTGGGTAGAAGTCACAATGTAAACAGCTGCACTGGTACTAGGTAGAAGTCACAATGTAAACAGCTGCCATTGGTACTGTGTAGAAGTCAAAATGTAAATAGCTGCCGCTGGTACTGTAGAAGTCACAATGTAAATAGCTGCCACTGGTACTGGGTAGAAGTCACAATGTAAACAGCTGCCACTGGTACTAGGTAGAAGTCACAATTAAACAGCTGCCATTGGTACTGGTAGAAGTCACAATGTAAATAGCTGCCGCTGGTACTGGGTAGAAGTCACAATGTAAATAGCTGCCGCTGGTACTGGGTAGAAGTCACATGTAAACAGCTGCTCTGGTACTGGGTAGAAGTCACAAGATGTCAGATAGCTGAGCTGGTCTGGGTAGAAAGTCACAATGTAAATAGTGCTGCGGTACTGTAGAAGTCACATGTAAATAGCTGCCGCTGGTACTGTGTAGAAGTCACATGCAAACAGCTGCTGTACTGGGTAAGTCACAATTGTAAATAGTCCACTGGTACTGTAAATCACATGTAATAGCTGCCGATGTACTGGTTTAGAAGTTCACATTAAACAGCTGAGCTAGACTGATAGAACACAATGTAAACAACTGCGTGTACTGCATAGAATCACAATGTAAATAGCTGCCGCTGGTACTGGGTAGAAGTCACAATGTAAATAGCTGCCGTGGTACTGGGTAGAAGTCACAAGATGGCGAGTGGGGAAGCTCTCATGTGGAAATGTTACAGAACTAAGGGCAGCAGAGAAAGAAAACCCTCATCTCTATCCTATACTGATGGAGTATTTTAGACTTGAACCAGTGGGGCAATTAGGAAAATAAAACCCCGTCATCTCTATCCTATACTGATGGAGTATTTTAGATTTGCATAAGTGAGGCAATTAGGAAAATGAAACCTTCATCTCTATCCTATACTGATGGAGTATTTTAGATTTGCACCAGTGGAGCAATTAGGAAAAAAACCAACCTCCTGTCTATCCTATACTGGTAGTTTTTCAGCCTTGCACCAGTCGGGCAATTGGGATGAAAAGACTATTTTAGCTTTTCTCCAGTGGAGCAATTGGAGAGAAAAAAACTCATGTCTATCCTATACTGATGGTGTATTTCAGACTTGCACCAGTGAGGCAATTAGAGAAAAAAAAAACCTGTCATCTCTATCCTATACTGATGGACTATTTTAGACTTGCACCAGTGGGGCAATTAGGAAAAAAAACAACCCGTCATCTCTATCCTATACTGATGGAGTATTTCAGACTTGCACCAGTGGGAAAATTAGTCAAGAAGACCTACAGAGTTCAGCCTGGGCAGAAAATACTAATATTTGTTAGCCTTGACTGCTGAGTCTCCCTAGGAGGAGATCACTCTGAAAAACAAGGGTAGGAAAAGGCCAGGGCTGCCTTCATCCCGGAGAGGACCCTGTTCTAAGAAGACCACTCTGAAAACACAGTCAGAAGAAGCTCATAATCACAACAAGGAAGCTCTTCTAAAAGCACTGGTTCAAGCTGTAGCGCCTGGAGGACAGAATGGATAGGGTCTTGCGGTGTAGAAAGAGCAGTGCAGAGGCACCCCACACATCATGGTTGTGTCTTCATTGTACTTGCAAATCAGAATGAAAATATCATCTGACCGAATGGTAAGTGATGTAGAATGCTCTAGAACAAATGAAACATCACTGGGCGTATCTTATTTCATTCTTTATATTGCAATTTACATCTCTGCCGTTCTAGTAAAAACAATCACCAGGCATGTCTAACAAATGCTTTCGCATAATCTCTGATTTTTCCATAAAGCCAATGAAACAACTCAATAAATCAACATATGTTTTCATGCACAATCCTACAAAAAACACTTATTCACAAAAACACAGGGAAAATGCTAGCCCTTACTCCCCCACCTGCCATAAATGAATCTATATATATATATATATACATATATTACTTCCCCACCTGCCATAAATGAATCAATACATATATACATATATATCCACACACACAGTTAATGTACTCACCAAATACATACTGCTTGATGTCAAAACCCAGTGTCTTCATCTCCGCAACAAATTTTTCACATTCATCCTTTGTCTGCATATTCATTGGTCGCCAATATTCATCCTTGAAAAAAAAAAATCGTACAAATTCATGAATTCCAAGTAAATTTTATAATAAAACAGCATGGGGGTCTCAATCCACTCATCTCCAACAAACAGCTGAACAATCACTTAGAAACTGATAACAGAGCTGCACTTATCTTCAACAAACAGCTGAACAATCACTTAGAAACTGGTAACAGTGCTGCAAGATTCCAATGTACTTGCAACCACTAACAAGTGAATATACTTCATCTCTATGACATCTACTCTGAAGATTCACTCCTGTGGGGCCATAGTCTCATTTGAAGGGATGATGACCTTATTTGCAGATGTGACTGAGTCATCAGTGTGAACACCAAGAGTCTCTTCAGAACATACTGATACAGACAATAAGATGCACTTGTCTCCTTTCACAAAAAATGTTCATAAAGATACAATGTCAAATTGTGTACAGCCCCTCAGTTTCACCATCCAATGCCATCAGTAGCTACAAAGGAAATAAGCATGGATGCACAGTCCACCAAAGAGCCTCAAACCACAGCATTATTCTGTGACCTGTCAAGAAAACCACAGCATTATTCTGTGACCTGTCAAGAAAACCACAGCATTATTCTGTGACCTGTCAAGAAAACCACAGCATTATTCTGAGACCTGTCAAGAAAACCACAGCATTATTCTGTGACCTGTCAAGAAAACGACAGCATTATTCCGTGACCTGTCAAGAAAACCACAGCATTATTCTGTGACCTGTCAAGAAAACCACAGCATTATTCTGTGACCTGTCAAGAAAACCACAGCATTATTCTGTGACCTGTCAAGAAAACCACAGCATTATTCTGAGACCTGGTAAGAAAACCACAGCATTATTCTGAGACCTGTCAAGAAAACCACAGCATTATTCTGTGACCTGTCAAGAAAACCACAGCATTATTCTGTGACCTGTCAAGAAAACCACAGCATTATTCTGTGACCTGGTAAGAAAACCACAGCATTATTCTGTGACCTGTCAAGAAAACCACAGCATTATTCTGAGACCTGTCAAGAAAACCACAGCATTATTCTGTGACCTGTCAAGAAAACCACAGCATTATTCTGTGACCTGTCAAGAAAACCACAGCATTATTCTGTCAAGAAAGCCACAGCATTATTCTGTGACCTGGTAAGAAAACCACAGCATTATTCTGTGACCTGTCAAGAAAACCACAGCATTATTCTGTGACCTGTCAAGAAAACCACAGCATTATTCCGTGACCTGTCAAGAAAACCACAGCATTATTCTGTGACCTGGTAAGAAAACAAAACAAAGGTTTCAGATTTTTTGCGTTCTCTCCCATGATCAAAATGAGTCTAATGAATAACACATGCTTTATCTATCAACTGGAAAAAAGTTGTTTATTTATCATTGTGCATGAGAAAATCATATATAATGGAATTTTTCTATGGAAACTGAGGTTTTGCATCGATAATGTAAAAATACAATCACTAAAAAAAAAAAAAAAAAAAAAAAGGGGGGAATTCAAATGTCTGTATCAGTTTCAAGATTACAGTCATTTTAACTTTGGCATATGCTAGCAGGAAACTGACTTCAGTGAAAGACATGTATCACAGAGCAGTCTGAGACCTCAGGGAAAGCGTCAAGAGCACGTGGGCATGCTAAGAACAGACAGAATATAACATCTTTGGTGGGATTCCCTGGGTTTATCACAACCATAGCATGTGCTCAGCCACCTTTTCTCTATCAAGAAAGTTTTGTATGCATTTACATGGTATGAAATAGTTCCAAAATGCAAATTGCATTTTCCTACAATGGATCTCAAAATCGATTAAAAAAAACATTAAAAAAAAAAAAATTAAAAAAAATTTGAGTTTTTGCAATTACACTGATTTGCACAGGACATAATAGCAAACCTAAAAATGGCTCAATTAGAAAACAGGTATTTCCATGGTGGCTGACCGGTTTTTGACTCTGCTCTGAATTGAGCTGTGCGGCTTGTACTGGGTTTTCTCATGCACCATCACATTTCTTTTCCAAGTCTCTTCTATCCATCTACTATCACAGTTGGGAATTGCTATGCAATAATCGATTCATTCACTGTTCATTTCTTTTGTTGATTTTCTACTCTGAATTTGGCCACAGTTAGTTTTGGGCATGTCCGTTTCTTTCACTGGTATTATAACAGTGTCCAACTCTAGGAACTCCTTTTCTTTTCAGTATACACTCTAGGTACTCTAAGTACAAAAAGAAAAGATGCTCCCAGGATTCACCGAAAGGGGGAGAGAATGATGAATCCATCGGTGCTCAACCAATCACCACTGCAAATCCCAAACGGACTATGAACATGGACCAAATGGAATATCCATGTGTCTGTGGAAAGCGTTTCGCTACCACCCGTGGCATGAAGATCCACAGAACAAAGATGGGATGTGTGAAGACTCATCTGAATGAGCAGCAGCGCACTGCATCAGCAGATAAGACGTCGGAAGACCAAGGCCAGGATTTAAACCACAGTGCCAAGGACATCTACGCTGTTGGTTCGGATGAGGAATTTGCACAGGCCCTTGATGCCAGGCGCCTGAAACTCAACCTGCCACGAGCAAACGAAACTGAAGATTGGGAGAAACTGGATGCAAAAATCGTCCAAAGACTCGATGCACTGATAGGGAAAAGCACCCTGGAACACAAACTAGCCACATATGGGGACATTGTGTATGCCACATGTAGAGACGCCTATGGAGCAAAACTACCCAAAGAGAAAACACCTCCAAAGAAATCCAGACGCCAAGAAGAGATGGACAGGATCAGGGTCCAAAAGAAAAACCTCAAGAAGCAAATGAAGAGCGCACTGCCAGCTGAAAAACAAGGCCTGGAAAAACTGTGGAAAGACCTGAAAGCAAAACACAGCGCCCTCAGCAAAGCGGAATCTGCGAGGAAGAGGAAGAGCAAAAAGAAGAAGACACAAGAGCGCTTCTTCAGAGACCCCTTCCAGTTTGCCAGAACACTGTTTGAGCAGCCAAAATCTGGGAGCCTAAGTGTGGACAAAGGAGTTCTTGAGCAGCATCTGAAGAAAACATATTCTGACTCACAGAGCAAAGCACCACTCGACATTCAAGGTCTGGTGTGGCCAACCAACCCTGAGGAACAGTTCAATGACAAGCCTCCAACGTTGGCGGAAATCAAGAAGGTGGTCGACAAAGCCAGAGCCAGATCATCACCAGGGCCAAACGGAATACCTTACCAGCTATACAAGAAATGTCCCAAGGTGCTGGAGTGGCTCCACCGGCTGCTGCGATCAGCTTGGAGAAACCAGAAGATCAGCGGCCAGTGGATGACGGCAGATGGTGTGTACATCCCCAAAGAGCAAAACTCAAGTGACATCAGCCAGTTCAGGCCAATATCACTACTGAACGTCGAAGGGAAAATCTTCCTCTCCGTCATGGCAGCAAGGCTGACCAAGTACCTCATGGAAAACAAGTACTTGGATGTGTCAGTCCAGAAAAGTGGCATCCCAGGCGTAGCTGGCTGTGTAGAACACGCCACAATGATCTGGGACGCAATCCAAAGAGCAAAAACAGAAAAGAGAGACCTGGATGTAGTGTGGCTTGATCTGGCAAACGCATATGGATCTGTACCCCATGAGATGATACAGTTGGCTCTTGAGATGTACCATGTGCCAAAGAACATCCGCGACATGCTCAAGAAGTACTTCAATGGCTTCTCAATGCGGT
Source organism: Conus canariensis (assembly GCA_033310375.1). Classification (NCBI taxonomy): domain Eukaryota; kingdom Metazoa; phylum Mollusca; class Gastropoda; order Neogastropoda; family Conidae; genus Conus; species Conus canariensis. The sequence continues at coordinate 76,613,748 of CM065718.1, forward strand.
TCTCTACCAAGGAGTACACAACAGATTGGATCAACTTGGAAGTGGGCATTGCAATGGGCTGTGCAATTTCCCCAATACTGTTCGTGTTGGCAATGGAAGTCATCTTGAAAGCAGCAACAAGCAACGCAAGACAAACAGACCTTGGCGATGGATACAAGATGCCCCCTCTCAAGGCCTTCATGGATGACACTACAGTGATTTCATCCAGAGAAGACGAGACACGTCATGTGCTGGAAAGGCTGGACGACATAGTTGCCTCATCCAGAATGAAGTTCAAGCCAAAGAAATCATGGAGTCTCTCACTGAGGAAAGGAAAAGTGGCCGAATCTGTGGTCTTCAGTGTTGCCAACCAGACCATTCCAACAGTCACAGAAGAGCCAGTCAAGAGCCTTGGAAGATGGTATGATGATACGCTGAAAGACACACAAAGAGCAAAAGAGACCAAACAGATGTCGGAGGAAGGCTTGGAAACCATTGACCAGTGTGGGCTCCCTGGCAAATACAAGGTCTGGTGTCTGCAGTTCATGCTGATACCAAAGCTCCTATGGCCTCTGATGATATACGACATCTGCACCAGCACAGTGGAGGCAATGGAAGCCAAAATCAACAAGTTCACAAGGAAATGGCTTGGTGTCCCACCCTGTCTGACTGACATAGCGCTGTACTGTCGCCAAGCAAAGCTGAAACTACCACTGAAATCCATCCTGGAAGAATACAAAGCAGGAAAGATCAGACTTCAAAGTATGCTGGAGGACTCAGGAGACAAGGTGGTAGAAGCAATCAAGCCCCAGCTGAAGACAGGCAGAAAATGGAAAGTTCAAGAGGCGATGGATTCTGCAAAAGAAAGTCTCAAGATCCGAGAAATAACAGGACACACACAGACCAACAGACAAGGACTGGGGGTGACCAAAACTGAATGGTGGTCAAAGGCCAAAGGAAAAGCCAAAAGAGACATGATGATTCAGGAGATGAGAAAAGAAGAAGACCTAAAAAGACTCCAAAAAGCAGTCCAGCAGAGCCAGCAAGGGCAATGGACAACGTGGGAGAATGCACTCCAAAGAAGTCTCACTTGGAATGACATTTGGCACATGGCCCCTCTCAGGATCAGCTTCATTCTCAGAGCTGCATATGACCTTCTGCCCTCAAATGCAAACCTGGTGAAGTGGGGAAAAACAGACGATCCTGCATGCCCCCTCTGCCATGAAAAACAAACAGTGGAGCATGTCCTAAGCTCATGTAAAGTAGCCCTGGCTCAAGGAAGGTACACATGGAGGCACAACCAAGTGCTCAAAGAGATTGTACAAGTAGTCTGGGCTAGTACCAACACCATAAAAGGGAAAATCAGGACTCCAAAAGCACCCGCAACATTCGTCACGGCAGGAGGCGGCAAATCATGGCCAAGAACAACAGTGCCACTCGGAACATGCAGGCAGAGTCTGCTGGATGGGGCAGATGACTGGGAGTGCACTGCAGACCTCCCAGAATGGAAGAGTCACCCAGAGATCATCAGCAAGAGTGGCATGAGACCAGACATAGTAGTCCACTCTCAGTCAACCAAGCAGCTGATCATGATCGAGCTCACGGTGCCATATGAGAACAGAATGGAGGCAGCTCAAATCTACAAGACTGAAAAGTATGCTGATCTGGCAAACAGCCTGAGGAGAGAAGGCTATCAGGTCAAAGTCCTCACTGCAGAAATTGGAGCTAGAGGGTTTGTAGGAACGTCTGCATACACCCTCATGAAACAGCTCTCAGTTGCAGGGAGGGAAAAAACCAGAGCCCAGAAAGCAATGGCAGAAGCGGCAGAAAGGTGTTCAAGCTGGATCTGGTCAAGGAGGAACAAAAGTGAACTTCATAAGGCTTAAATTTCCTACAAATATCAGGTGTCCCTGTGGCTCAGTGGTTAGAGTGCGAGTCATTAAGTGGAAAATGAGCATGTCCAGAAGGTCATGGGTTCGAATCCCAGCCATGGCTCGTCCCAAGATGGGAAAAAAAGAGGTAGCAGAGGGACATCCGGAGTCATGAAACGGGTGTGGCCCAACCCCCCTAGAGTGTCAGGAGATAAGGGCCGAAACACTTGCTTGAAGGGGGCTTCTCTTCTGAGGACTCTCTGCTGCCACGCTCTCCACGAGTTTCTTTCTACTCTAGGGGTGCAGTTTATATCTGTCTTCTTTCATTAGTCTGGACACTGTAGCGCAGACACAACATACACTCAAAAGTTAATACTTACAATTTACACACATTTATTTAAAAAAAAAAAAAAAGTAATGCCCGTCACAAATCCTATTATCTATTGCACAGTTTCTTCCATTTGTTGCAGAGAAAAGTCTGTCTTGATGCAACACAAATATACATGCTGAGACATGCACATGCTGAGATGCACGCGCGCGCACATACACACACACACACACACACACACACATACCTGTGCATGAAAGTGACTGGTCATGTACCTCCTCTGTAACTTGATGAATGAGTCCATCACCATGCCAACACTCACCCCACCTCCGTTTCATCTGGCCTCTCCCCCGACGCCCTCTTCCTCCCATCTCCCCCACAAACACATTATGGATACACCTATGCTTTATGCTGTACACAATCCCTTTAATCAATTACCTGTCACCTCTATGGAGGGAAATCCCCCCCCACCCCCCCACCCCATCGTCCTTCATCAGCTCACCACACACACAAGGTCATACCTGCACCCTATAGCGAATGCCCTCCACCATCTGGTCACGTGTCTCTTCAATGACCTGCTGGATGGGAGAATCCATCATGGTGGCCAGAGAGAACTCCAGGTCCACGCCTATCTTGCTCAGCTGATCAACACATCATCACATCACATGTACTCTGAAGAACAGGAAAAACACAGGTAACAAAAGAGAGAGAGTGAGAAAAAAAAGAGAAGTGTGGGTGGAATGGGAGAGAGAAAGAAAGAGTGTGAGTTACAAACAGTTCAACTTCCCATACTACTATCATCGAGATGGGTAGGGGGTGAGGAAGAGAGACAGAGATAGTGAAAGTTACAAACAACTTCCCATACTATCATCGAGATGGGTAGGGGGTGAGGGTGAGAGACAGAGAGAGTGAAAGTTACAAACAACTTCCCATACTATCATCAAGACAGGTTGGGGGTGAGGGTGAGAGACAGAGAGAGTGAAAGTTACACACAACTTCCTATATTACTATCATCAGTCAACTCAGATCGACATGCCTTGAGTTTTGCTTTGCATGTGGTTTCATATTACATTTGTTAATCAAAATTTGGGCAGATTGATTAATCACTCCAAACAACTCTTGCTGATGTCAAGAAAGAAAAAGCAAGAAGCTTCCAGAAATTGTTCCTTGAGTGTTCTGAACATTTTGATTGGATTCAACAGATGATGATTCTCACTCCTTCCAGAAAACTCTGCATTTTTTGATTGGCAGAGCTAGATCACACTTTTCAGACATTCTAGAATACTCCACAATTAGTGACTGGCTGTCTCACACATGTTTCTTGAACTTTTGATTTGATAATCTATAAATAATTAAGAGAACGAGAGAGTACAAACAGAAAATTGAAACGGAAAGTGCTAGAGAATGACACTTTTTATTTCAAAACCACTGCAATGGTCCTTGAGCATTGATCTGTGAATCATCTACTATAATTAAAGACTTGTTCCCAGAGCTGCCATTTTCTCAGTCGAATCAAAGACTAGAACTTCAGTCAGCGTTATACCCACCGAAATGGCAAGGAATGCATATGATTCATCTTAGTTGTAACTGAGAGAAAGATGGAATCCTAGCTTTGAGGCCCCCACTGAATGAAATTCTATGCCAGCAAGTCACCACCTCTGTTGTGTAAAATCATTTACAAGTACTTAGGCCACTGTTAACTGTTTCTTGGTGCATACTTGTGTCTGTAAGCGCATTCCTGTACATGCATGCCTCTGAGAGAGAGAGTGTGTGTGTGTGTGTGTGTGTGTGTGTGTGTGTGGTGTGTGTGTGTGTGTGTGTGTGTGTGTGCATGCATGTGTGCGTGTGTGCGTGCATGCGCGAGTGCGTGTGTGTGTGTGCGTGCAGGCATGCATATGTGTGTACATGTGTGTTTACCTGCGTGCATGCATGCATGCTTGTAAGCGTTCTCGTGTGTGTGTGTGTGTGTGTGTGTGTGTGTGTGTGTGTGTGTGTGTGTGTGTGTGTGTGCGCGCGCGTGTGCGTGCGTGCGTGCATGCGAGCGTGCGTGCGTGCGTGCGTGCATGCGTGTGTGTGTGTGTGTGTGAGTGTTAGTGTGTGTGTGTGTGTGTGTGTGTGTGTGTGTACGTGTGTGTGTGTGTGTGTGTGTGTGTGGGATGGGTGGGGGGTCACTATATGTGCATATATGATAAGGAAAGGCAATCTGTGGCTATGTGAGTGATAAATTATACTTCTATGTGAACGTGAATCTATAACAATGTCTATAAACTCTTCCTTCTCATGCTCATGTCAAGCACTTCAGTCCCTGCTTCTGTTCAACGATTCGCATTCTTTTCCCACACAAATCTCCAACATCATGCACAAGAGACACTTGCAGTATGCTAAACGCCACTGACCTCAGCACAGTGTTTCTTGGCCAGCTGTACACATTCAGCGATAGTGGTCAGACTGGCTTTGCTCTCAAACACTTGACGACGGAAGATGCTGACAAAACTCTCCAGCTCTTTCTTCGCCCAGATCACAAAAGCTGAAGGAAACAGGGTTATAGCAAACAATTAAATAAATAAATGATATATCTAATAATCATAATGTAAAAGAAAAAAAATTGCAAAAGACAAACTAATACATAATCTCAGTTCTAACTCCTACACATACACAGAAGATCCCTAATAATAAGTAAAGTAATAACAGTACTAATTGTATTCAACTAAAGGAAAGACAAAAAAGGAGATCTTCTCTCACCAGAATAGCACCCATAATGATCAGGAAATGCCCGGAGAAACTCGTTGGCTGTGTCACAGAGACTGGTAAAGAAGACATCGCATAGACAGCGGATGTACAGAGTGGTGGCCCCTTCAAACTTGAGCTGGCGGATGTTGTATCGGATGACAGCGCTGCGATTCCTCAGGAACAGGTCACAGGCCTGAAAACAGTCATCACACACATACCTCCCACTGAATAAACAGGTCACAGGTCTGAAGACAGCCGTCAACACATACCTCTCACTGAGGTCACAGGTCACAGGCCTGAAGACAGCCATCACACACATACCTCTCACTGAATAAACAGGTCACTGGCCTGAAGACAGCCATCACACACATACCTCTCACTGAATAAACAGGTCACAGGTCACAGGCCTGAAGACAGCCGTCACACACATACCTCTCAATGAGGTCACAGGTCACAGCTCACAGGCCTGAAGACAGCCATCACACATATGTACCTCTCACTGAGGTCACAGGTCACAGGTCACAGGCCTGAAGACAGCCATCACACATACACCTCTCACTGAGGTCACAGGTCACATGTCACAGGCCTGAAGACAGCCATCACACATACCTCTCACTGAGGTCACAGGTCACAGGCCTGAAGACAGCCATCACACATACACCTCTCACTGAGGTCACAGGTCACAGGTCACAGGCCTGAAGACAGCCATCACACATACCTCTCACTGAGGTCACAGGTCACAGGCCTGAAGACAGCCATCACACACATACCTCTCACTGAATAAACAGGTCACAGGTCACAGGCTTGAAGACAGGCATCACACACACACATACCTCTCACTGAATAAACAGGTCACAGGCCACAGGTCAGAGGCCTGAAGATAGCCATCACACACATACCTCTCACTGAATAAACAGGTCACAGGTCACAGGCCTGAAGATAACCATCACACACACACCTCTCACTGAGGTCACAGGTCACAGGTCACAGGCCTGAAGACAGCCATCACACACATACCTCTCACTGAGGTCACAGGTCACAGGCCTGAAGACAGCCATCACACACATACCTCTCACTAAATAAGCTGCATGGGCAACTGTGAGGAACACAGAGATGAAATAAAAAAAAGAAAGAAAAAAGACTGATAAAGGTAAATGTGCACTGTGTCTCTAAAAATGTGTAGTCACACAGCTGTATGTGTGTGCTTTTGCTTGTGTGTGAAATTTGCTTATAAATGAATACTCATTACTCACTGTCCTCAGGATTTAGAACTGCAACCAGCGATCAAAGTCAGCCGTAAAATTTACATTCTTTCAGTAGACTTTTGTCTGCTAGCCACATAAAGTCCAAGGTGCCTCAGCCATGATTCAGATTTATTTTGACACTCCAGCAGAGACCTGTTGTGCAGCTGTGAAAGCACTACTTTTGACAGGTACAGCTGTGAAAGTACTACTTTTGACAGGTACAGCTCTGAAAGCACTACTTTTGACAGGTACAGCTCTGAAAGCACTACTTTTGACAGGTACCGCTGTGAAAGCACTACTTTTGACAGGTACAGCTCTGAAAGCACTACTTTTGACAGGTACCGCTGTGAAAGTACTACTTTTGACAGGTACAGCTGTGAAAGCACTACTTTTGACAGGTACAGCTGTGAAAGCACTACTTTTGACAGGTACCGCTGTGAAAGCACTACTTTTGACAGGTACAGCTGTGAAAGCACTACTTTTGACAGGTACCGCTGTGAAAGCACTACTTTTGACAGGTACAGCTGTGAAAGCACTACTTTTGACAGGTACAGCTGTGAAAGCACTACTTTTGACAGGTACAGCTGTAAAAGCACTACTTTTGACAGGTACAGCTGTGAAAGCACTACTTTTGACAGGTACAGTTGTGAAAGCACTACTTTTGACAGGTACAGCTGTGAAAGCACTACTTTTGACAGGTACCGCTGTGAAAGCACTACTTTTGACAGGTACCGCTCTGAAAGCACTACTTTTGACTGGTACAGCTGTAAAAGCACTACTTTTGACAGGTACTGCTGTGAAAGCACTACTTTTGACAGGTACCACTGTGAAAGCTCTACTTTTGACAGGTACAGCTGTGAAAGCAGTACTTTTGACAGGTACCGCTGTGAAAGCTCTACTTTTGACAGGTACTGCTGTGAAAGCTCTACTTTTGACAGGTACCACTGTGAAAGCTCTACTTTTGACAGGTACCGCTGTCAAAGCACTACTTTTGACAGGTACCGCTGTGAAAGCACTACTTTTGACAGGTACCGCTGTGAAAGCACTACTTTTGACAGGTACCGCTGTGAAAGCACTACTTTTGACAGGTACCGCTGTGAAAGCACTACTTTTGACAGGTACCGCTCTGAAAGCACTACTTTTGACAGGTACCGCTCTGAAAGTACTACTTTTGACAGGTACAGCTGTGAAAGCACTACTTTTGACAGGTACCGCTGTGAAAGCACTACTTTTGACAGGTACCGCTGTGAAAGCACTACTTTTGACAGGTACCGCTGTGAAAGCACTACTTTTGACAGGTACAGCTGTGAAAGCACTACTTTTGACAGGTACCGCTGTGAAAGCACTACTTTTGACAGGTACTGCTGTGAAAGCACTACTTTTGACAGGTACAGCTGTGAAAGCACTACTTTTGACAGGTGCCGCTGTGAAAGCACTACTTTTGACAGGTACCGCTGTGAAAGCACTACTTTTGACAGGTACTGGACTAGTGAAAAATGCCTGTCCTGCCACTTTCTCCTTCAACAATGGAAATCAAATGTCACAAGGGACCGATTTTAAAAAGTAATTAAAATGACTTCATCGAACAACATGGACAAATGAATCACAAAACAAAACATGATACGTTTCTACCTCTCAGGTCTTCTTCAGGCAAGATAAACAACATTCAGGACAACGAAAATGAAGAATGAGCAATCACTTGTCTTTGTTGAATTCTTTGAGTGTTATTCATCTTGTCTGAAGAAGACCTACAACGTCGAAACACATCATGTTTTGTCTTGTGATTTGTTTGTCCATGTTGTTCAGTAATTACTTTTTATCACTTCTTTAGATCTACACCTGTGGTTGCCTTGCTTTGCAACTAACAAGGGACTAAGTCAAAACTGTGGGATAGGTGGAGAAGAATGTGGACACCCTGCTCATGAAGATAAGTCACAGTGGTTTTGACTGTGATGACTGATATTACTATGAAGTAGCAAGGTTCTACTGGTTGTAACAGCTGGGTGTTGCTCATGTATGGATTTCCTCTCTTTGTGAAGATGGTTCCCTACACAATGAGCACTGAGTGCGCCCTTCTCTTCATGAAGATGGTTCCCTACACAATGCTCACTGAGTGTGCCCTTCTCTTTGTGAAGATGGTTCCCTACACAATGCTCACTGAGTGTGCCCTTCTCTTTGTGAAGATGGTTCCCTACACAATGCTCACTGAGTGTGCCCTTCTCTTTGTGAAGATGGTTCCCTACACAATGCTCACTGAGTGTGCCCTTCTCTTTGTGAAGATGGTTCCCTACACAATGCTCACTGAGTGTGCCCTTCTCTTTGTGAAGATGGTTCCCTACACAATGCTCACTGAGTGTGCCCCTTCTCAGCCAGAACATCAACAATGATGGGACCACTGTTACTAAAAGAAAACAGAAAAAAAAAACATATTCTGACTCTGACCACATGTCTGTAAAACAACTCTATGCATGAGCAGATGCCCTCATCTGATTCAACCGCCTGTTGGGGATACAGTAACATGATATGCAAGTTCCATCATGTGTGATCACATCACATAGGCTTTGTCATCACATCACACAGGTTTTGCTTTGTCATCACATCACACAGGCTTTGTCATCACATCACACAGGCTTTGTCATCACATCACACAGGTTTTGCGATCACATCACACAGGCTTTGTCATCACATCACACAGGTATCACATCACACAGGCTTTGTCATCACATCACACAGGTATCACATCACACAGGCTTTGTCATCACATCACACAGGCTTTGCGATCACATCACACAGGCTTTGTCATCACATCACACAGGCTTTGCTTTGTCATCACATCACACAGGCTTTGCTTTGTCGTCACATCAGGCTTTGCTTTGTCATCACATCACACAGGCTTTGCCATCACATCACACAGGCTTTGCCATCACATCACACAGGCTTTGTCATCACATCACACAGGCTTTGCCATCACATCACACAGGCTTTGTCATCACATCACACAGGCTTTGTCATCACATCACACAGGCTTTGCCATCACATCACACAGGCTTTGTCATCACACAGGCTTTGTCATCACATCACACAGGCTGTGTCATCACATCACACAGGCTGTGTCATCACATCACACAGGCTTTGCCATCACATCACACAGGCTTTGTCATCACACAGGCTTTGTCATCACATCACACAGGCTTTGTCATCACACAGGCTGTGTCATCACATCACACAGGCTGTGTCATCACATCACACAGGCTTTGTCATCACATCACACAGGCTTTGTCATCACACAGGCTTTGTCATCACATCACACAGGCTGTGTCATCACATCACACAGGTATCACATCACACAGGCTTTGTCATCACATCACACAGGCTTTGTCATCACATCACACAGGCTGTGTCATCACATCACACAGGCTTTGTCATCACATCACACAGGCTTTGTCATCACATCACACAGGCTTTGTCATCACATCACACAGGCTTTGCGATCCACCTGGCTCAAACAAGGGCAGTAAACTGCTGAAACATTCTACCTCTTTTTTTTTCTGATCCTCTGTTCATAAATCGGTCTAGCAGCTATTTTTCAGCCTAGATCCTGTCGCCAAATAGTTTCAACTGTCAGGCTACAGGCCTCGTTTACTTCATGGACAGAAATATGAATGCTTCTTCCACCTATTCTTTTACCAACACTGAACACTTCTTCCACCTATTCTTTTACCAACACTGAACACTTCTTCCACCTATTCTTTTACCAACACTGAACACTTCTTCCACCTATTCTGTTACCAACACTGAACACTTCTTCCACCTATTCTTTTATCAACACTGAACACTTCTTCCACCTATTCTGTTACCAACACTGAACACTTCTTCCACCTATTCTGTTACCAACACTGAACACTTCTTCCACCTATTCTGTTACCAACACTGAACACTTCTTCCACCTATTCTTTTATCAACACTTCTTCCACCTATTCTTTTACCAACACTTCTTCCACCTATTCTTTTATCAACACTTCTTCCACCTATTCTTTTACCAACACTGAACACTTCTTCCACCTATTCTTTTATCAACACTTCTTCCACCTATTCTTTTATCAACACTGAACACTTCTTCCACCTATTCTTTTACCAACACTTCTTCCACCTATTCTTTTATCAACACTTCTTCCACCTATTCTTTTACCAACACTTCTTCCACCTATTCTTTTATCAACACTGAACACTTCTTCCACCTATTCTTTTATCAACACTTCTTCCACCTATTCTTTTACCAACACTTCTTCCACCTATTCTTTTATCAACACTGAACACTTCTTCCACCTATTCTTTTATCAACACTGAACACTTCTTCCACCTATTCTTTTATCAACACTTCTTCCACCTATTCTTTTATCAACACTGAACACTTCTTCCACCTATTCTTTTATCAACACTTCTTCCACCTATTCTTTTATCAACACTGAACACTTCTTCCACCTATTCTTTTATCAACACTTCTTCCACCTATTCTTTTATCAACACTTCTTCCACCTATTCTTTTATCAACACTTCTTCCACCTATTCTTTTATCAACACTGAACACTTCTTCCACCTATTCTTTTATCAACACTTCTTCCACCTATTCTTTTACCAACACTGAAGTTAGTTGGTTCCTGACACAGGCTGCTGTGGATTTTAGATGTCTTCAATGTCAATGTTCTCACTCTGATTAGAGCAAACCATCTACAGACTCTGTAAAAAGACACACCACTACCCTATAAACCTACAGACTGTGTAAAAAGACACACCACTACCCTATAAACCTACAGACTGTGTAAAAAGACACACCACTACCCCATAAACTGTTTCTAATTCGGCATGAATTTTCACTTGCTCTCTGCAAAGTTTCCACCTGATAAAATGTTGAAACATATTTCATCCTTTTTTTTCTTTAATCCAATTTTAGAAGGCTCAGCTATTCATATTATTTTATTGATGATGTATAGAAACCTGTATCACTGATGAATTATTCTCTCCTTTTGCTTCACCATAGCCTGCTCAGTTTTGAAGGCCAGAGCACACACACACACACACACACACACACACACACACACACACACACACACACACACACACATCAAAACCATACTTGACATCAGGTAATGACTTTGTCTAAACTGAATAACAAACAACTGGTAATAAAGAATGAAGCACCTATAATCAAATGGTGAAGATCAAACCTTTTTACCTTGCTCTTGCATCTAGGATGGAAGATAGAGAGTTGACTTTAATTCAGTTATGGCATGAATATTACAAGCAGTCAGGTAAAAAAAAAAAAAAAAGCCGAGTCATCCTCAGGAAATACATGAAGATCTGCATTAACTAGTTACCTACAATAATGAAAATTTCATGAATTTTATTTTAGCTCATAAAATCATGCGTGTCTGTCCAAAGGCGCTACTCTACAACTTCACAGAGGTGCCAACTCTCCCTGTAGAACATCTTAAGAAAAAAAAAGTATGTACACTTTGCAAATCTGACAATAAATAGTTTCACTCAGTCAGTGTTTCTATGCCTATGCACTGCATGTAAGTGCATGAAAGTGTCCAACGTACGTGCATGTAAACACACCTTTGTTAACTAGCGAAAGTGAGTGACAAATGCAGCTCACCTGTGCGGACTTCCCCAGTCGAATCAGCTGAGTTACAGCATGTCTGGCAGCTCTGGGACCACCACGCAGGGAGCGCTCAGGTGAGACCTGCAGTTCACTCATCAGGCCGTCTGTCAGCTGTTTGACTCGGTGGTCAATCCTCGCTCTGCCCACAGTGCCGCTTCTTCAAGAACTTGTATGACAATGAGATGCAACAGCAGTCCTCAACTGTATTGGGATGTGTGTGGAACATTCACACCGTCTTATGTGCATATAGAAAGGCAAACTTGCATATTAGAACAAGCGTATGCACATCACAAGGGAATAAGTCCTGGCGTGCACAGGGATATGTGTGGAACAATCACACATTTTTTACATGCATGTACAAACACATATTTACAATTTACATACTTCCAAGTGAACATGCGCGCGCACACACACACACACACACACACACACACAAACACACACACACACTCAACACACACACACACACACACACACACACACACACACACACACACACACACACACACAAACACAGAGTCATGCACTCACACATACACATATCTGTCTATCCATGTAATTTTCTTCAAGGGCCAAATGCTTCAACAATTAGTAATATGAGCCAGTTGTTAGTGATGATAAACAGACTTGCATTAGCTACTTATCATAATGCCATCATTTACTAATAGGTATGTGAATGTGTGCATATATCTAATACCCATCTAAACACACAAAAAAACTCAGATTCACACACAAACACACACACACACGTAGGACTTGCCCCCTCCTCTTCTCCCCCCCCCCGCATTCTATAACTAACTCACTTGTACTCCTTTAGGGCTGGACCCTTGGGACAATCCTTCAGGAACTTTGTCACTAAAAACACAAACAAAACATTACATGAAAAAATAAATTGATATTTCTCAAAACTTGAGGCATTGTGGTGTGTACAAATTTGCTCAACACATAATTTCTTCAGAACACATTTTCTGGATAACAACTACTGTCACTTTGCTGGGAATGACTCAAAGAAAGAAATGCGATAAAATGTGTCTGCACTCTTGTTTTCATTTCATAAAGTGTGAATGATGTGAGACTGTCATTTTCTTCAAACAAAATATCATCTGGCTGACTCAAAGAAAGAAATATCATCAAATGTGTTTGCTTTTTTGCTTTCATTTCATAAAGTGTGAATGATGTGAGACTGTCATTTTCTTCAAACAAAATATCATCTGGCTGACTCAAAGAAAGAAATATCATCAAATGTGTTTGCTTTTTTGCTTTCATTTCATAAAGTGTGAATGATGTGAGACTGTCATTTTCTTCAAACAAAATATCATCTGGCTGACTCAAAGAAAGAAATATCATCAAATGTGTTTGCTTTTTTGCTTTCATTTCATAAAGTGTGAATGATGTGAGACTGTCATTTTCTTCAAACAAAATATCATCTGGCTGACTCAAAGAAAGAAATATCATCAAATGTGTTTGCTTTTTTGCTTTCATTTCATAAAGTGTGAATGATGTGAGACTGTCATTTTCTTCAAACAAAATATCATCTGGCTGACTCAAAGAAAGAAATATCATCAAATGTGTTTGCTTTTTTGCTTTCATTTCATAAAGTGTGAATGATGTGAGACTGTCATTTTCTTCAAACAAAATATCATCTGGCTTGTGCATCACAAGAATACAGTCTCTGCCATCATCCATATATTCTAACTGCTTACTGATAAATATTATGAACGAACATTGTACATCGCAGAGACACACAGACTTATCTTCAAAATCATTTGGTCATTTCTTGTCTGTTACATGTTTACTAATCATGACCAACAGACAAAAGCACTAAAATGACTCAAACAATGGTTAAGTCAAAGCAACACAATGCACTGTGCTATTAATTTCTGTGTGGGACATGAGCAACAGTTCTGAAAGTCAAACACAAACAACCGATCTCCGAGTCCTAAACAAATGACAAATCCTTAAGCCAAAAGCTATGCACTAGTGACAAATGTATCTTAAATGTTGTACACATGCAACCAAGTTCTGAGGATGTTGTACTCTGCCAGAAATGTCGTTTGTTATACAGAATGGTGAATGTTTCAAACAATCAGCAGTCTGGGCTTCGAATAAACAATAATGCCAACACACAGGCACCCTTAGTTGCGTTGATTTGTTTGCTAACTTAAGATCTTTACCTGTTATCATTCGAAAGTGAGCTAAAATTCCACAAAACACACTGACTCCTGTCATACAAAGAAAACAGAATCCAGTCATGCAAACAACACTTGCCACCAATTCACACACTCAGAGCTGTAAATTCTCCTGAGCTAGAGGATGTAATATCTTGCTCTGCCAATGAGCTCTGCATGTTTGCACTGGCCTGGTCATGGCACCAACTGACCAGGTACCCTGAGTCCACGTCTCAAAAAAATACCGTGTGGTCAGTGGCAGACAGGGAATGTCATCTGGTTTGGTGATTTTGGCAGCAACTGTTGGTGACTGAATATATCCACTACTACATGCCACTGGAAGTGAAAAGCTGTAGCTTCATGGTGACACATGTGGCAGAAAGCTTGTATTGCCTGTTATCATGGAAGAAATGAGGTTTTCTTCAAACACATGTGAGCATGTGTGACCCTAGTGGGGGGAAGACTAGAGTCAGACAGCTCATGTAGGCGAGTGACGGGCGGCGATTCCGGGCGCATCCCGTCACCCGTGCTGGTTCGTGCCTCGGCAAGGGTCCCCAGGGGCCGAAGGTCACGCCACACAGCATGATAGTGAGAAGTGTCGCCGTGCGTCTGAAGGGAAGGAGGCAAGCTGTCCGAAGGGGAGGGGGAGGGAGAGATCGAATGGGAACTCTTAGCTCGGCTCTTCCCTTGGAGGGGAGCCTTGCCTGTAGATTTTTTAGAAATGTCAAATGAGAGACATTGAGCAGCAATAGGGCAGCTTGCCTTCTTACCTTCAGACGCAGTGATCGTGCATCTGCCGGTCGGGTAGAGGAGGAACGGTCGCGCGTCCCCTCCGCGGACCCCCCTTCTACACCGACTGTACGTTCTTCCACGGGAGGAACGGACTGCCCCAAGGAATCGACCGGCAGGTCCTCCGGGCAGTGAACAACTTCAGAAAGGCTAAGTGGCTTGACCCGTCTCAGTCCTTCGCCATGTTGGGCTCTGGCGGCAGGGCAATCACGGAACACATGACCACAAAGTGGAGACAAGTTGGTCAACTAATCACTAAAATTCGATCGACCTAGTGCTACAGCACTGTAAATAAGCACCTGTGATAGTGAACCGAGAGATCGTAAGATACTCGACCACAGCACAATGGATCGAGAATTGGACAAAAACTCGATCACAGTACTAGAAGCTAATTATGGAATGCGAGATCGCGAGGAACTCGATCGATCTGCACTAGTGCACAGACAATAAGTCTACGGTGCTACTAACGGACAAAAAACTCCGTAACTAACCCAGGTACAACACACGTGGATGGCACACGGTGAGGCAAAATGGCCGACGACGACCGGCGAGGAGGGAAATAGCGGTCCGAGGGACCAGCGAATGTTAGATCGGCAAAGAAATTTACCGGTGGAGCGTGAGACAGAAAACAAACGCGCAAGGCACCAAAAGCCGGTAAAAGGCAAGAGTAATTTATGAGGATGATAACACAGTGAGGGGAAATGATGTTGCCCCGGCGTGGGTGACAATTTTGGCAAGGCGATGAAAAGACAAAGTCGCAATATCGACACGACAATCGTACAAATTGGCGAGAGCAATAGCGTGAATGAAATAAAACCTGGCCAACCAACGCCTCACACGGCAAGTGTACCCAGGGTTCAGTGCAAGCCGCAAACTGAATAAGTAAAGAAAGCCAACACACAACAATCTTTACACAAGGCAGAAGAAAGGCGAGACAGAGCACAAGACTTATCTTGCTTAGGCTGCAGGCCGAAGAAGAATGAGGAACAGGAAGCGTACTTCAGCTTTCTGCCTACGGTGGAAGTAGGGTGGGCGTCATGTGACTGTCTTATTACTGCATTAGCCACAAAAAATTTCGGCCTGGCAGAGCTAACTAACTGCCGTTGAATGCTATGGTCTGACATGGTAAAGTATATGATGCCAAATAACATTTCTGTAAAGCTATCTGACTTTTAAAAAACTAAATCATTTTACTAAATCATATCAACAGGTGACACTTCAGGGATGATCTTTTGAAAATGGCCATACATAACCACTTAGATTCTGACTCCCCATGCACAACCACCTGCGGAAAGTGACTCCACATCTCGATAACATACACCTTATCTGGGAATGGTTAAGCCTTAACATGCTGTATTTTGAGCCATTAGCTTCAAATTATGAGGGTACCATTTGGTCTGGGGCTTCATATCAAGCCAAAAAGGTTTTTAACGAATAACTTTATCCATTACCAGTCTGATATACTTGCTTTTTACTCAAAATGTGAATCGTTATGGACTTGGAACTTGTTTTTTGTTCTGATTGTTTCTAAACAGTATTCCTCCAATTTCATGATCTGTCTGGCACCCTAAGATTAGCACGTTACATATGAAACAAAATATCATTGTTAAACGGATCTTTTTTTTACATTCCTCAAGTATTTATTTTCTGCACAAACAACAAAAAAGATGTAAGCATCAAAGAGAAAATGACAGAGAGTGTGCGTGTGTGTATCTGAACGTGTGTGCTAGTGTGATGAGACTGTGCATGCATGGATGAAAGTGTACGCATGCACAGGTATAACAAAAACCACCTCACCCTTTTCAATCGTATCGACTGCCCCTTCAAAGTTCCTCTGAGCAATCTGCATGTCCAGATCTTCTGGCAGCTCCTGGAGCCAATCAGTTTGAAGAAAATCTGTATCCATGGTAACTGGTTCCTCCTCCATGGCATCTTTTGCACCTGCTGCAAGATGGTGACAAGGTAGGCTTAAAGTGCTGTCTTCTGATTTACGAGTAAGGAAAGTTCAATAAATGTGGACATATAAACACCTGAAAACCACTCTTGTCCCTGAACACAATTACTCTACAACTTGTTAAGTAACACTTACAGAAACACCAAATTTTCATTCGGTGTTTCACAGACACACAACATACAACCACAAAATGACCATGAACATGTCACAGCCAGCTTCTTTCAACTATCTAAAAAGGTGCCTTCCATGAAGTAAGTGGAAAATACACTAACAAATCAGCCCTTTAACAATCATCAAATGATTCTTGGTTTCACAATCCAGGAGTAACACAGACATACTCTGCCTGTCATGGGGAGGGGTTGTGGGGGAGGGAAGTGTAGACATACTTTGCCTGTCATGGGGAGGGGTGGTGGGGGAGGGAAGTGTACACATACTTTGCCTGTCAAGGGGAGGGGGGGGGGGAGTATAGACATACTTTGCCTGTCAAGGGGAGGGGTGGTGGGGGAGGGAAGTGTAGACATACTTTGCCTGTCATGGGGAGGGGGGGGGGGGGGGAGTATAGACATACTTTGCCTGTCATGGGAGGGGTGGTGGGGGAGGGAAGTGTAGACATACTCTGCCTGTCATGGGGAGGGGTGGTGGGGGAGGGAAGTGTAGACATACTCTGCCTGTCATGGGGAGGGGTGGGGGGAGTATAGACATACTTTGCCTGTCATGGGGAGGGGTGGGAGGGGAAGTGTAGACATACTTTGCCTGTCAAGGGGAGGGGTGGTGGGGGAGGGAAGTGTAGACATACTCTGCCTGTCATGGGGAGGGGTGGTGGGGGAGGGAAGTGTAGACATACTCTGCCTGTCAAGGGGAGGGGTGGTGGGAGGAAGTGTAGACATACTCTGCCTGACAAGGGGAGGGGTGGTGGGGGAGAAGTGTAGACATACTCTGCCTGTCATGGGGAGGGTGGGGGGAGGGAAGTATAGACATACTTGCCTGTCACGGGGAGGGGTGGTGGGGAGGAATTATAGACATACTTTGCCTGTCATGGGGAGGGGGGGGGGGGGAGTGTAGACATACTTGCCTGTCAGGGAGGGGTGGTGGAGGAAGTTAGACATACTTTGCCTGCATGGGGAGGGGTGGTGGGGAGGAAGTTAGACATAACTTGCCTGTCATGGGAGGGGTGGTGGGGAGGGAATGTAGACATACTCTGCCTGTCATGGGGAGGGGTGGGGGGAGGGAAGTGTAGACATACTCTGCCTGTCATGGGGGGGGTGGTGGGTGTAGGAGGGGGTGGGGAGACATACTCTGCCTGTCAGGGGAGGGGTGGTGGGGGAGGAAGTGTAGACATACTTGCCTTCATGGGGAGGGTGGTGGGGAAGTGTAGACATACTCTGCCTTCATGGGGAGGGGGTGGGAGGGAAGTGTAGACATACTCTGCCTGTCATGGGAGGGTGGGGGGGGTATTAGACATACTTGCCTGTCATGGGGAGGGTGGTGGGGAGGGAAGTGTAGACATACTCTGCCTGTCATGGGGAGGGGGGGGAGGAAGTGTAGACATACTGCCTGTCATGGGGGGGGGGGGAGTAAACATACTTTGCCTTCATGGGGAGGGGTGGGGGAGGGAATGTAGACATACTCTGCCTGTCATGGAGGGTGGGGGAGTATAGACATACTTTGCCTTCATGGGAGGGTGGTGGGGGAGGAAGTGTAGACAACTCTGCCTGTCATGGGGAGGGTGGGGGAGGAAGTAGACATACTTGCCTGTCAGGGAGGGTGGTGGGGGAGGAAGGAGACATACTTGCCTTCATGGGAGTGGTGGGGGGAAGTTAGACATACTTGCCTGTCATGGGAGGGGTGGTGGGGGGGGAAGTGAGACATACTTTGCCTGTCATGGGAGGGGTGGTGGGAGGAAGTGTAGACATACTTCCTGTCAGGGGAGGGTGGTGGGAGGGAAGTGTAGACATATTGCCTGTCAGGGAGTGGGTGGGGGGGGTAGTAAGACATACTTTGCCTGTCATGGGAGGGGGGGGGGAGGAAGTGTAGACATACTCTGCCTGTCATGGGGAGGGTGGTGGGGAAGTTAGACACACTGCCTGTCAGGGAGGGTGGGGGGAGGGAAGTGTAGACATACTTGCTGTCATGGGGGTGGGGGGGTGGGTAGACAACTTGCCTGTCATGGGGGGGGGGGGGATAGAAACTTTGCCTGTCATGGGAGGGTGGGGAGAATGAGACAACTCTGCCGTACATGTGAGGAGGTGTGGGGAGGGAAGTGTAGACATACTTGCCTTCATGGAGGGTGGAGAAGTTAGATACCTGCGTCAGGATGGGTGGGGGGGAAGTAAGACATACTTGCCTGTCAGGGAGGGTGGGGGGGAGTAAGGAAGGACATACTTTGCCTGTCAAGGGGAGGGGGGTGGTGGGGGGGGAGGAAGTGTAGACATACTGTGTAGAGCATACTTGGCTGGGTCATGGGGGTGGGGGGGGGGGGAAGGTAGATAGTATTAAGTGTCTGAGCGTTTGGGGGGAAGTGTAGACATTACTGCCTGTCCATGGGGAGGGGTGGGTGGGGGAGGAAAGTGTAGAACATACTTGCCTGTCAAGGGGGGGTGGGGGGGGGGAGGGAAAGGTAAGACATACTTTGCCTGCATGGGGGAAGGGGTGGTGGGGGGAGGGGAAGTGTAGAACATACTCTTGCCTGTCATGGGGAGGGGTGGGGAGGAGGGAAGTGTAGACATACTTTGCCTGTCATGGGGAGGGGTGGTGGGGGAGGGAAGTGTAGACATACTTCTTGCCTGTCATGGGGAGGGGTGGTGGGGGAGGGGAAGTGTAGACATACTCTGCCTGTCATGGGGAGGGGTGGTGGGGAGGAAGTGTAGACATACTCTGCCTGCAAGGGGAGGGGTGGTGGGGGAGGGAAGTGTAAGACATACCTGCCTGTCATGGGGAGGGGTGGGGGGGGGAAGTATAGACATTACTCTGCCTTGTCACGGGGAGGGGTGGTGGGAGGAATATAGACATACTTTGCCTGTCCATGGGGAGGGGTGTGGGGGGGGGGGTGTAGACATTACTCTGCCTGTCATGGGGAGGGGTGGTGGGGAGGGAAGTTAGACATTACTCTGCCTGTCCATGGGGAGTGGTGGTGGGGGAGGAAGTTAGACATACTCTGCCCTGTCATGGGGAGGGTGGTGGGGGGGAGGGAAAGTGTAGACATACTCTGCCTGTCATGGGGAGGGGTGGTTGGGGGGGAGGGAAGTGTAGACATACTCTGCCTGTCATGGGGAGGGGTGGTGGGGGGGAGGGAAGTGTAGACATACTCTGCCTGTCATGGGGAGGGGTGGTGGGGGAGGGAAGTGTAGATGTACTCTGCCTGTTGTGGGGAGGGGTGGTGGGGGAGGGAAGTGAAGACATACTCTGCCTGTCATGGGGAGGGGTGGGGGGGGGGGGGAAGTGTAGACATACTTTGCCTGTCATGGGGAGGGGTGGTGGCAGGGGGAAGTGTAGACATACTCTGCCTGTCATGGGGAGGGGTGGTGGCGGGGGGGAAGTGTAGACACACTCTGCCTGTCATGAGGAGGGGTGGTGGGGGAGGGAAGTGTAGACATACTCTGCCTGTCATGGGGAGGGGTGGTGGGTGGGGAGTGTAGCCATACTCTGCCTGTCATAGGGAGGTGTGGTGGGGGAGGGAAGTGTAAGAGAGGCACAGTGGAGAAGCATAGCTATAAAAAGAAACCATCAATGATGGAGGGCCGTAGAGGGAAACCTTTCTCCCACCAGAAAACCCTCCCAGGAAGGCGCAGAAGACAGTCGCATCCTGGACCCAAATGAGAGGTAGAGCCACTTGATCAGGGTACACTGGAATATGTGGTCTGTCTGAGTAACTACAGTTAGGCAGATGGACTCCTTGGAACACTGCGACTGTCACAACAAAGCTTGAAGCCGGACATTGGTCAGCACAGAGGAAGCAGCAGCAGCAGCACAAGGCCAGTACAGGGCTTGCAGCAGAGACCCCTCAAGCTGTTATGAGTCACCATGTCATTGAACAGTGTGTTAGCACCTGCACCACTGGATAGTTGGCACCCCATCAAAGTGACTGCAGTCAGGGAGGCAGTGGGGTGCCAAGCTGAGTGATGACAGTGTGTTCACACCTTCCTTGACCAGTCTCCAAAACAGGAAAGGAGAGGGGGCAGAGGGCCTGTGCAATCCATCTCTGACTGATCAAGGGCTATTGGAGGCTTGTGTAGCCAGACTGATCAAGAGGTATTGGAGGCTTGTGTAGCCAGACTGATCAAGAGGTACTGGAGGCTTGTGTAGCCAGACTGATCATGGGATACTGGAGGCTTGTGTAGCCAGACTGATCAAGGGCTATTGGAGGCTTGTGTAGCCAGTACCCGGCTCATTACTTGAATTGTCATCATGTCAGTGAGAGTGGAACAAGCCATCAGCCCCCCACCCCCACACCCTTCCCCTCCCCCCCTTACCCTCCTCCCCAGTTTGACACCTTGACCCACGAACGGTGCATGAACACACACCAGAGTGAACCTCTACTCCTTCTACGTTAACACACACCACGATCCACATGCATCACATACTTTGTGCATGTTTTGGTAACAGATGGGGATCTAGACTCAAGGCCCCTGAGGATGGGGACGATTCAGATTCAAATTCCCCCAGACAGATGAGCTGGGTCCCTGTTGCTGGCAGCGAGACACACCTGAGGATGGGGACGATTAAGATTCAAATTCCCCCAGACAGATGAGCTGGGTGCTTGTTGCTGGCAGCAAGACACACCTGAGGATGGGGACGATTCAGATTCAAATTTCCCCAGACAGATGAGCTGGGTGCTTGTTGCTGGCAGCGAGATACATCTGAGGATGGGGACGATTAAGATTCAAATTCCCCCAGACAGATGAGCTGGGTGCCTGTTGCTGGCAGCGAGACACACCTGAGGATGGGGACGATTCAGATTCAAATTCCCCCAGACAGATGAGCTGGGTGCCTGTTGCTGGCAGCGAGACACACCTGAGGATGGGAATGATTAAGATTCAAATTCCCCCAGACAGATGAGCTGGGTGCATGTTGCTGGCAACAAGACACACCTGAGGATGGGGATGATTAAGATTCAAATTCCCCAGACAGATGAGCTGGGTGCTTGTTGCTGGCAGCGAGACACAATCAACTTAGAAGAGTACCAAAGCAGGCAGGAGACAAAACGAGGATAGAGAGTTTGATCATTAATCAATAGGAGAATAGTATAATAACTAGAGAATAACAGAGAATAGTCAAATGGATCAGTCCTGAACCTACTAGAAAAGAACACAAGTGGGTCAACCAAGCCACAAAATAAAGGAAAAAAAAAAACATGCACTGCAGTCAAGACAGAGATAGGCCAACACAATGCAAAGCATTATGGGTAAAGCAGCAATTGTATTTGGCTGTAGAAATATGAAACCAGCGATGACTTCGCATTGTCTGCCAAAGACAGAAGATGGTGAGCATGGTCTCTTTATTGTGTTAGCCAAGAAAGTTAAGCTGAAAAGAGCTGATCAACTGCTTTAGCTGGTAAGAGATTAACAAGATACAGCATAATGATCCAAAACACAATTATTGGAAAATATACAAACAAATTAACCCTTTAAACAACTATTTAAAAATTTCACACTTGCAGTTCATGGAAAATAAACAAACTAACCAATCCTTTACACAACCATTCTACAATTTCACACTCACGGCTCGGAAAACTGGTTTTTTCGCCAGTTGGTGAGAGGGGGGATGGGCTCAGCTGATCAGACAGACGATTGTTGGCTTCCTTCTTCTGCTTGTCCTTCAGAGCCTTTTTCTTCTTCGTGTCTTCCAGAATGTCCAACCACTGGCGCTGTCAGCATAACAACGGAGGTGATGGTAACGTCTTGATGTGTGTGTGTGTGTGTGTGTGTGTGTGTGTGTGTGTGTGTGTGTGTGTGTGTGTGTGTGTGTGGTGGGTGGGTGTGCGCGCGCGCGTGTGCATGTAGAAAGCCCACATTTTTGAAAGCCAATAAAACTAACATAACTTGGGACAAGTAGATGATTATAATACTGAGTGAGGCTGAATAATATGGATCTTTTCTGTACATGTTGAGCCAGGCCACCCCAAAAAGACCACAGATCAGTTCCTTTTGAGTGTCTTTCTAATACTACGGCTGAAATAATGTTGATCATTTTCTGTACATGTTGAGCCAGGCCACCCCAAAACAAACACAGATCAGTTCCTTTTGAGTGTCTACACAAATTAATGAGAAATCAAGCAGTCACAGACATTTCAAATTTTGTCAGGTCTGATATTTCTAAGTTAACCAATGAGAAAGAGAGAGACAAAGGCACAGTGAGACTAACAGAAAGTGAGACAGAGGGACAAAGAGTGACAGAGAGTGAGAGAGACATGACTTCTTTATATCTCCCAGAACGTCCAGCCATTAGAACTGCCAACATAGCCATGATGATGACGTTTATGTCTAATTTCTAAATTGTGTGGAGGAAAGAGAACATTGTGAGTCTCCAGAAGAGGGAAGAAAAAAAACAAAAACAAATGCACACTCATACAAACATAAGGAAAGTAAAAGAGAAAACAGAATGAGGCAGAAAAAGATAAAGACAAAAAGATTTAATAACATTTTCTTTAAAGGAAAAAAACCTGCAGACAGATGCAGACATGGAAAGACACTCACAACTTCTATGTTGGTATACATACATAAGCGCTGACAGTTTATCAGTTTTACTGATTCATATTTTCAAGTGTCTGCTATACCATGCCAGCTTTTTTAGTTTCTTCTCTGTTTGCTTATGCTCAAAATCTTCAATCTCTTTTATCCTTACATTCAGTAAATTTAAAATCACTTAAAGGCCATAATAAACACAATTTCTTGCCTTTTGTCTGGCTACATATCTCCTCAACCAACCGTTCCGGCTCAAACCAATGTACTAAAATGTTACAGCTTAGCCCTGAAAATCTTACAGTTAATCTTCTTTCAAAGTTTTCTTTTTCTTTTTTGTTCTTGTTCCCCCTTTTTTTTTAATATTTGGACTAACCAGACAAACAGCAAGATGCAGTTCTTTGTTTTCAAAATGTCACTGCCAAACTTCCATCAAATTTGTATTTCTTTGTTGACCCCACATCCAGGGGCGTATCACTCAATGTTTAAAGTGTTCAGCTTTGGAGCTGATGTTTTTCAGTTTGAACCACTCAAGGGGGCGGTGGATTTTTTTTTTTATGTTGAAAACTCTCTCTGTTCACCTTGAAATAAATGGGCACTGAATAATTCACCTCATCGAAGGTTAAGGCTGAAGAATAATAAGGATGGGCTCCATCTTCCACAATGAAGTGCTCCAGACATGGTAAATCTTTCAGAGTTCACACCTTCTCTCACCATAAGGCTACAGTGTTTTAACCTTTAACATTTGGGTAGTATGCGGTAAAAAAAAAAAAAAAGACTGTGAGAAAACTGGCTGTAGCAAATGAGATAAAAGTAATCAAGATTTTTTTAAAAATGTCGTGAAACAACTGAATAACTTAAGCAGTCTACCTTGGACTTGGCACTGTCAGCCTGATACATGCGTGTTTCAGGAAACATAAGGATCTTGAAGGCGTTTTTCACAGGGCCAGCATCACGCACATTCACCACTGCCAAGCTGTCCAGTTCATACAGCCCTTGGAAACGATAGCGCATCGGACCTCGTCTGAAAACACACACTGTTAGATTAACACATCCTTCTGTACTCTGCATATACAATCAAGCAGATCTGAAACATCACTGAAAGTCTTTCCTTCCATTTCCAACAGAACATCTTTGTAACTTCCTCATATGATCAGTCCCAAATAGCTGATTCACATCCCCCATACATCTCTATCCTGAACTCTCTTATCAAAGATCACACACACACACACACACACACACACACACACACACACACACACACACACTAAAACATATGATCAGTCCCAAACAGCTGATTCAAACCCCCCATACATCTCTTTCCTGAACTCTCTTATCAAAGATCACACACACACACACACACACACACACACACACACACACACACACACACACACACACACAAAAACATATGATCAGTCCCAAACAGCTGATTCAAACCCCCCATACATCTCTATCCTGAACTCTCTTATCAAAGATCACACACACACAACACACACACACACACACACACACACACACACACACACACACTAAAACATATGATCAGTCCCAAACAGCTGATTCAAACCCCCCATACATCTCTATCCTGAACTCTCTTATCAAAGATCCCTCCACACACTCACACAGACTAAAACATATGATCAGTCCCAAACAGCTGATTCAAACCCCCCATACATCTCTATCCTGAACTCTCTTATCAAAGATGACCCCCCCCCCCCCACACACACACACACACACACTAAAACATATGATCAGTCCCAAACAGCCGATTCAAACCCCCCATACATCTCTATCCTGAATTCTCTTATCAAAGATGCCCCCCCCCCCCCCCCCCAACACACACTAAAACATATGATCAGTCCCAAACAGCCGATTCAAACCCCCCATACATCTCTATCCTGAACTCTCTTATCACAGATCTTCCCCCCCCCACCCCCCCCACACACACACACTGAAGGTAAGGAGAGTGGACACACACACACACTGAAGGTAAGGAGAGTGGACACACACACACACACTAAAGGTAAGCAGAGTAGACTCACCGGGTGGCTACCCACGTGGCCATCATCAGACACATACACACACACACACACTAAAGGTAAGCAGAGTGGACTCACCGGGTGGCTACCCACGTGGCCATCATCAGACTATCACTCAGCAGAAACGCATGGGTTCTCTGCATCTGTGCAAAGTTCTCCGGGTCTAACTCCACCAGATCTGTGTCGTGAACCAGGTGACGACCAGGTACCTCTGTTACACTCTGAAACATAAGATAATAACCTGTAACATTGCTGTTATTATCCTTTCCATACTAGGTGAAGATCTGGTACTTCTGTGGCACACTGAAACACAAGATCACAATCTGCCTCACTGCTGTCCAGATCTCATAAACCATGTCATCTTTCAGCAGATTATAGACACACAAAAGTATCCAACATGCAGCAGGATACTTCAAAAGGATATTTTTTTCTTTCTTTCTGCGTACGCAGGCTGATACTCCTGCGGACACTGCCTGTATAGACAGGCAGTGGAGTTTTGTGTGTATGACCGTTTTTTTTTATTCCGCCATTAAGGCAGCCATACTCCATCTTCAGGGAAAAGGATATGACAACACTGACTGCCAAGCCAGAGACACACAAGAGAGATTATTTTGCTTACAGCCCAGCAGACTGCAATGGGCCATATCAGAATGGTCACCTCATTGAAATCAACTCTCAAAACAGAAAACAAAAAAAAAAAAAAAAACCTTCCCCACACGACTCACCGAAAAGAGTTTCTATAAAAAATTTTAAAAAAAACATGCTGGAATTTCATGAAAATCTTTCCTCCTTAAAATCTTGACTCATTCCTGTGCCCTGTGCAGTGTGATGCTCACTCGTGATCATCTCCTCTGTGCCGTGCATGCTGTGATGCACACTCAGTGAATCATTCTCCCTCCCTGTGCCCTGTGCAATGCTGTGATCACACTCAGTGATCATTCTCCCTGTGCCCTGTGCAATGCTGTGATGCTC
The DNA here is from genome assembly GCA_033310375.1 of Conus canariensis. Taxonomy (NCBI): domain Eukaryota; kingdom Metazoa; phylum Mollusca; class Gastropoda; order Neogastropoda; family Conidae; genus Conus; species Conus canariensis. Next base: position 76,640,164 of record CM065718.1, read on the forward strand.
ACTCAGTGAATCATTCTCCCTGTGCCCTGTGCAATGCTGTGATGCACACTCAGTGAATCATTCTCCCTCCTGTGCCCTGTGCAATGCTGTGATACACACTCAGTGAATCATTCTCCCTGTGCCCTGTGCAATGCCGTGATACACACCAGTGAATCATTCTCCCTGTGCCCTGTGCAATGCTGTGATGCACACTCGTGACTCATTCTCACTCCTGTGCCCTGTGCAATGCTGTGATGCATACTCAGTGACTCATTCTCCCTGTGCCCTGTGCAATGCTGTGATACACACCCAGTGACTCATTCTCCCTGTGCCCTGTGCAATGCTGTGATACACACCCAGTGACTCATTCTCCCTGTGCCCTGTGCAATGCTGTGATACACACCCAGTGACTCATTCTCCCTGTGCCCTGTGCAATGCTGTGATACACACCCAGTGAATCATTCTCCTTGTGCCCTGTGCAATGCTGTGATGCCACTCAGTGACTCATTCTCCCTGTGCCCTGTGCAATGCTGTGATGCACACTCAGTGAATCATTCTCCCTGTGCCCTGTGCAATGCTGTGATGCTCACTCAGTGACTCATTCTCCTTGTGCCCTGTGCAATGCTGTGATGCACTCAGTGAATCATTCTCCCTGTGCAATGCTGTGATGCACACTCAGTGAATCATTCTCCCTGTGCCCTGTGCAATGCTGTGATGCTCACTCAGTGAATCATTCTCCCTGTGCCCGTGCAATGCTGTGATGCTCACTCAGTGAATCATTCTCCCTGTGCCCTGTGCAGTGCTGTGATGCACACTCAGTGAATCATTCTCCTTGTGCCCTGTGCAATTCTGTGATACACACCAGTGACTCATTCTCCCTGTGCCCTGTGCAATGCTGTGATGCACACTCAGTGAATCATTCTCCCTATGCCCTGTGCAATGCTGTGATGCTTACTCAGTGAATCATTCTCCTTGTGCCCTGTGCAATGCTGTGATGCACACTCAGTGAATCATTCTCCTTATGCCCTGTGCAATGCTGTGATCACTCAGTGAATCATTCTCCTTGTGCCCTGTGCAATGCTGTGATGCACACTCAGTGAATCATTCTCCTTGCCCGGTGCAATGCTGTGACTCACCAGTGATCATTCTCCCTGTGCCCTGTGCAATGCTGTGATGCACACTCAGTGAATCATTCTCCTGTGCCCTGTGCAATGCCTGTGATGCACACCCAGGGAATCATTCTCCCTGTGCCCTGTGCAATGCTGTGATACACACCCAGTGACTCATTCTCCCTCCCTGTGCCCTGTGCAATGCTGTGATGCACACTCAGTGACTCATTCTCCCCGTGCCCTGTGCAATGCTGTGATGCTCACTCAGTGTCTCATTCTCCCTGTGCCCTGTGTAATGCTGTGATGCTCATCCAGTGGCAGCCTTGTTACTCAAGACTGAGTACAGCACCAGTCACAATAGTCTTACCAGTTCTACCAGTCACTCATGAAGATAAAGGTATACAGTATCATGGTCATAGTAGTGTCTGAAAAGTAAAATGGTGTCAGTGAACATGTCAGCTGATCCTGCTTTTTTTTTTAAGGTCTTTAAATGGGCAGTTGGGCAGTTCAACTGGTAGAGCAGAGAGACTGCACTCCAAGGTTGCGAGTTTGAGGCCCCTGGTGACCAAGACTACAGAATGCCTGAAAGTACAATACACACAGATAACTACGTGGCTACTAGGTTCGGGAAACCATATTCACACACATACACACACATAAATGCATAATAAGCTTCAGAAACCACACACACACACACACACACACACACACACACACACACACACACACACACACAGCAGCCTCCGCTGAATGCCTTTTCCCCCACCACCCTGGTACTGTAGCCTCCCTTACACCTTCCTGTTCCTAATGCACAATACCCCACACTCCACTCACAGAACATCCCTCCACTTTCTCCAGCAGAAAGGCCAGGTTCCTCCGCGTCTCCTCCTCCGGACTCTCCTCCTTCTTCTCCTCCTTTGGACCTTCCACCACCGCTGTCATTGATACATCATAGTCATAGTTCATCCTTGTTCACCACTAATGACAAAGAACACCACTGTCATTGATACATCATAGTCATAGTTCATCCATGTTCACCACTAATGACAAAGAACACCACTGCTGTCACTGATACATCATAGTCATAGTTCATCCTTGTTCACCACTAATGACAAAGAACACCGCTGTCATTGATACATCATAGTCATAGTTCATCCATGTTCACCACTAATGACAAAGAACACCACTGCTGTCACTGATACATTATAGTCATAGTTCATCCTTGTTCACCACTAATGACAAAGAACACCACTGTCATTGATACATCATAGTCATAGTTCATCCATGTTCACCACTAATGACAAAGAACACCGCTGTCACTGATACATCATAGTCATAGTTCATCCATGTTCACCACTAATGACAAAGAACACCACTGCTGTCACTGATACATCATAGTCATAGTTCATCCTTGTTCACCACTAATGACAAAGAACACCGCTGTCATGATACATCATAGTCATAGTTCATCCATGTTCACCACTAATGACAAAGAACACCACTGCTGTCACTGATACATCATAGTCATAGTTCATCCTTGTTCACCACTAATGACAAAGAACACCACTGCTGTCACTGATACATCATAGTCATAGTTCATCCATGTTCACCACTAATGACAAAGAACACCATGCTGTCACTGATACATCATAGTCATAGTTCATCCTTGTTCACCACTAATGACAAAGAACACCGCTGTCATTGATACATCATAGTCATAGTTCATCCATGTTCACCACTAATTACAAAGAACACCACTGCTGTCACTGATACATCATAGTCATAGTTCATCCTGTTCACCACTAATGACAAAGAACACCACTGCTGTCACTGATACATCATAGTCATAGTTCATCCATGTTCACCACTAATGACAAAGAACACCACTGCTGTCACTGATACATCATAGTCATAGTTCATCCATGTTCACCACTAATGACAAAGAACACCGCTGTCATTGATACATCATAGTCATAGTTCATCCATGTTCACCACTAATTACAAAGAACACCACCGCTGTCACTGATACATCATAGTCATAGTTAATCCATGTTCACCACTAATTACAAAGAACACCGCTGTCATTGATACATCATAGTCATAGTTAATCCATGTTCACCACTAATTACAAAGAACACCGCTGTCATTGATACATCATAGTCATAGTTCATCCTTGTTCAGCACTAATGACAAAGAACACCACCGCGCTGTCATTGAAACATAATAGTAATAGTTCATCCTTGTTCACCACTAATTACAAAGAACACCGCTGTCATTGATACATCATAGTCATAGTTCATCCTTGTTCAGCACTAACGACAAAGAACACCACCACTGTCATTAATACACGATAGTAATAGTTCATCCTTGTTCAGCACTAATTACAAAGAACACCACAGCTGACATTAACACATCATAGTCATAGTTCATCCTTGTTCAGCACTAATTACAAAGAACACCACAGCTGACATTAACACATCATAGTCATAGTTCATCCTTGTTCAGCACTAATTACAAAAAGAACACCACAGCTGACATTAACACATCATAGTCATAGTTCATCCTTGTTCAGCACTAATTACAAAGAACATAAAAGTTACATTACGAGCAACAAAGTAGATTCCATAATCAGGAAATCGAGCTTCCTCCACACTTCCTGTTCCCCACCCCATCCCACCCTACACCCCCTGTTCTCTCCACCCCTGTCTCCCTTTCCCTCCCTCCTCCCCCCTCCCCAATTCCTCTCCATCAAAAGGTAAAGCTACCACTGCTTACAAATCAAACAACTCCATAAACATTCATTAGTTCAAACAGTACCCCTCACACACACACATGCACATACGCATATCCATCATGTGACATACGCATATCACACGAGTGTTCTATGAAATACTCACAGTATGGATTCAAATTAAGAAATTATCTACAGTCAAATAGAGCAGATTTGAATTAAAAGAGAACAATACTCCAGACCCTGAAAGAACATTGGTCAAAGGGCCATGTTCTGACAGATGGTATGCTCATGCAATTGTCATTTTTCTGTTATTTGTGAGAAGAATGGATTTATTCACTTTGGCCTTTGTTGGAAAGAAAACATGATGAAGACAAATCATGTCACAAGCTTAAGGTATCTGGTTAAGATCTTGGGTCATAAAATTAAAAAAGCTTATAAACAGTGTCCCATATGATGACATGACAAACTTTTTCATCTCCTCCCCCCTCCCCTTTATCTCCACCCACTTCCATCAGTGTATAGTGACACACAACATTTCCAATAATGTGAGCAAAAGCCGGAGAAACCCACCTTTGTCACTGACCAGGGATAGCTCCATCATGGTGGACATGAGGGATCGTTGTTCTGTCAGCATGGTGCTAAGCTGGTACATCTCTCCTTCCAGGACTGAACCATCACATAGACCACAGTCACAAATTGACTGAATTCTAAACTATTTCAGAGGAAGCAACCTACAGTGTAATGACTATGAAACATCTGTACAGAAGTATAACGAAACTGAAGTAGCTGCACACATGCAAGTTTTCCCAATATTATTTTAGCTACATTTCAGAGTGATCTATGGACAAACCCAGATTTATTTTGTTGTCCTCATTTGTGCCACTACATGCTGATCTCAGCATCCTCTGTCTCCAGACCGAGTGTAGGGTCGTTGAGGCAGCAACCATGACTTGCACCAACATAACATAATTTGTCCATTTGTAAGAGTTTCTCTGTGGCCTTCAGTGAGCTGGTGATATTGTCCTCCATTACTTCTTCTGTCTGCCTCTTCTTTACCCAGCTGGCAGCATTGCTCTACAGAATGATTTACGCTTGGCCAGCTAATCTTGAAACATACATGCACTTATAGATCCTTGTGACCTGACAATGGTGGGCAGGTTCTCACTTGGTCTAACAGCTCTTCTTCTGACCTTGTGGACATTCTCACTTGCAATGTGATATTTGAACTGACAACATTTCATTTCCAGGTTTGGATTCATCTTCTGAAATCTACAGTAAAAGTGTGGATGATGAAACTACTAATTCTCTCACAGATGAAGGTTAATGACCTAGAACTGCCAGATGGTTACAGGCATAGATGAATATCAGTAGTACGCAAAAGGATCAGAAGGATAATATTAGCATGGCAGAAGCGAGATGAAATTAGCATGGAAGTGAATTTAAACCATAGATGTGAACAAGTAGCACTTACAACTTTAAAGGGGGCTTGGAACATAGATAGAAATTAGTTGCACAGAAACTGAAGAGGTTTAGGAGCATAGATGAGGATAAGTATAAGGTTAAGGGCATCTTTTGATGTGACACTGGTAGCTTGAAGGAGGATCAGTACTCGACATGCACAGATGAGGGTTAGAAGCCTGACAGGCAACCTCAAGCACATGAATGGGCTCTAGAACTTAGGAAGCATACATGGAGGCTTGGAGCAGGAGTAGAAAGCTAATGGTTAATACACTAATAATAGCTTGGATCATGAATGAACGACGGCTTGAAGCATGGATCAGATGGCTGAAGATTAGGAGCATACATCCAATGCATGAAGAATAGGAGAATGAATCAGATGAATAAGGGTTATGAGCATTGATGAAGATTAGGAGCATAGGTAAGAATTAGGAGCATGCATCTAATGCATGAGGGATAGATAAGATAAGATAATGTTGCTTATAGCCCAGCCGACCGCAAGGGGCCACATCAGGGCTGTCACCACGTTAAAATCAACTCAAGTCATTTAAAAAAAAAAAAAAAAAAAAAAAAAAAAAAAAAAACCTTTCACACATCTCTTTAAATGACATCGTCTAGAAACGCACCAGAAACTTCGTTAAAAATCTTTCATCCGTAAAATCTTAAATCAGATGAAAAATGTTAATCTCTCTCAAAAACTCAAAGATCACGTCAGGCGGGACATCTCTGAACAGGATTTTCATGGACTCTGCTGTAAAATGTTTGTGTCTCACATCGTGCAAGTCCCAACACTCTAAAAGAATATGTTTCATTGTGAGTGGCACATGACATGGAATGCACCACGGTGCTTCTTCATTCTTTAAAAGGTACGAATGGGTAAAATATGAATGGCCGGTGTGCAGCCGGCACAGAACTGTTTCTTCTTTATGACCACCAGACGCAGATGGGAGGAACTCCTTAAGGTTTGGACGGATCTGAAAGAGTTTGTTATCCGTCTGTGTGTTCCAATCCTCCTGCCAGAGGTCTCTCACATAATCGTCAATTTTGGGTTTCAGATCTGAGCAAGGGATATAAATATTGGACAATTTCTCTCTTGTGGCATTCTTGGCTAAACGATCAACCATTTCGTTCCCTCCGATGCCAACATGACCAGGAACCCAAGCTAGAATAATGTTGTAACCATCCGCTTTCAACTTGCTAAAAAGCTCAAAGAAATATAAAAGTTCTGGATGCTGAAGGTTGCGGCCAGCTATGGCCTCCAAAGCTGACAGCGAATCCGACAGAACCAGAATGTCCCTCTTGGTAGATTGTGAAATTATTTTCAATGCCAGAACCAGAGCAGTAAGTTCAGCAGAATAGACAGAGGCATCTGGAGGTATATGTTTTAACAGTATCTGAGAAGGAGCACCAGGGCAATAGGCTGCACAGGCCACTCCATCCTCAGACTTGGAACCGTCAGTGAAAATTTTCTGACAGGATGGAAATTTTGAACAGAGGTCAGCATACAATGCCTTGTATGCCTGAGAGCTGGTGGACTCTTTACGAAAAGCTGCGAGATCAAAACGAATCTCTGGTGTGAAAAAGGTCCACGGAGGCTGATCCGGAAACTTGGAAAAATCAGACACAACTCCTAGGTCTAGACCTGCATTCCGCGCGTGAGGCTGCATACGAACACCAAACGGCGGAATACAGTTAGGGTTGTTTTCGAATTTGTTTTGAAACTGGGGGTCAAAGACACAGTCATAGGCAGGATTCTGCGGTTCTGAGAACAGTCTGATATAGTAATTTAGAGACATTTTCAGCCTGCGGTTGGACAGTGAGGGTTCACCTGCCTCTGCGTACAGGCTGTACACAGGGGTGGTGCGGAATGCTCCAAGACAGAGACGAAGCCCTTGATGGTGGATAGGGTCCAAGAGTTTCAGATAAGAGGGTCTTGCAGAGCCGTACACAGCACAACCATAGTCCAGTTTGGAGCAGACCAGGGCTCTGTAGAGCTGCAGCAAAGTTTTCTTATCAGCGCCCCAGTCAGTGTGTGCTACGACCCGCAGAATATTCAGAGCTTTCTGGCAAGAGGTTTTGAGGTTTTTGATGTGGCTGAGAAAGTTGAGTTTTTGATCAAAAATAACTCCAAGGAATTTGGCTTCTTTTACAGCTGGAATGGTGGACTTGTCCAGACGAATTTCAGGATCAGCAAAAAATTGACGAAAATTGTGAAAATGGATTGACTGAGCTTTGGTACGTGAGAAGGTAAACCCGTTTTCCTCAGCCCACTGCTGGATCTTGTTGACACAAAGTTGGAGTCGACGCTGTACGCTGGGGTAAGAAGCTCCCACTGCGTACAGCGCAAAGTCGTCAACGAACAGAGAGGACTCAGAGCCCTGGCTTACCGATTTCACAATGTCGTTGATTTTAATGCTGAAAAGAGCAGGAGAAAGGATGCTCCCTTGAGGGACACCCAACTCCTGCCCATGGATGTCAGAGAGTGTGGTGCCAACACGCACCTGGAACTGTCGATCAGCCAAAAAGTTCTGTATGAACAGAGGCAGGTGACCACGGAAACCAAGTCTGTGCAGGTCCAGAAGAATTCCTGATTTCCATGTGGTATCATACGCTTTTTCGAGGTCGAAAAAGATAGCGACCACATGCTGTTTATTGACAAAGGCATTGCGGATGGTGGTTTCCAGACGGATTAGATGGTCAACTGTCGAGTGGTATTTCCGGAAACCGCACTGTTCACTGGCCAAAAGGCCATCGGTTTCCAGCTTCCACATCAGACGGGAGTTGACCATCTTTTCCATCAACTTACAGAGGCAGCTAGTCAGAGCTATCGGACGATAGTTGGAAGGGTTGGTAAGGTCCTTTGCAGGCTTTGGAATTGGAATGATCAGGGCTTTCCGCCAGGAGGGCGGAAAGTACCCTGTGGTCCAGATATGGTTGTATACTTTAAGAAGAGTCTGGAGACAGCTTTCTGGAAAATGCTTCAAAACCTGATAATGAATATCATCCAGACCAGGGGCAGAATCAGTGCAGGTTTGTAAAGCTGTTTTCAGTTCATTGATTGAAAAAGGGAGATTGTAGGCTTCAGAGTTGTCTGATGTGAAATTGTATAAAGATTTCTCTCTGAGTTGTTTGTTTTTTAAAAAGGCTGCAGATTTATTTGAAGATGAGGAGTTCTGTTGGATGGTGGAGGCCAACAGACTGGCAACAGCTTCTTTGTCAGTGATCAGAGCATCGGCAAGTTTCAAGTGATGAATGGAGGGGTTGGTGTTTTTCCCTTTGATTTTTCTGATGATGTTCCAGACTTTTTTCTTTGAAGTTTTTGATGTCAGCCCGGAGCAAAAGTTTCTCCAAGACTGACGTTTACTGATTTTGAAAGTGTGTCTCGATTTGGCGCGGAGTTTCTGATGGGCTCGAGTGTTGGGACCTGAAGGTCGTTGGTATACCCGACGCTGAGCCCGTTTGCGAACTTTTGAAATTTGTTGGCAGTCTAAATTAAACCAGGGTGTTTTGGGCATTTGGAGTTTATTGGAAGACATTGGAATACAGGTTTTAGCACACTTTATCACAGTGTTAGTCAGAGATTCAGCTGGGTCTGGACTCTGAAGAAAATCAACTTCCTGGAATTCTTTCAAAATATTGGTGGCAAAAAGATTCCAGTTGGCCTTCTTATAATTAAGATGTTGTGAGACAGAGATGTTTTCAGTTAATAAGGGTTTTAAAAGAACAGGGAAATGGTCACTTCCGTGCAGATCGTCATGGACAGACCACTCATAGTCCAGGACCAGCAGGGGTCACAAATCGACAAATCTAAACACGAAAGTGAACCTGTGGAAGAGTGGAGGTAAGTTGGAGCTCCATCGTTCAGACAACACAAATCAAAGTCTGAAAGGACATCCTCAAGAAGCAGACCTCTGGATGACGAACTGACACTACCCCGAAGAGGATTGTGACCATTAAAGTCACCCAACAGCAAAAAAGGTCGAGGAAGTTCTCCGATCAGACTGACAAGGTCCTGACGACAAACCAGGACAGAAGGTGGCAGATACAGTGAGCAAACTGTAACAGTCTTGTGGAGAGTGACTCTCGCAGCTACAGCCTGAAGGGAGGTAGTCAGAGCGACAGGACTAAACAGCAAAGTTTTGTGTAAAAGAAGGGCAACACCGCCTGACAGTCCCAATGTGGATGGTTGTGCAGGTTTAGAAAGAATATTAAAGCCAGAAAGAGTGAAGGTCTTCTGGCTTTGAATTTTAGTTTCCTGAAGAGCCACGACGGAAGGTTTTACAGTTTGACACAGAAGTTGCAGCTCCTCAAAATTTGAATTTAGGCCACGGATATTCCAATGGATTAGTTTACTACTATCCATGGTGCAGAGGATGAACAGGAGAGAAGTCAGGTCATCTCCTCGTCATCGTCTGCGTTCAGTGGAGCAAATTTATTGCTTAGTTTCACTGGACTGTTTGGGTCTTCAGACCTTCTGGCAGACTTGCCCACAGGTGAAGAAGGTCTGGATTTTGGAGATGGTGGAGGTTTCTTCCTCATCTCCACCATCTCCACACTTGGTTGAACTCCCTTGCCCGCACGGGCACTGCTCGAGGAAGTTTGAGGCGGGAGGGTTGGCTTTTTCATCTGCCCAGCAGCAGATGGAGTAGACTGCTGGGCAGTCTGAGGGGTGGCGGATTTTTTGCCTCCACCAGGGGCACCCACTTTGGGTTGGGAGGCGGTGGACTTGCTTCCACCAGAGCTTAACGGTCTTTCTTGCAATGTCTTGGTGAAAGTAAAATTGTCAGTCTGGCAGCAGACTGAACGGGTGGAAACTTTCTTTGTAACGGAAGCATAAGAAGACACTGTTGACGTCTGACTGCCAACAACCTGTTTGCGGGCCTCAAAAAACGAAATTTTCTTTTCAGTCTTCACTCTTTGGATGGTGGACTCCTGAACCCAAACAGGGCAGTTGCGTGAAGAGGAGGGGTGGTCGCCACCGCAGTTCGCACAATGAGCCGGGTCTTTACACGGCCCATCATGGGTTGCCTTGCAACAAACACCACACACCTCCTGCCCAGAACAGCGGTCTCTGACATGTCCAAACTTCTGGCATTTGAAACACCTCAACGGGGATGGGACATACAGTTGGACACGTACATTTAAGTACCCGACTTTAATGACTGGAGGCAGCACAGGGTTGCAGAATGTCAGAAAGAGGGTGTTGGTGGGCACTCTTTCTGCACCTTTTTTGACTGTCACCCTATGCACCTCTGTCACACCTTGGGACGCAAGTTCTGTCTTGATCTCCGCTTCCGAGACACCTTTCAAATCCGCATGAGGGATAGGAGAATGAATCAGATGAATAAGGGTTATGAGCATTGATGAGGATTAGGAGCATGGGCAGAGTTACCATGGATCAGATGGACAGACTAACTGAATGATGATGTTACGGGTGAGGGTCAGATATTTACATCAGTTGAAAAAAGGTTACAGCCTTGATGAGGGTTAGGAGCATGGATCAACTGGATAAGACTAAGAGTTAGGAGCATAGATAGTGGATCAGAGCAAACATGATGATTAGACGCAGGAATCTGGTCGACAATATTTTAAAGCATGGGTAAGGATTAGGAAAAGGAGACTGTGAATTAGGAGTAAGGGTGAGGAGTAGCAGCATAAATCTGGCGGATGAGAGTTTGGAAGATGGTGATGCTTAAGGATCATGAAGGTAAGAATTGAAACCATCTATAGACTAAGAATTCGTGATGTAAATCTAATTGGTGAGGGTGACAAACATAAGTCAGGTGGATGACAGACAGGAGATGGCCAGTCTCATAATCTATAAATTGATAAGACCTCTAGATTCTTTCAGAATACCGATGGTAAATTCTTCTTCAAAGTTTATGACATACAAAGCCTCCAAGATAAAATGTATATATCAAATCAATGTTTTCAATGACATCAAAAAGCCCCCAAGATAAACTATATCAAATCAATGTTTTCAATAATTCAAACAACAAATTTGTAATGCGTGCATGCACACACACACACACACACACACACACACACACACACACACACACACACACACACACACACAAATGAAAGATATGAGTAAGGCATAAGAAAGACAAAATATGTAAGGTATGCAAGAAAAGATGTGGGAATATGGGAAAGGCATTTAAATGTGATGAAACATGAAATAAACAGAGAGAGAAAGGGATGAAGAGAAAAAGACAAAAACAGACCTGCAGATACAGACTACAAAATACAGACAAGCAGGCAAGAGGAGACCAAGAAAAGGATGGCTCCATCTCTGGTGCCTTCAAGAGCTTCTGTACTCACTTGAAATCTCTCTTGCTGTTTCAATGAACTGGGAGTAGTTTTTGTAGACATTTTTCTTCAGAGCCTGAGCGGTGTCATCATTTAGAGCATGAACCTTTTGCCGTAACTCCAGAAGCTCACCTTCTCCATCGTTGCTTGCGCTTAGCTTGGCAATGACTGTAAATACAGTTTGGAAATAGTTCTTTTAGCTTGGCAATGACTGTAATTGTAAATACAGTTTTGAAATAGTTATTTTAGATTGGCAAGGACTTAAACACAGTTTGGAAATAGTTCTTTTAGCTTGGCAAGGACTTAAATACAGTTTGGAAATAGTTCTTTTAGCTTGGCAATGACTTAAACACAGTTTCAAAATTAGTTCTTTTAGCTTGGCAATGACTTAGACAGCATGGAAATATTTCTTTTAACTTGGCAATGACTGTAAATACAGTATGGAAATATTTCTTTTTAGCTTGGCAATGACTTAAATACAGTTTGGAAATAGTTCTTTTAGCTAGGCAATGACTGTAAATACAGTTTGGAAATTAGTTCTTTTTGCTTGGCAATGACTGAAATACAGTATGGAATTTGGAAATATTTCTTTTAGTTTTCGCCCACTGGCAATGACTGTAAACACAGTATGGAAATATTTCTTTTCGCTTGGCAATGACTACAGGTAAATACAGTATGGAAATATTTCTTTTAGCTTGGCAATGATGGTAAATACAGTGCGGAAATATTTCTTTTCACATTTAATTATAGCATAAACAACTTTTCATATAGTCGTGTGTGAAAGAACACACACAATTCATGAACTGTATAAAGGGCAAACCAAGAGCAATGGACATGAGGAGGATTTTGTTCTTGTGACATTTTAATGCAGTCAATAAACCACAGAATTAGGTTCAGGTTCAGGTTCATAGGGACAATTCTTTTGCAATTATAGCCAGAACTGGCTTTACATGTCCCTTCTATGTATTATCTGGTATTTGTACGGTCAGGTCTTTAACTCGCTCAAGTCTTTATTTATCATAGTCAAAATAAATAGTCTTCAATCATACACTATCATCGATAGAGCTTTTGAAAAGGTTAGTATTTTGTGCACGTTTAATGTTAGGGTTTAATTTATTCCAAAGATTTGTTACTCTGTTATTTAAAAAAAATTTCCTTAGGTTAGTGCGACAATATTCATGATAAATTTTATCCACACTATTTCTGGTAGTATCAACTCTTGATGCAGTAAAAAAAACTCTGAAATAGGAATATTGTCAACACAATTAAATATTTTATAGACTTGGATCAAATCGCCCCTCACTCGTCTTGTTTTTAGGGTAGGCAGTCCAAGAGCTTTTAACCTACCTTCATAGGGAAGATTTTGCATATTCTTTACAAGCTTTGTTGCTCTTCTTTGTACTCTTTCCAAAGCAGCAGACTGCCTCTTTAATCGAGGATACCAAATTGTGTTGCCATATTCCAAATGTGGTCTAACGAAAGCCTAGTATAGTTTTGTAAAAATATCTTTATCTATGTGAATAAAAGTACGTTTAATTAAATACCAATCATTTTATTAACTTTATTTATAGAGTTCTGAATATGCTTATCGAATACCAGGCCAGAATCGAAAGTGACACCAAGATCTTTTTCATAATTACATGTTGAAATATCTGCGCGCTCACCAGTATTACTGTTTAGCATTGTATATTGGTATCTTGGGTTCTTACGTCCAACATGTAACATGTTGCACTTGTCCACATTAAAATGCAAGTTCCATGTGGTAGACCATTCGGATAAGTTATCAATATCATTTTGTAACGTATCATGATTATAAGCTGTATTGTAAATTTTTTTATCGTCTGCAAATATTTTGCAAATACTTTCCACTTAGATCCTGGATTTTAAAAAAAAGGTACAACTCAAGCTGTACCATTTTCTTTTTTATGAGGAAATAGAAGAAGGGGTGGAATGCGGGGTAGCAGAATTGGGGATGTGGGGGTAAACTGGGGGTGCATGGTATGGGGTGGAAGAGGTATATATAGCTTTCAGTCCATGACTACAATTTCAACTGGCAATGTCAGGGCTAAAAACATAGAATTTCTACTGCCAGTACCAGCATTTTCCAGTGAGCAATTAGGTCAGATCTATAGCATACTGTTTATTACATAGTCTTGCTACACTGACTTCTGTCAAAAGTTAACTGAGTAGACTGCTGTCACAACTTAAATTAACTGAACAGTGAGGAGCTGTGAACTGAGAAACTGAAGGGGATGATGATATTGCTTATGACTTAAAAATATGATTACCCCTTAGAGAAATGCATACTATGATTATGTTGGCAAACCGCCAAGGTTCTGTATGTACCATAGGATAGTGCCTGGCACTTGCAGGCTGAGAGATTGTGGGTTCAAATCCCATCACATGACATCAGATATAAATTTGTTGTATATTTCAAAAGCAGCTGGCTCCAACTTAAGAGTTGTACGCACCTTGAGTTCAAATGTAATGACATGACTCATACACTGATGCAATTAAATTTCATCTTAATTCTCAACACAGACACATCTCTGAGGCAGTGTTGTTCTAGTTTGCTGACCAACATTGCCGTCGATGTTATGCCACAGTGTGGCCCTATCGACTATACACCAAGATCAAAATCAAGCTGGTGTCTGTACGATTTCTCTTGGACCAGGCTGACACCGGGATATGAAAGGAGCACAGCATACACCCTTGTCATGCAGTCTCAGACCAGAATGGAACCCCACAAGCAGCAGCATCTTCATCATCCCAACTGACCATCATGATCATCTGAAGAAAAGAAGAAAGAAAGAAAGAAAGAAAGAAAAGCCGCTCTTTGGGTCTTCGTGTTCTTTCGTTGTGACCTTAATTTCTATTTATTCGCTGCGTCCATGACCGTCATAAGTTTGAGACAAAGTACTTGGTATGAACGATTTCATGAGTGCTATCGCTAAAAGAACACGAAGATGAAAGTTACGGACAGTTTGAGTTAACTGATGTCTATCTAACTCAGGGAAGTCACAGTCTCATTGATAAGTAACGTTGTACGTTGTATCTGTTACCATCTACCAGATATTCTAAACAGACTTACATGCTTCAGGGTCAAAAGACTGTTTGGTCAAAATTCGAGCAAGTCCATCCCCCATATTGATGCGAAATGCACGACCAGACCAACAGCACAAAAATCCGGACAAAAAGAAAACGAGATTCTACTCCACAATAAGCATTTATAATGCAGACGACCAAGGGGTGGTTTGCGGAAGTTTACATCTGCAATCTACGAATGATTCCATTTAAGAATATCTTTTTATCGCGTACACTGCCATTTAAAGAAAATCTAGTTGCAAAGTGAGGCGACTGCCTCATTTCAAAGAAAAGTTAACTGGGTTAATATAGTACCGTAGGTTTGCTCGGATGTTCACGATTGCACATCTTTCCCCATGGGATATGACCAGCTTTAACTGGACGCCTCATTTTCAGCATGCTATACTAACAATAGCCGGTACTGACTTCATGTGTATTGAATGTGAGCGTGCTGTTCGCGTGCAGTGGTGTGTGTGTTAGGTCTTCAATTTAACGTCTATACACATTATGTGATATTAGACGAACCTAATCTATAAGAATAACATTAACAGCAACAGCAAAAAATGGATAACTAACTATAAAACATCGAAGAATAACCGGTCATAACAAGGACGTCACTAAAACCATCTGCATGGTCATAACCTCCAGCCCACCAAGGAGGAAAAATACCTAGGGGTCACCCTGTCCACAGATCTGAAATGGGAACCCCACATTAACAACGTCGTCAACAAGGCTTCTAAGACCCTCGGCTTTGTGAAGAGAAACCTGAAATTAGTCTCTATCCAAACCAAAGAGAAAGCCTATAAAGCCCTTGTGCGCCCAACCCTAGAGTACGCCTGCCGGGTGTGGGATCCCCATCAAGAAGGTGACAAGATGGCACTTGAAAAGGTTCAACGAAGGGCTGCGCGCTAGGTTGTAAATCGCTATCGCCAGACGTCCAGCGTAGGTGCTATGTACAAGCAGTTGCACTGGGCTCCTTTAGAACAACGACGTCAGCAAATCAGGCTAGCCACCTTCTACAAGTTTCACCGCGGCGACATCAAGATCAACTCTGCGCACATCCCTTCGCGCTACACCCACCAGTACAACACCAGAAACTCCCATGAGCTGCAGTACCAAGTAGAATCCTGTTGCAGGAACTACAGAAAGAACAGCTTCTTTCCGCGCACTGGGAGGGAGTGGAACAATCTTCCAGCTGAGACAGTGGCATCGGCCTCGCTGGAGGACTTCAGATCCTGGATATAACCCTCCCCCCCCCCCTTACTCCCCCCCTTCCCCGCTCCCCTCCCCTCTCTCGCTCCCTCTCCTGGTCCCCTCGCCCCTCCCCCCCCCACCTGTCCCTCCTCTTCCTCACCTTAGTCCGTCCCCCCCACTCCAGTGTAAGGCCCACTTATTCATAAGCTGATGATCCAGGCAGCAGTTTTGATCTACCGTTAGATCCGGAAACCCCCTACTATAGTGTCAGAATCTTCAACTTGATGAAGGCGGACACTCAAAGAAAGAAGAAGAAGAAACACCAGTTCCCATTTTACAAAACAGAAAAAATAGGACTTTGATGCAGTGAAACAGCAATTTTACACATTAGTGATAAATCGGTTACAACTGTATCCAGAGAACAATTAGGTAGAGGTGGTAGATGTGGTTTTAACTGCTTGCAGTGGAAAAGTATGTGGGAATTTGTTATCATTTCACCACAAAGGCATGCTATATTTTTGCAAAACGTTGTCTTAAAAGCGTTTAGTTTGATCTTACATATTAGCGAAATTATGACCCTAATACATTTCTTGATTATTAGGGGTACAAGAATTAGTTTCTGTTGGATTCCTTCTCATTGTGGGATTCAGTTTAATGAGAGAGTAGACAGAGCAGCAAAACGGGGAGCGAAAAATATTAGCGGGTCGGAGGTTATCAGTATCCCATTGTCTATCCATGAGGGATACAGTCTTCTAGAAAATGCATGCTGGAAACATTTTAGGGGAAAAAAAAAAATTCGGGATGTTCTCTTGATACACGCATAAACCAGCTATTAAACTTTGACACTCTTCATTCTTTTTATCAGTGTTGTTTGCCGTTTTTTCTTGGCGTTGTGTGTGTGTGTGTGTGTGCGCGCGCGCGCGCGCGCGCGCGCGCGTGAAGGAGAGGAAGGTGGAGAGAAAGGGAGAGAGAGAGAGAGAGCGCACGCACACGCACACACACACACACACACACACACACACACACACACACACACACACACACACTTAAATTAGAACGCATCGGCATTGGCGGTTCTTTGCTAAAATGGTCTAGATCATTCCTCGTTGGGAGAACGCAGAAAGTTATTGTGGAAGGGTCGTCATCCCATTGTAAACCAGTCTTGTCAGGTGTACCACAGGGAACTGTTCTGGGGCCCTTGTTTTTTTTTAATTTCTATAAATGACATAAGTAGAAATCTCTCTCCTGGAACTACTATAAGGCCTTTTGCAGATGACAGCTTAGTATATAGAACAATCAGAAGCAAGAATGATACATGCATTCTACAAGAAGATCTAAACGCTTTACAAGAGTGGGAAAGAACTTGAAAAATGGAATTTCATCCCAGAAGTGCCAAGTGTTGCGTATATGTAATAAACGCTCACCAACTAGATCAGAATACTCTATTCACAACACTATTCTTAAAGAAACCAATGCTGCAAAATATTTAGGCGTGATTATAGATAGTCGTCTCAAATGGAAAGAACATTACAATTTAGTATGTAAGAAAGCAAACAACATCTTAGCTTTCTTATACAGGAAATCAACGACTGCCCCCAAAAGGTTAAAGACGACTGCTACAAAACACTGGTTAGACCAGTACTGGAATATGGTTGCTCAGTCTGGGATCCTTACAATCTAAAGGACATCGATAACCTCGAAAAGATTCAGAAGAGAGCAGCACGGTTCGTAACAGGGAACCATATCAGAGAGAAAGGGAATACTAGGAAGAACATGAGGAAATTAGAATGGAAACCCTTAGAAGAGAGAAGAGCCTTTATTAAACTTAATACCTTCTTCAAAGGCAGAGCTGAACTAATTGATATCCCAATGGAACAACTAGTATTTAATAAAAGTAGCACCAGGAGTGGCGGTCAATCTTATGCCATACTTGCATCAAATATTGACAGCCATTTGCATTCATTTTATCCTAGTTCTGTTAAGCTGTGGAACTCACTGCCGGGTGCCATCAAGATTGCCACAAATGCAGTCTGTTTTAAAAATCAAATTGATAAGACAATCTTGAGATCTGCATATTGACTGACTTTTTTATTTTAACTTCCCCATATACTTTATGGTTACCTAGGCCTTAACCTGGCCATTGCTTTTAACCTTCTAAATATCATATGCGACCCCTTGTTGCCAAATTTTGCTCCAGGGGCCAACAGGCTGAGTCGCATTTTCTTTTTTTAACATGCGCGCTGGTGACCTACTCATTTTTGAGTGAACCAGCTTTTTAGGAGAAGAAGAAGAAGAAGACACACACACACACACACACACACACACACACACACACACACACACACACACACACACACCATCAGTGTACACACACCAAACAGCATAATCTGAACATGGTGTCCCAGACCAACGTCTATAGTTGTGTTAGCAAGATGTGTGGTCGTTGGCAGAAGTACTGGGCTTGCCGTTCCAGACAGTGGCTGTCCTATGTTGTTCTGGTTGTCGTCCCAGGCTGGAGTTTGGGTCCTCTTCTTTCTTTCATCTATTGAGTCTAGAGATCAGAAGCGCCTCGCCAGCAAAGTGAGGAGCATGACCTAGCCGCTGCTGTTGTTTGCACACAGTACGATTGTATCTACGCATCCACTTTGGGGCTGCGTGTTGACCCACGGTGTCACCGACTTCATCCTCGCTCGCCATGACGTCCGTTTAATTGTCTGTGTGTTTCCATGTGTGAGTTCGTTGTGTGTTTGTGTGTCTGTGTTCGTTGTGTGTTTGTGTGTCTGTGTTCGTAACAGCTCTAGCGCGAGCGTAGGCCTTTACAAGTACGCACGTGCATGTGTTCTCGCCTAGATACATGTGTGTGTGTGTGTGTGTGTGTGTGTGTGTGTGTGTGTGTGTGTGTGTGTGTGTGTGTGTGTGTAATTTGTGGGTTTGTGTGATCACACGTATCTGCATATAGACTATATATGTACACATTCCCATGTAACGTGCCATATTACCCTGAGTCCCTATTCCTGTTTAACGTGCCATATTACCCCGAATCCCTATTCCCGTGTACCGTGCCATATTACCCCGCATCCCTATTCCCGTGTAACGTGCCATATTACCCGAGTCCCTATTCCCATGTAACGTGCATTGTTACCCCGAGTCCCCATTTCCGTGTGACGTGCTATGTTACCCTGAGTCCCCCTTCCCGTGTGACGTGCCATATTACCCTGGATCCCTATTCCCATGTAACGTGCATTGTTACCCCGAGTCCCCATTCCCATGTAACGTGCCATGTTACCCCGAGTCCTCATTCCCGTGTGACGTGCCATATTACCCTGAATCCCTATTCCCGTGTAACATGCCGTGTTACCTCGAGTCCTCATTCCCGTGTAAAGTGCCATATTACCCAGAGTCCCTATTCCCATGTGACGTGTCATATTACCCAGAGTCCCCATTCCTGTGCCATATTACCCTGAATCCCTATTCCCGTGTAACATGCCGTGTTACCCTGAGTCCCCATTGCCGTGTACAGTGCCATATTACCCAGAGTCCCTATTTCCGTGTGACGTGTCATATTACCCCGAGTCCCCATTCCTGTGTAACGCACCATATTACCCCCAGTCCCTATTCCCGTGTGATGTGCCACATTACCCCGAGTCCCTATTCCCGTGTGACGTGTCATATTACCCCGAGTCCCCTTTCCAGTGTAACATGCCATATTACCCCGAGTCCCCTTTCCAGTGTAACGTGCCATATTACCCCGAGTCCCCTTTCCAGTGTAAATGCCATATTACCCCGAGTCCCCTTTCCAGTGTAAAATGCCATATTACCCCGAGTCCCCTTTCCAGTGTAACGTGCCATATTCATTTAACGCACATACCGGCAGGTGCCATTACCAAGTTTATTAGTTGATCATTGCATGGTGGTAAAGCACGTAATGCTGATCACACACACGCACGCACGCACGCACCACACGCGTACGCGCGCGCGCGCGCGCGCGCACACACACACACACACACACACACACACACACACACACACACACACACTTCAACAAAGAAAAGAACTTTTTTTCCCTGGAAGGAATTTAATCTGACTCATACACTAAATCATTTTTTTTAAAGTAAATCAAATATGAAAAAAATATTAAGAATGTAACAAAACCGAAAACTGACGCAACCACATAAGCAAAGAGTAAAACTTTCAACAACAGACAACGAAATCATTGAATGAGATCAGATCAGAGCCACCTAATCTCTTCAGTTGACCATCGATATTTCCCCCATTACATTTGTTTAAAAAATAGCTGTAGCAGAGTCCGCTCATTACCCTGAATACCAAACTGACACTCAGCAGTTAATTACAAGTATCACAGTTTCAATATCTATAACAAACTTGAGAAGTGTTTGTACACGGACGAAACAGAAAAGAAGCAGGATAATGCCGCAATATACTTATGACAAATAGTTGAAAATGAAAGTAAAATATAGGCAAAACTTGCTCAGAACAAATAGTGAACATATCCCCAAATACTTTCCTTCAGGCATAAAAACGAATTATGCTGTTGGTTTGAGATTTTCTCATTTTGGATACAAGTACACAAATGGAACCCGAGAATTGTGCTTCTGAGCAAACCATAGTTCAATCTTGCACTCTTGCAATCAATCAACTAGTTTTCAATCAACCAATCAATCAATCAATTAATCTCAGTTAATCAATCAATTGGTGATCAATTAATCAACCAGACAATGATCAATCAATCAATGGATCGAGACTATGAGACAGATGAACATTTTTTCGGTGTTGAAGATATGTCACCATTGACTCGTGTGGACAGTGTGACACAACTGAATCAGGCAGTGCATAGACTGCTTGTGATGGTGTACTTATGGCATTGGTGACATAATATATCACAGTTCATATTGTCTGTATATATCACAGTTATACATAATGAGCTCATCTACGGAGAAGTACATATATCGATGTCTAATACGTATACACAAGGTGGCATTCGACTGTCTAAGAACAGAAATACAGGATTTGTAGACCAAAAAAAAGTTCTGCGTTTCAAACTGATATTTCTGGTGGAGAGAGAGAGAGAGAGAGAGAGAGAGAGAGAGAGAGAGAGAGAGTAAAATATTTCAACATTCCACAGGATTTTAAAGGGAAGAGAAGAGAGACAGACAGAGAGACAGAAACACCGAGAGAGCAATAAACATTTTTAATACCAGCAGAATTTTAAAACAAAAAGAAGACAGTAGCAATGCATTAGTTTGCCTATAAAATAGTAAAACGTTTCAAAAGTCTTAAATATCGAAAAATGAACATGTAAAAAAATGTAATACAATACATAAATGCTCAAATTCATGTCACGTAATGACACACAACCATAAACACACATTGGAATACATGGTGTTTTTTTAAGTGTTACATACATAAATACGTTGTGATAAAGAACAGTGAGCTAATACTTTAATTACTTTGATTCATCAACATACCTGGATGCATGTATCCCCCCCCCCCCCCCCCCATTCCTATACCCCCCCCCCCCACCCCCCGCCCAATTCTTCTCTTTCCAGGTATTCCGGGGAAAAAAAGACTATATCCCACACTGAGGCGAGGACACTGATATTTTATCCGGCCACAGATCTCAAATCATAAATACAAGATTAGATACATCAATGAATAGGTAGATAAAATAAATGAAGTAAGATAAAGTTAAGAAAGGGAAGGGGATTTGATTTTGGGTAGGGATCAGAGAACAGTCAATAACAAACAAGAACGGTAACTGTTGCTTCCATGATGGAACAACTGCACGCCCTTAACTCATTTGGCGTTTGGAAACATGTACTTGTCTCATCGAAGGAGCGAGAGTTACCTTTCTTGTTCCTAAAAATATATCAAAAAGGAAAACAAGAAAAAAGAAAAAAATAGAAAGAATGAAAGAAAGGAAGGAAGGAAGAAGAACTTTTCACGATTTTACACATTAGAGGGATTTGCCGAGATTCCAAAGAACCTAAAAACAACTGTCTGTCTGAGGCAGCTATCTGAACTGCGCAGGTCCACCTCATGCTGACAGACACCAACTGTTCCTCCTCTTTTTGTGTCTTTGTGAATCTATCAGACCCAAGCATGTCTGACGCGGACACGTGTTCCAATATGGTTTCATGACCATGACTATTTTCAAGATCAATGTTCCAGAAGCCCGCCAAAGGTGTTCTGACTGCACAATGGAAATAACAGGAACGAACATCATGTCTTTACCCCGTAGTGTATGTAACAGGGAGGGGGAACAGAAATACCCCAATGACCAAGGTGGCGTTTCTCAGACTTTGTGAGCCGACATACGTGGGAAGCAATACCTTTTGTCAATGGATAACGAGGAGGCAGCGCGGAATAGTAGGTCGGGGGAAGTGGGGGAGGCAGCGCGGAATGGTAGGTCGGGGGAAGGGGGAGGCAGCCGGAATGGTAGGTCGGGGGAAGGGGGAGGCAGGCGGAATAGTAGGTCGGGGGAAGGGGAGGCAGCGCGGAATGGTAGGTCGGGGGAAGGGGGAGGAGCGGAATAGTAGGTCGGGGGAAAGGGGAGGCAGTGCAGAATGGTAGGTCGGGGGAAGGGGGAGGACGCGGAATAGTAGGTCGGGGGAAGGGGGAGGCAGCGCGGAATGGTAGGTCGGGGGGGAAGGGTAGGTCGGGGGAAGGGGGAGGACGCGGAAGTGTAGGTCGGGGGAAAGGGGGAGGCAGCGCGGAATGGTAGGTCGGGGGAAGGGGGAGGACGCGGAATAGTAGGTCGGGGGAAGGGGGAGGCAGCGCGGAATGGTAGGTCGGGGGAAGGGGGAGGACGCGGAATAGTAGGTCGGGGGAAGGGGAGGCAGCGCGGAATGGTAGGTCGGGGAGAAGGGGGAGGCAGCGCGGAATGGTAGGTCGGGGGAAGGGGGAGGCAGCGCGGAATGGTAGGTCGGGGGAAGGGGGAGGCAGCGCGGAATGGTAGGTCGGGGGAAGGGGGGAGGACGCGGAATGGTAGGTCGGGGGAAGGGGGAGGACGCGGAATGGTAGGTCGGGGGAAGGGGGAGGAGCGCGGAATGGTAGGTCGGGGGAAGGGGGAGGACGCGGAATGGTAGGTCGGGGGAAGGGGGAGGACGCGGAATAGGTAGGTCGGGGGAAGGGGGAGGACGCGGAATAGTAAGGTCGGGGAAGGGGGGAGGCAGCGCGGAATGGTAGGTCGGGGGGAAGGGGGAGGACGCGGAATAGTAGGTCGGGGGAAGGGGGAGGCAGCGCGGAATAGTAGGTCGGGGGAAAGGGGGAGGACGCGGAATGGTAGGTCGGGGGAAGGGGGAGGCAGCGCGGAATGGTAGGTCGGGGGAAGGGGGAGGCAGCGCGGAATGGTAGGTCGGGGGAAGGGGGAGGACGCGGAATGGTAGGTCGGGGGAAGGGGGAGGCAGCGCGGAATGGTAGGTCGGGGGAAGGGGGAGGCGCGCGAATGGTAGGTCGGGGGAAGGGGGAGGAGCGCGAATGGTAGGTCGGGGGAAGGGGAGGCAGCGCGGAATGGTAGGTCGGGGGGAAGGGGGAGGACGCGGGAATGGTAGGTCGTGGGGAGAGGGGGAGGACGCGGAATGGTAGGTCGGGGGAGGAGGCAGCGGAATGGTAGGTCGGGGGAAGGGGGAGGACGCGGAATGGTAGGTCGGGGGAAGGGGGAGGACGCGGAATGGTAGGTGGGGGAAGGGGGAGGACGCGGAATGGTAGGTCGGGGGAAGGGGAGGACGCGGAATGGTAGGTCGGGGAAGGGGGAGGACGCGGAATGGTAGGTCGGGGGAAGGGGGAGGACGCGGAATGGTAGGTCGGGGGAAGGGGGAGGCAGCGCGGAATGGTAGGTCGGGGGAAGGGGGAGGCAGCGCGGAATGGTAGGGTCGGGGGAAGAGGGGAGGCAGCGCGGAATGGTAGGTCGGGGGAAGGGGGAGGCAGCGCGGAATGGTAGGTCGGGGGAAGGGGGAGGCAGCGCGGAATGGTAGGTCGGGGGAAGGGGGAGGCAGCGCGGAATGGTAGGTCGGGGGAAGGGGGAGGCAGCGCGGAATGGTAGGTCGGGGGAAGGGGAGGAGGAAGGTAGTCGGGCGAAGGGGAGGAATGGTAGGTCGGGGGAAGGGGGAGGCAGCGCGGAATGGTAGGTCGGGGGAAGGGGGAGGCAGCGCGGAATGGTAGGTCGGGGGAAGGGGGAGGCAGCGCGGAATGGTAGGTCGGGGGAAGGGGGAGGAGCGCGGAATGTAGGTCGGGGATGGGGGGCAGCGCGGAATGGGGTCGGGGAAGGGGAGGCAGCGCGGAATGGTAGGTCGGGGGAAGGGGGAGGCAGCGCGGAATGGTAGGTCGGGGGAAGGGGGAGGCAGCGCGGAATGGTAGGTCGGGGGAAGGGGGAGGCAGCGCGGAATGGTAGGTCGGGGGAAGGGGGAGGCAGCGCGGAATGGTAGGTCGGGGGAAGGGGGAGGCAGCGCGGAATGGTAGGTCGGGGGAAGGGGGAGGCAGCGCGGAATGGTAGGTCGGGGGAAGGGGGAGGCAGCGCGGAATGGTAGGTCGGGGGAAGGGGGAGGCAGCGCGGAATGGTAGGTCGGGGGAAGGGGAGGCAGCGCGGAATGGTAGGTCGGGGGAAGGGGGAGGCAGCGCGGAATGGTAGGTCGGGGGAAGGGGGAGGCAGCGCGGAATGGTAGGTCGGGGGAAGGGGGAGGCAGCGCGGAATGGTAGGTCGGGGGAAGGGGGAGGCAGCGGGAATGGTAGGTGGGCAGGGGATGGTAGGGGAGGGGAGGCAGCGCGAATGGTAGGTCGGGGGAAGGGGAGGCAGCGCGGAATGGTAGGTCGGGGGAAGGGGAGGAGCGCGGAATGGTAGGTCGGGGGAAGGGGGAGGACGCGGAATGGTAGGTCGGGGGAAGGGGAGGCAGCGCGGAATGGTAGGTCGGGGGAAGGGGAGGCAGCGCGGAATGGTAGGTCGGGGAAGGGGGGGACGCGGAATGGTAGGTCGGGGGAAGGGGGAGGACGGGAATGGTAGGTCGGGGGAAGGGGAGGCGGAATGGTAGGTCGGGGGAAGGGGGAGGACGCGGAATGGTAGGTCGGGGGAAGGGGGAGGACGCGGAATGGTAGGTCGGGGAAGGGGAGGACGCGGAATGGTAGGTCGGGGAAGGGGGAGGACGCGGAATGGTAGGTCGGGGGAAGGGGGAGGCAGCGCGGAATAGGTAGGTCGGGGAAAGGGGGAGGCAGCGCGGAATGGTAGGTCAGGGGGAGGCAGCGCGGAATGGTAGGTCGGGGTAAGGGGAGGCAGCGCGGAATGGTAGGTCAGGGGAAGGGGGAGGCAGCGCGGAATGGTAGGTCGGGGGAAGGGGGAGGACGCGCGAATGGTAGGTCGGGGAAGGGGGAGGACGCGGAATGGTAGGTCGGGGGAAGGGGGAGGCAGCGCAGAATGGTAGGTCAGGGGAAGGGGGAGGACGCGGAATAGTAGGTCGGGGGAAGGGGGAGGCAGCGCAGAATGGTAGGTCAGGGGAAGGGGGAGGACGCGGAATAGTAGGTCGGGGGAAGGGGGAGGCAGCGCGGAATGGTAGGTCGGGGGGGAGGCAGGTAGGTGGGAGGGAGCGCAGAATGGTAGGTCGGGGGAAGGGGGAGGACGCGGAATGGTAGGTCGGGGGAAGGGGGAGGCAGCGCGGAATGGTAGGTCGGGGGAAGGGGAGGACGCGTGATGGGAGGGGTGGGGAAGGAGACTTTGGGGCTATCTGAGGTGACGAGCATATTAAGCTTGAAAGATGAAGAGAAGGAAAAGCGGGTGGCCTTAAAAGATGATATTCTTCGGGAAATGATGCAAAGTTGGGAGAAGAAGAAAAAACACACACAAAAAAACTAATATTAATAAAGAAAAGAAGGACAAAAATATTGAAATGGAATGGCATTGCTATGTGACCATCCTGTTAAACTATTTTAAGACTACTTCACAATATATGTATCACTCGGTTCATCTGCCTATGTAGCACTTATATCTGGATTTATGTACCATAGACCTTTTAAAAAAAAGTGGAAAAAAAAAGTGAAAAAAAAAAACGACAGAAAGACGAGAGTAGAAAGGAGAAACAGAAAAAGGCGAAGAAGGCGATGGTAGAATACAGAATAAAAGAAGATAGACAAAAAAAAGACTGATAGACAGACAAAAGACGGACAAGCAGAATTCAATAATAAAGTAAGATAAGAATGAAATAACAGCCACACATAAATTCTCCAAAGGAAATTCACCTTGGTTTTTTTTTTTTTTTTTTTTTTTTAGTTTTGTTTGTTTGTTTGTTTTTCTTTCACTTTTCATGATAAATAAATACATGAACTAGAAGAGCACCCAGGAGAGCGTAGATCTTTTCCAAAATGGATCGATGTCTGGAAATCATTTTTCCGCCAGGGGAAGTAATAGTAGGTATGTACTGAAAGAGTTACCTCCGATGTAATCAATTTTTTTCGTTTGTATGTTCGTTTTCGGGATGCGGAAAAACATGAAATCTCAACGTTTGTATCATCACAAAACATTAATACTCCACAAAAATATTATCTTTTAGTGAGTTATCAATTCGCGAACTTTAAGTTTACAACGTTCATGTTCAACTGGAACTTTGTACTGATCGTGCTTAAAGGATCCCGGAGCCGCAACATGATCCGGATTCGCACAAAAATTTGGTAGGTTCATCCTTGGGCCACACAACATTTCTGTTCCAGATTTAGTAGTTTTTGCCTAATACTGCTGTCAGACAACAACCACTGCCAAAAAAAAAAAAAAAAAAGGAGAAAATAAAACAACGGACGTGGGTGAAAAAAAAAATCAACTCTTTGGTGAAGGTAACAAAAACAGAAAGAACAAGGAAGATAGAGAGACAAAGTTCCTGTCTGCCCGTCCTCACCTCCTATATACATCAATAAATAATCATTCAACAACACGTCACTCACAACACACTTGTTCGCCAAGAACGATAAATGTTCAGTTCCCCCGGTCAGGCTTATCTCGCCTTCTCC
The DNA here is from genome assembly GCA_033310375.1 of Conus canariensis. NCBI lineage: Eukaryota > Metazoa > Mollusca > Gastropoda > Neogastropoda > Conidae > Conus > Conus canariensis. The sequence continues at coordinate 76,667,038 of CM065718.1, forward strand.
AGTCAGAGGTCGCTGAGCGCGTCTGGGTCTTTCGGGTTCCGGCGGAGCTGCCTCCCACAGTCCCATACTCCGTCTCTCCACCACCATTGGGGTGAGACAGCGACCAGTGGCCACTTCCACCGTTGTTACTGTTGCTGTCGGAGGCTTTGTTGTTGGGGAAGACGATGGTGACCATGGTGGTGGTGGCGGTCGGATGGGTGGTGGTGGTGGTTTTGGAGGCGGACTGGTGGTTGGTGTTGCTGTAAGAGATGCTGGGTAGGGTGGGCTGGGAGGATCTGGCTAACAGTCCGCCTGGGTTTCCCCCTTGGAAGGATCTCATGTACGGCGATATCTGGCGGAGGAGAGCGGACAAAAGGGACAGTGAACATGTAGAACGTTGTGTACATCTGTGCTGGACAGACACAAGGGAGCTGCTCTCTTCCCTCCCCTCCCTCATCCCTTTGCCCCAACTATCTCCTGCTGTTCCCTACACTGCCCTCTCCCCCTCCCTCATCCCTTTGCCCCAACTATCTCCTGCTGTTCCCTACACTGCCCTCCCCCCCTCACCTCCCTCATCCCTTTGCCCCAACTATCTCCTGCTGTTCCCTACACTGCCCTCTCCCCCTCCCTCATCCCTTTGCCCCAACTATCTCCTGCTGTTCCCTACACTGCCCTCTCCCCCTCCCTCATCCCTTTGCCCCAATTATCTCCTGCTGTTCCCTACACTGCCCTCTCCCCCTCCCTCATCCCTTTGCCCCAACTATCTCCTGCTGTTCCCTACACTGCCCTCCCCCCCTCACCTCCCTCATCCCTTTGCCCCAACTATCTCCTGCTGTTCCCTACACTGCCCACCTCACCTCCCTCATCCCTTTGCCCCAACTATCTCCTGCTGTTCCCTACACTGCCCTCTCCACCTCACCTCCCTCATCCCTTTGCCCCAACTATCTCCTGCTGTTCCCTACACTGCCCTCTCCCCCTCCCTCATCCCTTTGCCCCAACTATCTCCTGCTGTTCCCTACACTGCCCTCCCCCCTCACCTCCCCATCCCTTTGCCCCAACTATCTCCTGCTGTTCCCTACACTGCCCACCTCACCTCCCTCATCCCTTTGCCCCAACTATCTCCTGCTGTTCCCTACACTGCCCTCTCCCCCTCACCTCCCTCATCCCTTTGCCCCAACTATCTCCTGCTGTTCCCTACACTGCCCTCCCCCCCTCACCTCCCTCATCCCTTTGCCCCAACTATCTCCTGCTGTTCCCTACACTGCCCTCTCCCCCTCCCTCATCCCTTTGCCCCAACTATCTCCTGCTGTTCCCTACACTGCCCTCTCCCCCTCACCTCCCTCATCCCTTTGCCCCAACTATCTCCTGCTGTTCCCTACACTGCCCTCTCCCCCTCCCTCATCCCTTTGCCCCAACTATCTCCTGCTGTTCCTACATCCTAGAGACCTTTTCACTTTTTTGTTTTTTTTTTGTTTTGTTTTTGTTTTGTGAGAGAAGCAATGTCAAGTTTGGCTGTCTGAAACGTTCCGTGGGAAAAGCAATGTCAAGTTTGGCTGTCTGAAACGGAAACAGTATTTTCCCTCTTCCGTTTCCTTCTGTGTAATTAAAGCGAGAATGGCGAATTAGACTCCGGTAAACTGAAATGATAACAAGGCTTCTGACCAGTTCAAATAGAAATAGATGAATCTGCCCAGTTTTCGTGTTAAAAAAGAAAAGTTTTCTTACTCTTCAATTCAGCATTTTGTGCGTCATCCAGAGTTTAGTTTCTATGTTAAACGCGTGAAATGTGTTTCAATTTCAAACTAAACTGTGATGAAAGAGAGTTCTTAGGGTATCACTGTCGAATTGAGGGACAGATGAAAAGGGAGGGAGAAGAATGAAAAGAGAGAGGGTGGGGAAGGAGAGAGAGAGAGAGAGAGAGAGAAGAGAGAGAGAGAGAGAGAGAGAGAAGAGCAAGAGAGATAGAGAGAGGAGGCATGGTGACAGGGAGACACACACACACACACACACACACACACACACACACACACACACACACACACACACACACAGAGGGAGAGGTATGGTGACAGGAATACACAACACAGAGAGAGAGAGAGAGAGAGAGAGAGAGAGAGAGAGAGAGAGGCAGAAACAGAGACAGTGACAGAGACAGACAGACAGACAGACAGACAGACAGAGAGGGCGAATGGAGGGGAGAGGCAGATAAAGGGGTACAAAGACAACAAAACAGATCAAGAAGGATAGGTACTGGGAGAGGAGAGAGCGGATAAGACACGCAGGTAGTGAAAATGTTCAAATCGACAGGGGAAAAAAGTTTTTAAAAAAAGGAAAGAAACAAACAAACTTAAAGAGAAAAAGAGACCAGAGAGACCTGAAGGAGACAGGCCAGCCCACCTGTTCAGGAGCGAACAGCTTCATACGAGGCAGTCTCTCCGGAGCGGAGTAGCGCTGGGGGCGGTCCTGGCGGGCTGGAACCGTGGCACGTGCAGCAGGCTGGGCAGGGCCTGCAGCGTCTCCCCCGTCAGGCTCACCTTCCGAGGAGGTCTTCCGATCTTTGTAGACGTAGGGCGATGACTTTGAGTCCGTGACCTGAGCGGTGACATTGGAAGAGAAAAAAAAAAAAAAGAACAGAAACTGACACCTATCGCGGTAAAGTCACGTGGCTTGAAGACATTGTTGATGAGCCTTACCTCACCTACCAGACAGCCAGCTGAAGCCCCGAAAAGGACAGTCAGTGGGGGGGGGGGGGGGGGGGGGGGGGGGGGGGTATGTAGCTGCGACGAGCACGATTCACCAAACCTTTTGTGAACTTGCGGGCATGCTGTTTTGACAGGCGTGGGGGGAACTTACTTCCGGTCATGAAGCTCGACGCATGGATTATACTGATCGTCTTGCTGAGGTGTGTCAAATATTTACAGATTAAAAAAATGTTTTAAAAACAGTGCTAGTCAAAACGTATTATTATCTATCTATCTATCTATCTATATCTATCTATCTATCTATATATAATAGTAAAAGAACCAACGCTAAATGGACTGTCCAGAGGCTGAAGAGTTGGACGATAAAACCATTACTGGATCAATATAATCAGAGTGTCACTCTGCTCTCTTTTATTTGTCATTCAATTTTCGCTTTTTCAAGGCTTCATCAGAATCTGCATATTGTGTTTCGTGTTTTCAATAATGCAGATCTGATGAAGCTTGAAAAAGGCGAATTTGAATGACAAATAAAGAAGGAGGCACTGGTGACGATTCTATTTATTATTATATAATATATAATATATATATATATATATATATATATACTGTTCTTATCCTTGAATTTATTAGTTTTTATTTTATATATATAATATACATACATACAGGATCTCACTCAGTCTATTTCCTAAGATGTGTACAGGATCTCATTTGACCTATTCTCCAGGATGCCCGTTTAGGGTATCGTCTTGTTTGAGCTCTGTTTCCTGAGCCGAACTTATTTCATTTTGTTCCAGTTTAGTACGAGAAGCAACACTCAAAATCTAGGGAAATGTTCTCGTTTGACCCTTTTGATGGCATTGTGAACAAACAAAAGCAAAATACACGTTTGAAAAGTGGAATGAAATCTGAAAAAGTCAGCCATACATTTTCAGCCGGTGATTTAACACGTAACAGATCATGATAACAGCCAGTGATGTGAAACCTTGGTGACACAGGCGACGTGTACAGCAAGTACAGCCAGTGATGTGAAAACCCTTGGTGACACAGGCGACGTGTACAGCAAGTAACAGATCAGGATAACAGCCAGTGACGTGAAAACCCTTGATGACACAGGCGACTGTACAGCAAGTAACAGTCAGTAACAGCCAGTGATGTGAAAACCCTTGGTGACACAGGCGACGTGTACAGCAAGTAACAGATCATGATAACAGCCATGATGTGAAACCTTGATGACACAGGCGACGTGTACAGCAAGTACAGCCAGTGATGTGAAAACCCTTGGTGACACAGGCGACGTGTGCAGCAAGTAACAGATCAGGATAACAGCCAGTGATGTGAAAACCCTTGGTGACACAGGGACGTGTACAGCAAGTACAGCCATTGATGTGAAAACCCTTGGTGACACAGGCGACGTGTACAGCAAGTACAGCCAGTGATGTGAAAACCCTTGGTGACACAGGCGACGTGTGCAGCAAGTAACAGATCAGGATAACAGCCAGTGATGTGAAAACCCTTGGTGACACAGGCGACGTGTGCAGAAACCAACAAGGAAATACACCACTTTCATACGTGTGTCCAATTTTGAACATACCGTATTACTTTTGCTATATTCATAAAACTGTAAAAGTTTTGACGCATCCAGATCTCAAATATCTCTCTCTCTCTCTCTCTCACACACACACACACACACACACACACACACACACACACACACACACACACACACACACATACACGCACACACTCATCCCCATCTCTGCTTTGAATAGTTTTTTTTTAATTAAACAAGACTTCTTTTTCAAGTATTTACACAGATAATGAAGATAGTCATAAGATAGTGAAAGTGGAAATGTGTCATGAAAATACATTTACTGAAATGAAAAAATAAGCTTTTCTCTCTCTCTCTCTCTCTCTCTCTCTCTCTCTCTCTCACACACACACACACACACACACACACACACACACACACACACACACACACACACACACACACACACCTGAACAGAGGACGACACATTCATCCGGGTTTGTCCCCGCGGCGAAGAGTTTCGGCGATTCCTGGCCACAGTGGTCAGCGCCTGGGGGGACCGTTCTGGAGAGGGGCTGGTGTCACGCTTCACCGGTGACACGCTGCGGGACTGCCGGGGGACCCGGACGTTGAAAGGGGCGGATCCACAGTGCAGGATCTGAAATCCTCTCAGGGACTGTAAGGGCAGGAGCGGCTGGTTTCGGCGTGTCTTTTCGAAAGCTTCGATTGCCACGTCTGAGAAAGAAAAGACAGAGTGTGAAATTCTTCATTTCTTTTTTTGCCACATAAACTACAGAGAAACTGATAATGATCTAAAATGATTGTTGTGTGTTAGAGACAAATCGTGTTTGGTACTGCTGTTTAAAGGAAAGACAAACCAATCAAACATAGACACAAATCATTTTGAAACAGACACAGTACCATGCTCTAGATGTCATTGAAAATAATAAAGTCTAATCAGACGGATTGATTATCATGTAAATACGTTCACAACTATCTTAACATTAATTTGCTTCGAAATATGTTCGACAAGCATAACTGCAATATTTTTTGTTTATGGTCCAGCCGACCACCAGGGTCCATGTCAGGAGTAAAGGCAAAGCTTAAAAACTTCCTTAAACAATGAAAATGCGGTGAATTGTCGCTGAGACACTTGCTCTTGAACATGCCAGAATAAAGCTACAGACCGATTCTTCATGTCTTTAGTAGATAGAAGATCAGACAAACGACCGTATACGGCAGCAAGTACACATACGTTGGCATTCAGATAATCTTCCCTCATAAATAAACAAACAATGCTGTAAGCTTGTCGTTACAATAATATGTAGCTCGCTATGACTCCCTGTCCAAAACCATCCCTACAGGGCAGAGTGGAGTAAACAAACAATGATGTAAGCCTGTCGTTACAATAACATGTAGCTCGCTATGATTCCCTATCCAAAACCACCCCTACAGGGCAGAGTGGAGGAAACAAACAATGCTGTAAGCTGGTCAGTACAATAACATGTAGCTCGCTGTGTCTCCCTGTCCAAAACCACCCCTACATGGCAGAGTGGAGGAAACAAACAATGCTGTAAGCTGGTCAGTACAATAACATGTAGCTCGCTGTGACTCCCTGTCCAAAACCACCCCTACAGGGCAGAGTGGAGGAAACAAACAATGCTGTAAGCTGGTCAGTACAATAACATGTAGCTCGCTGTGACTCCCTGTCCAAAACCACCCCTACAGGGCAGAGTGGAGGAAACAAACAATGCTGTAAGCTGGTCAGTACAATAACATGTAGCTCGCTATGACTCCCCATCCAAAACCAAGTCCTGGGAGGACCGGTGTTAAAGCCTCAGATCTGTTGAGCATGATTGAGAACAGAGGGCTAAGGACTGGTGTTAAAGCTCCAGATCTGTTGAGCATGATTGAGAACAGAGGGCTAAAGACCGGTGTTAAAGCTCTAGATCTGTTGTGCATGATTGAAAACAGAGGGCTAAAGACCGGTGTTAAAGCTCCAGATCTGTTGAGCATGATTGAGAACAGAGGGCTAAGGACCGGTGTTAAAGCTCCAGATCTGTTGAGCATGATTGAGAACAGAGGGCTAAGGACCGGTGTTAAAGCTCCAGATCTGTTGAGCATGATTGAGAACAGAGGGCTAAGACCGGTGTTAAAGCTCCAGATCTGTTGAGCATGATTGAGAACAGAGGGCTAAGGACCGGTGTTAAAGCTCCAGATCTGTTGAGCATGATTGAGAACAGAGGGCTAAGGACCGGTGTTAAAGCTCCAGATCTGTTGAGCATGATTGAGAACAGAGGGCTAAGGACTGGTGTTAAAGCTCCAGATCTGTTGAGCATGATTGAGAACAGAGGGTTAAGGACCGGTGTTAAAGCTCCAGATCTTGAGCATGATTGCAAACAGAGGGCTAAAGACCGGTGTTTAAGCTCCAGATCTGTTGTGCATGATTGAGAACAGAGGGCTAAGGACCGGTGTTGAAACCTCAGATCTGTTGAGCATGATTGAGAACAGAGGGCTAAGGACCGGTGTTAAAGCTCCAGATCTGTTGTGCATGATTGAGAACAGAGGGCTAAAGGACCGGTGTTGAAACCTCAGATCTGTTGAGCATGATTGAGAACAGAGGGCTAAGGACCGGTGTTAAAGCTCCAGATCTGTTGTGCATGATTGAGAACAGAGGGCCAAGGACTGGTGCTAAAGCTCCAGATCTGTTGAGCATGATTGAGAAACAAGAGGGCTAAGGATACTAGGTTGTGCTAAAGCTCCAGATCTGTTGAGCATGATTGAGAACAGAGGGCTAAGGACTGGTGCTAAAGCTCCAGATCTGTTGAGCATGATTGAGAACAGAGGGCTAAGGAGATTCCTTGACTGCCAAAGTCTGTCAGAGCTCTCCTACGAACCGTTGATGTGGGACACGACCACTAGGCTACTACATAACCTAGGGAAGGTTGTAAGAGCGCCGCGGCCTCCAGCTGGGGGAACGTATGGCCAGTATTGAAAGAATTGACTATGGAGACCAGTGTGTCTTGCATTTTCTTTAGTTGGAGGGAACGCCTGGCCGAGTATTGAAAGAATTGATTATTGAGACCAGTGTGTCTTGCATTTTCTTTAGTTGGAGGGAACGCATGGCCGAGTATTGAAAGAATTGACTATGGAGACCAGTGTGTCTTGCATTTTCTTTAGTTGGTGGGAACGTATGGCCGAGTATTGAAAGAATTTTTCCTTGTTAACTTGTGGGCTACACATAGGAAACCCCCCAACCCAAGGTAGAAATGTCTTCAACCAACCCCCACAACCCACTCACATGCAGAGATTCCACCTGGCGGAGCAAGGTTTGGGTGGGCTTTAAGTCAAGTCTCAGTCATGCAAGGAACACTTGCAGGTGTTAATTCAATGGGACCCAGTCCTCCTAGATGTGACCAACGCGTTGGGCTAATGCGCAGGTCAGACATCTGTTGTCGTGTCCATGAGACCCTTGTCTTAAATCCTCTGATCTTAATTACTAATTCGTTTATTTATCAGCTGTAAATCGTACGCAGTGTGGACCCGACACTTTAGCAGAAGTGGTGTAGTGTATAGAGACTAGTCCGCACGCAGCGACACCTTGATGAAACTGAAACTGAAACTTGCGATAAATTTGAGTTGGTTGTTCAGTAGCCAGCGAGCGGCCTACTGCTTTGCTCTTAGCCAATGCGAAGGAACAGGAAGAAAGGTGGCAGAGTGGTTAAGACGTTCGCCTGCCAATCCAACGTGTGAGAAGTGTGTGGGTTCGAGCCCTGCCTTTCTCGCCCTTTCTTTCCCAGTTTGAATGACAAATCGAACTGAACGTCAAGTCCATCGGATGGGGACTATAAGCGAGTCTGACCCGTGTGCCTTCCTGGCCCCCTGCACACGTTAAAGAACCCACGGCAGTTGGAAATCGAAAAGAGCAGGGGGTTCCCCACTGCCCTGGCAAAATTGATGTAGATTGAAGATAGCCGCCTGGTATTTCTTACCAAGCCACAAAAATTGTCACTTACTGTTATCGTGTGCCATCGTGTACCGGTGGAAATGGAGGACACGTATAAACATCGCATGCATCCTATGTGAGAAACTGGAGGAATAAATGAGATAAATGAAAATGAGTGACTGATACTTGAATGGTACGGGAAACGACTGAATGAGCGCCAGTAGGCTGCTCTTCGGCCGGATCTACCTGGGTAGGCAGCCCGTTGAGTGAGTGAGGTAGTGTGTTTATTGTAAAGCGCTTAGAGCTTGGTCTGTGACCGAGGATAGGCGCTATATAAATACCCAATATAATAATAATAATAATAACAGACGCAGGAAAGTTTTGGAACTGGCTGAAAGCTTTCCTCTTCCTGTCACTTTGTTTTCGTCTATTCAGGTGTATAAGCTTTTAGTTTGTTCCTGTTCTTCACTCACTTCATTGCTTACTTTGTATACCTTTGTTTCCTATGCAGTCATTCTGCGTAGCCTGCATTTTATATGTACATTTGTATGTCTTCCTAACTAGCCTGAACCCATCTTTGAGACTAAAGCTTTTACAAAATAAGAAGTCTGACAAGTCTGAACTCTTGAAATTCATTGTCAAGATGTCACTACACGAGTGGTTTCAAGTTTATGGTTGGGGAATGTGTTACAATCAAAACAAAAAAAATTGACTGACGAAGGGACTCTTTGACCACCCCGGGTATGGAGCCTTTGAGGGCCTCACAGTTGGTGGCCAGTGAGGGGTTCACGTTGATCTCGATCAGCCACACCTGCACAGACATTAAAAAAACATTCAAAAGGTCATGGTCATCGCTGAGTCCGAATCAGGCTACTTCAGAGTCCGGTCAAGGTGACACTGAAAGTCTTAGCTCTGGCAAGATTGACAAAATTTGGTTATCTTTCTCGTTTGCTTGGTTTCTTTTATTCGTTTATTTATTTATCTATCTATTTACTTATCTACTTATTTACTTATTTTTCATTTATTTATTTATTTACTTACCCATTTATTTATTCAATTGTTTATGCATTTACCTATTTCTTTTTACTTTGTTTGTTTACTGCTTTCGGCAAAAAAGGTCGTGAACTTTTACCTTCATGCCAAGGTGAATCAAGGGAACTGCTCACTCACAATAGAGTCAAGGTCACAACAAACTTATTTATCAAAGCCATGAGAACAGAGGTTTCTTTTAGACAGGGCCTCCACAGTCGGCTGCAGGGGCAGACAAGGGGAGGTATTAAGAGTTATGGATTTCCGTCCCCACCCCTTTCCGTCACTAACTTTTTTTCAGTACAATGTTTGTGTGTTACTCGTTTGGACAGATTTTAAGAAGTACTTTCACATCCACCCCTTCCGGACAGACAGGTCTGTCATTGGGCTAGGCTACAAAGAACATGACAGAAGAGTGATGGTTAGTAAGGAGAAGTCTGTCACTGGGCTAGGCTACAAAGAACATGACAGAAGAGTGATGGTTAGTAAGGAGAAGTCTGTCATTGGGCTAGGCTCAAAGAACATGATAGAAGAGTGATGGTTAGTAAGGAGAAGTCTGTCATTGGGCTAGGCTACAAAGAACATGACAGAAGAGTGATGGTTAGTAAGGAGAAGTCTGTCATTGGGCTAGGCTAGAACATGACAGAAGAGTGATGGTTAGTAAGGAGAAGTCTGTCATTGGGCTAGGCTAGAACATGACAGAAGAGTGATGGTTAGTAAGGAGAAGTGTGTCATTGGGCTAGGCTAGAACATGACAGAAGAGTGATGGTTAGTAAGGAGAAGTCTGTCATTGGGCTAGGCTCAAAGAACATGATAGAAGAGTGATGGTTAGTAAGGAGAAGTCTGTCATTGGCTAGGCTAGAACATGACAGAAGAGTGATGGTTAGTAAGAAGAAGTCTGTCATTGGGCTAGGCTAGAACATGACAGAAGAGTGATGGTTAGTAAGGAGAAGTCTGTCATTGGGCTAGGCTAGAACATGACAGAAGAGTGATGGTTAGTAAGGAGAAGTCTGTCATTGGGCTAGGCTACAAAGAACATGATAGAAGAGTGATGGTTAGTAAGGAGAAGTCTGTCATTGGGCTAGGCTACAAAGAACATGATAGAAGAGTGATGGTTAGTAAGGAGAAGTCCTGCATTAGGCTAGGCTACAAAGAACATGACAGAAGAGTGATGGTTAGTAAGGAGAAGTCTGTCATGGGCTAGGCTACAAAGAACATGACAGAAGAGTGATGGTTAGTAAGGAGAAGTCTGTCATTGGGCTAGGCTACAAAGAACATGATAGAAGAGTGATGGTTAGTAAGGAGAAGTCTGTCATTGGGCTAGGCTAAGAACATGACAGAAGAGTGATGGTTAGTAAGGAGAAGTCTGTCACTGGGCTAGGCTACTAAAGAACATGATAGAAGAGTGATGGTTAGTAAGGAGAAGTCTGACATTAGGCTAGGCTAGAACATGACAGAAGAGTGATGGTTAGTAAGGAGAAGTCTATCATTGGGCTAGGCTACAAAGAACATGACAGAAGAGTGATGGTTAGTAAGGAGAAGTCTGTCATTGGGCTAGGCTACAAAGAACATGATAGAAGAGTGATGGTTAGTAAGGAGAAGTCTGACATTAGGCTAGGCTACAAAGAACATGACAGAAGAATGATGGTTAGTAAGGAGTGGGACGTGCACTGTGTGGTCAATGCAGCAACAGTAGTCTGTGACTCTGGACCACAGTTAAGGTCAAGACTGAGACAAAAGCATTATCTTTTGCTTATGGTAATGACCTGACTTTTGATCATTACACACGCACGCACTCATGCTTCTCTCTCTCTCTCTCTCTCTCTCTCTCTCTTCTCTCTCTCTCTCTCTCTCCACACACACACACACGCATACATTCTCTCCCTCTCTCTCTCTTTCTCTCTCACACACACACACACACAAATACATTCTCTCTCTCTCTCTCTCTCTCTCTCTCTCAACACACACACACACACACACACACACACACACACACACACACACACACACACATTTTCTCTCTCTTTCTTTCTCTCTCTTTCTCTTTCCCTCCATCCTTCTCCCTCCCTCCCCCCCCCCCCTCTCTCTCTCTATCTCTCTCTCACGCACATTCGCACATGTGCACATAATCCAACCTTCATATTGCCGTCAATCATGAAGTCCAAGCCATACAGATCAAAGTAGCCCATCTTGCACTGCAGCTTGTGTTTGACACTGTTGAAACAATGCAGGACTATCCTCTGCATGTGTCTCTGCACACACACACACACACACACACACACACACACACACACACACACACACACACACACACACACATTATGTAACATTACATTAATAAATCATACATTACATTACATGACACCACATCAAATCACGCTACATTAAATTACATTACATAACAGTACATTCATAAATTATACATTATATCACGTCATGTCACATGACATCACATCACGTTACATTATATTGCATTACATTACATAACGTTACATTTTATTACATTACATGCGCAAAACTATATATTACATCACATCATATCACGCTACATTACATTGCATTACATTACATTACATTAATAAATTATACATTACATCACATCACGTTATGTTACAATAAATTGCATTAATGACACTACACTACCTTACATTACACTTCACTACATGACATGGGATGACAGAGACTGACAGTCAGGGTCTTAAAGGTCCAGTCCTCCTCGATGCCTTTGTCTGCGGCGTAGTGTGTGTTGATGTAGTCGTTGAATTTGTCCATGCTCCAGGCAGTGCTCTCCTTCACGTCCTGGTAGCTGGGGTCTTTCTTCTGGATGTACTGCAGGCAGAGAGAGTGGAGGCAGAGTTACAGTTCTTGACTCCAATTTAAGCCAGTGATAGTAAGGCAGAGGCTGAATTAAGAGGGGAGAGGGGAGAGGGGAGCTCGGGTGAGGATAGAAGGAAGAGTTTTGTGATCCACCTTAAATGATTAACTCATACAATCTTGCACTGGTATATTTCTAATGGAACTTGTAGACGGATCACAAACTGTTCAAACTCCGTCCAAACCTGAGAGTTTTCACCGTGTTCTAGAGGCGGCCGTAAAGAAGAAACAGTTTTGTGCCGTTTGCATACAGACCACTCCTTTTACACCCATTCTTATCTTTTACAAGGTGAAGAAGCTCCGTTGTGCATTCCATGTCGTGTGCCACTCACAATGAAACATTATTTAAAGTGGTGGGACTTGCATGATGTGAGACATAAATATTTTACAGCAGACTCCATGAAAACCTATTTCAGAGATGTTCCACCTGATGTGATCTTTGAATGTCTGAAAGAGATTAACAGTTTTCATCTGACCTAAGATTTTACAGAAGAAAGATTTTTAACCAAATTTCCGGTGTGTTTTCAGAAGGTGTATTTTAAAATGTTGTGTGAATGTTTTTTTTTCTCTTTTTCTTGAATAACTTGTGAGTTGATTTCAACGTAGTGACATCCCTGATACGACCCTTTGCGGTTGCCTGGGCTATAAGCAACATTGCCTTACCTTGCATCTTGATATATCTACATATGTCCTGCCTTAGTCCTATATCTGGTAATACATTCATCCACTGATGCTTATCTGTTTTGTAGAAATCGCATGAAATGGTCCAATCTTGATAGAATGCAACTTGAAATGTCCCTTTTTTGCACATAATATCACTGAACATATTTTTCAGTAGAGGATTTGTAATCGATTACAAAATCTGAATTCTGTACACTTTAAGATGATGCTGAACATTTTGATAATAAGGAACTTACAGCTTTGGCAATGTAATGACTTTTTTCTTTACAGGATGGCTGGAATGGTCGTATCGATAGTAACTGGTCTGGCTGTTGTTGTCATGCTAGGGCTTGTAATTGCCAAAAAAAAGAATCGCACGAAGGTTAAGATTTATCACACACACACACACACACACACACACACACACACACACACACACACACACACACACACACACACGTGCAGTCGAAACAAGGTAATTATATAGACTCATTTTGTTACACTTGTGAGTCAAAAAGTGTGAGAAAGGAGGGCAAAAAACTGGGCTTAAGTTTGACCGAACATTTGAGAAAGACAGAAATGTAGGAGAAAGCCAGCAATTTCTCTCTCTTCTCTCTCTCTCCTCTCACCCCCCCCCCCCCCCCCCCCCCCCCCCACCCACACACACACACAACACACACAAAATGACGAATTTATCGAGGTGGAAGGGAGAGGCGGGGAAAGAAAACAAAACCACAGAAACATGGGAGAAAGGTAGAGAAGTGAGAGTAATAAAGACAGGAAACAACAAGGCACTGAACTTGGAGAAAGGCAAGAAACAACAAAACGGAAAAGAACGATAACAATAGAAAGTGAAAGAAAAACAGAAGAGAAGAAAGCAGAAAAATGTGAATGGTACGGTTCAAGTTGTTGACCAGGTTGGAAAGATGAGTGGTAAGGTTAATGACCTGGTTATCAAGATGCGTGGTAGCACGACAACATTATTGACCTGATCAATAGCGTGAGTGGGTTGTAGGGTTACTGACCTGGTTTGTGGATGATGGGTGGTAGGTGGTATGTCGCTATAGGGTTACAGAGGACGAATGTAGCCATGGTGGAAGAGGTAAGATAACGTGCTGGCATCGGTAAGCTTGAGCGAATTCCCCCAGCATGTAAAGGATCATGATGTCAACTGGTCTGCGACACGCCAGACAAGGATCAGTGATGTACCTGCCGTCCCGACATTCCGCAGACAAGGATCAGTGATGTACCTGGTCACGACACGCCAGACAAGGATCAGTGATGTACCTGGTCACGACACGCCAGACAAGGATCAGTGATGTACCTGGTCACGACACGCCAGACAAGGATCAGTGATGTACCTGGTCACGACACGCAAGACAAGGATCAGTGATGTACCTGGTCACGACACGCCAGACAAGGATCAGTGATGTACCTGGTCAGACCCCAGACATGGATCAGTGATGTACCTGGTCACGACACGTAAGGCAAGGATCAGTGATGTACCTGGTCACGACACGTAAGGCAAGGATCAGTGATGTACCAGGTCACGACACGCTAGACAAGGATCAGTGATGTACCTGGTCAGGACACGCCAGACAAGGATCAGTGATGTACCTGGTCACGACACGCCAGACAAGGATCAGTGATGTACCTGGTCACGACACGCCAGACATCAGACGGAATGAGAGGGAGTGGAAAGGTGAGGCATGGCAATTATAACATCCGAAACCGTTGACAATATATTGACTGCGACTTGCGCAAAGGAAAATCAAGGAAGTACCAAGCGAGATAAATCTCAATGACTTATGCATACAAACGGCTGCTGTATGACCAAGAGACTTGGTTGAGGTAGTGTTTGGGCTATTACCTGTTTATCTTATTAATTCAAAAGTTTTCGGTTTGTAAGCTTGCTATAAACGTGTCCATCTTGGCTTTGAAATCGGTATCTTTTTTCTGATTTGTTTTTAAGAATAAAATGTTTGAAATAGATTATCATAGCAAAACTTTTAAACGGGTTTATGGAATCTTTACATGGGCTTGGGCCGTTTACCGTAAAACTCACAGCCTCCGGCAGTCTCTCTGCTAGATACCGTTGTGTATATTTCGGTTTGGTAACAAGGATTATAGATCCTCAATTTTCTAATTGGTCAGAAATGTAGAAACGTCTTCTATCTTCTATCAAGTCAAAAGTACAGTGCCTTCAACGTTCCATCTGCTCATAAGTACAACTCTTCCTTTTCTATTGGATCAAGAGTAATAATATTCCCAATTTCCGATTTTCTTTTTGATAACACAGTTATAGTAAGTCTCAAATCTAATGTTCTATTTGGGCCATAAACTGAGTAATTCTCTTGTCTTCTGTTTGGTCACGTGTACAGTAAATTTTCAGTCCACACAAATGCAGCATGTTGTGAATCTGTTATCAGGGTACAAGTAATGTAAGTCTTCAATTTTCTGTATTTACGCAGGTCTCTAGTCTTCAATCGTTTATTTGGTCTTATATGTAAGTCACCAACGTTCCATCTTCTGTTTGTGCCACAAGAACAGTATGTCTTCAATATTCTGTTGGGGTCACAGGCATAGTAAGTTTTACTTTTCGCATTGGTCCAAGCATATAAATCTTCAGTCTTTTATTTGACATAAGCATAGTTGGCTTAAATCTTCAATCTTTTTCAGTGAGGCAAGTTTTTGCCGTTTCGGTCAACATTCAGCGCCATGGGGCGTCAGCTGTGCGACAAACTGTTTCCTCAAACAATGACACACCAGAACTAGTGTTCAGAGTCAGGACCAGGGCAGTCAGGTTCGCGTTCAGCTGATGGTGTCACAGCCTGATCGGCAAAGGCTCAGTCCATCACTTAACCCAACGTAAGTTCAGGCCCATCCGACATCCAACAGGTTTGCCACACTCCCTCCCCACTGGTGCCAGGTATGAGAACTCTGCTGCCGAAGCTGACAGTCCTCATGTTTCTGCAATGTATACTGAGCCGTGCATCTGAAGAAGATGTATACTGAGCCGTGCATCTGAAGAAGATGCATACTGAGCCGTGCATCTGAAGAAGATGTATACTGAGCCGTGCATCTGTAGAAGCTTAGAGTCAAAATGCCCACGTTCACAGGATGAACTGGGTGAAGACTGAAAGTTGTTCCAGTGTTAAATTTGTCGTCAGCAGTGACATATCACAACGGGTGATGTTTCATGTAGTCTCTGCCTTCAGTTCATTTCAGAACTTCCTATGCTAATAAATAACCGAATATGTTTGAATTCATATCAGCAATATATTCACTTAACATGCTGGGGGAAAAAAACACGTAACGTTGGTCTACCATTTGAAATCGGCTACACTATGTTCGCGGTAAAACATTATTTTCGGATCAATGTTCCTAACTAAATACATTTTGCGTGGTCTTTCTTAGTTCTATACATGGAAGACACACATTTAAATTTGCTTTTCTATTTGGTGGAAGAGGAGAGAGAGAGAGAGAGAGAGAGAGAGAGGGGGGGGAGGTCAGGTGGTAGTGGTGAGGGGTAGGAGATAAAGAGAAAGAGGCTGGTGCCATCAGTCATCGCAGACAGAACACTAGCTCGCTAGAAGCAAGTGCAGCAGCAGCGGTGGTAGTAAGCCTAATGGCACAGCTAGCAGCATCCCCATCAGCAACAGAAAAAGTAACAGCACAGCTAGCAGCATCCCCATCAGCAACAGAAAAAGTAACAGCACAGCTAGCAGCATCCCCATCAGCAACAGAAAAAGTAACAGTCGTGGTAGCAGCAACAACGACAGCCACTGCAGCATCAGCAACAATAGTAGCAGTACTTAGGATGATGAGTTGGGGGAGGGGTGGGGAGGGAGGTTGGATCAGCGGCAGAAGACGAGGATGGCTATAAGAAGATATGCAGAGGAAGAGAAAAATAAAGACCCTGTAATGACTCCGACAACCCCAGGCGTTGGTTGACCTACATCATCCTACATTGCACTCAAACAGACCCAGGCCTGGGTTGACCTATATCATCCTACAGGGTCAGGCGCATAGTGTATAACACTGACCTCTGCACTCAAACAGACCCAGGCCTCGGTTGACCTACATCATCACACAGGGTCAGGCGCATAGTGTATAACACTGACCTCTGCACTCAAACAGACCCAGGCCTCGGTTGACCTACATCATCATACAGGGTCAGGCGCATAGTGTATAACACTGACCTCTGCACTCAGACAACCCCAGGCCTTGGTTTACCTACATCATCATACAGGGTCAGGTGCATAGTGTATATAACTGACCTCTGCACTCAGACAACCCCAGGCCTCGGTTGACCTACATCATCATACAGGGTCAGGCGCATAGTGTATAACACTGACCTCTGCACTCAAACAGACCCAGGCCTCGGTTGACCTACATCATCCTACAGGGTCAGGCGCATAGTGTATAAACTGACCTCTGCACTCAGACAACCCCAGGCCTTGGTTGACCTACATCATCATACAAGGTCAGGCGCATAGTGTATAACACTGACCTCTGCACCAGGCGCTTGACGGGGGGTCGGATGTTGTACTTGTCTTTGTCTCTAATGGCGTCCCGCTCCTCCAGCAGCTGGTCTATTTCCTGGCGACTGCGCAGCAGAAAGATCCCCTTGCCCTGGTTCCAGTCTGTGGGCTTGCAGATCCACGTTTCCCCCTCTGCATCCAGATCATGGTAAGGACAAAGTTAATCCAGATCAGGGTAATGACAAAGTTAATCCAGATCAAGGTAATGACAAAGTTAATCCAGATCAAGGTAATGACAAAGTTAATTCAGATCATGGTAAGGACAGAGTTAATCCAGATCATGGTAATGACAAAGTTAATCCAGATCAAGGTAATGACAGAGTTAATCCAGATCAAGGTAATGACAAAGTTAATTCAGATCAGGGTAATGACAAAGTTAATCCAGATCAAGGTAATGACAAAGTTAATCCAGATCAAGGTAATGACAAAGTTAATCCAGATCATGGTAAGGACAAAGTTAATCCAGATCAAGGTAATGACAAAGTTAATCCAGATCATGGTAAGGACAAAGTTAATCCAGATCATGGTAAGGACAAAGTTAATCCAGATCAGGGTAATGACAAAGTTAATCCAGATCAGGGTAATGACAAAGTTAATCCAGATCAGGGTAATGACAGTTAGTCCAGGTCAAGATAAGGACAGAGTTAATCCAGATCAAGGTAATAACAGTTAGTCCAGATTAAGATAAAGACAGAGTTAGTTCAGATCAAGGTAAATAACAGTTAGTCCAGATCAAGATAAGGACAGAGTTAATCCAGATCAAGGTAATAACAGTTAGTCCAGATCAAGATAAGGACAGAGTTAGTTCAGATCAAGGTAATAACAGTTAGTCCAGATCAAGATAAGGACAGAGTTAGTTCAGATCAAGGTAAGTGCAAAGCTAATAAAGATCAAGGTAAGGACATAGTTAATCCAGATCAAGGTAATGACAGAGTTAATCCAGATCAAGGTAATAACAGTTAATCCAGATCAAGGTAAGGACAGAGTTAGTTCAGATCAAGGTAAGGACAGAGTTAATCCAGATCAAGGTAATAACAGTTAATCCAGATCAAGGTAATAACAGTTAGTCCAGATCAAGGTAAGGACAGAGTTAGTTCAGATCAAGGTAAGGACAGAGTTAATCCAGATCAAGGTAATAACAGTTAATCCAGATCAAGGTAATAACAGTTAGTCCAGATCAAGGTAAGGACAGAGTTAATCCAGATCAAGGTAAGGACTGAGTTAATCCAGATCAAGGTAATGACAGTTAATCCAGATCAAGGTAATGACAGAGTTAATCCAGATCAAGGTAAGGACATAGTTAATCCAGATCAAGGTAATGACAGAGTTAATCCAGATCAAGGTAAGGACAGAGTTAATCCAGATCAAGGTAAGGACATAGTTAATCCAGATCAAGGTAATGACAGAGTTAATCCAGATCAAGGTAAGGACAAAGTTAATCCAGATCAAGGTAATAACAGTTAGTCCAGATCAAGGTAAGGACAGAGTTAATCCAGATCAAGGTAAGGACAGAGTTAATCCAGATCAAGGTAATAACAGTTAGTCCAGATCAAGGTAAGGACATAGTTAATCCAGATCAAGGTAATGTCAGAGTTAATCCAGATCAAGGTAAGGACAGAGTTAATCCAGATCAAGGTAATAACAGTTAGTCCAGATCAAGGTAAGGACAGAGTTAATCCAGATCAAGGTAAGGACAGAGTTAATCCAGATCAAGGTAAAAACAGTTAATCCAGATCAAGGTAATGACAGAGTTAATCCAGATCAAGGTAATAACAGTTAGTCCAGATCAAGGTAAGGACAGAGTTAATCCAGATCAAGGTAATGACAGAGTTAATCCAGATCAAGGTAATAACAGTTAATCCAGATCAAGGTAATAAGAGTTAGTCCAGATCAAGGTAAGGACAGAGTTAATCCAGATCAAGGTAAGGACAGAGTTAATCCAGATCAAGGTAATAACAGTTAATCCAGATCAAGGTAATGACAGAGTTAATCCAGATCAAGGTAATAACAGTTAATCCAGATCAAGGTAAGGACAGAGTTAATCCAGA
>CM065718.1:76691347-76693847 GCA_033310375.1 Conus canariensis
ATTTCATAGTCTTTCGCCTTTAATCTGCAAGAACATGATGGTTGTTAACGACCAGTCTGTCGCCCCTGCCCAATTTGTCGCCCGGCGACAGATTGGTCTTCAAACCAGGACCAATCTGTCGCCCAGGCGACAGATTGGTCTTCAACACCAGGACTAATCTGTCGCCCGGCGACAGATTGGGCCTGGGTGTTGCATATTTTGATAGGATAGACCTTACAGGGAAGACATCATGATTGAAGAGGAAATATTTGAGCGGACAGAAAAATACAGCGTCACAGCGAGCTACTTTTGAAGTTGGAGTGTTTCTACTTCTGTTGCTGGGTAATAAAGAATCGCGGTCCCTGTAACTCCAGGGTATTACGGCCAATTCTCTCTCTCTCTCTCTCTCTCTCTCTCTCTCTCTTTCTCTCTCTCTCTCTCTCTCTCTCTCTCTCTCTCTCTCTCTCTCTCTCTCTCTCTCTTTTCGGTTCCTAGTAATGCCAGTGCTGCAACAAAGCCCAGTTAATTGAAATTCCTTGGGACTACTCCTTGACTTGCTCAGTTAATTTCGATTTGTTAGGTTTATTTTGAGTTTGTTTTAGATTGGGCAAAAATTTAGATTAATTCAACACACGGATAATTTTAAATTCGGATATTTAAAAGTCCATAGGTGGTTCAAAGGCTCTTTCAATTAACCGGGTTTTACTGTACATGGTCAGTTCAGTGGTGTTAATGATCTCTTTGATACAGAATTTATACAACCTATTTTGACCTATATCATATTAAGAGGAGACGTACATATTAAAAGATATATATAGATAGATACTGCATCAAAGTGACCACAGGTCATCTACGTCATGAAAGGTAGGGAAAAAAATGCTCATCACACAATAATATGCAATCAAATAGAGAAAACATGGAATTTACATCACAATGAAAACTGGTCATTCTTGCTGATTACTGGTCATCTGTGTTGTAAGGAGCAGAGAAACTCCCATACCATAACAATATTCTGTCTGTCAAACATTTTTTTTAAATATGGAATTGGCATCAAACTGAACACAGGTCATTGTCACTGACCACTGGTCATCTAAATTGCAAGACGCACAGAAATATTCATATAATAAACAGTAAGCAATTACGTTTTCCAAACTGGTCACTGGTCATTGTTGCTAACCACTAGTCATACTACGTTTTAAGAAGCATATACACCCTATAACACATCAATACAGAATGAGATAGTGAAAATATGAAATTGACATAAAACTGACCACTAGACTTTCTTGCAGACCACTGGTCTTCTACATTAAAAAAGAAAGCATTAAACATATCAATATGGAGTGAACTCAGGAAAATATTAAATTTACATGAAACTGACCACTGGTCAATCTTGTTCACCACCGGACATCTATATTGTAAACTGTACAGAAGCGTTTATAACACACCAATACGCAGTGAGATAGTGAAAACGTGAAATTTTCATGAAGCTGACCACTGGTTTTGGCATTTACCAGTAGTTATCTAGGTTGTGAATATTATAAAATTACCATTAGAGCATACGCAGCCTAAGTAGTGAACATTTGGATTTTACAACAAACTGAACTACTTCGTGGTCACCCCATTCGATAGGGAGAGTATTGGACAGGTAACGTTTATGGCTAATGTTTAATACCATGTCCATATAAACTTACCAAAATAACGTAAGCAACATTTTTTGTGTTTGCCTACTTTCCAGCGTGAAGTATATTATTTGGATTTGATAACTAGTTGATTTAACTACTTGACACTTGCATGTTTGATTTTTCTGATTGATTATGCACTCTGGAGATTTCTCAATGTGACCATTCAATAGAAAAACGACAAGAAACTCCTGTCTCATTTCACCACTTTTGATTAGATTTTATGATCATTTGGCTCTTAGTTTGATGTTAAGGAAAGACAAGAAACTAATAACGAAATTGAAAATAAATAGATAAACAAAAAATATGGGGCACTTCCCACACTTTCTCTCACAATTGGAGAAAGTGTAGGGGCGCCCTCATACTTTCTCTCACATGGGAGAAAGTGCGAAAGGGGAAGGACCACACTTTCTCTCAATCCTGCACTTTCTTCTTAAATGAGAGAAAGTGAGCCCCCACACTTTCTCCTAAAGTGAGAGAAAGTGTGGGAATGAGAGAAACTGTGGCCCAACATCAACTTATTGAGAGCAAGGTAAGTTGGCGACAAATTGGCCAAGGGGCAACAGATTGGACAGTGAAGTGCGACCCAATCTGTCGCCCTCAAAAACTTAGAATGGGCGACAGATTGGTCCTGATGCTGAGAACCAATCTGTCGCCTGGGCGACAAAATGGTCCTGGTGTTGAGGCCCAATCTGTCGCCAGGCGACAAATTGGGCAGGGGCGACAGATTGGTCGTTAACAACGGTTCTTTTTCCAAACTGGTTCGTTTTGTCGTGAACCACACACACTTATGAGAGCTGTGATTATAGACAATGGTGATGTGAGCTGTGGTTATAGACAAT
>CM065718.1:76698847-76703847 GCA_033310375.1 Conus canariensis
TCTTCACAAGAAAATGTAGCTTATTTTTTGTTTCATGATTTTCTTTTGCTTCTTAGGTGGGACCTTTGGTGTGTTTTTGAAAATTCAACAAACTTACTATAGTATTGCACACCAGCCTTTTTCTGGGTTAACATTCTACTTAAAACCTAAAAGGCAGAGGAGTCAATTAGCATTTTCAGAGGTCACTGAGGAGAAACAATCAGGCTTCGAAATACCGGTATCTGACCAGGAGTTATGGTATGTTAGTGAGTTTCCTGTCTTTGGAGATAGTCTCTCCCCCTTGGAGACTACAAGCTTGCTGAAAGCTTCATTTTGAGAAGCATTTATCATTTCCCCATTCACCCACACAAGCACATACTGTTAGCTGGACAGAATTTATCTACCACTGCAGACATGAATACTTATCTCCCCTTATTTTTTTTTTCAATCTAAAACATAAGAGTAAGCTTTGTTTATTCAATATGTATATTTACATTCGTCTACGGACTCGTCAAGGAAACAGGGCTGATTGTGTCCGTGCTCCCTTGCCATCAAATGGAGATACACTACAGTCTTTCATTTTCATCACCAAGGGTTCAAAAGCAGAATCCAACCGCATCCCAAAGCAGCCAGCGAAGAAGAGAAATGTAAAACAAGAAAGAAAGTGCGGTAAGGAAATAAATTGCTGAAAAACAAAAACCAATATGTAAAGAGTACTAAACGTTGAGGAGAATCTATGAGCCTATATTTGAGGATCCATTTAAGGATGCAAGGGAGGTCAAAAGGTGTTAACAGTCAGAGTGGTCAGCTCTACTGTTTTATAACCCAAGCATTCAGTCGCATAAGTGTTGACAGCAGCCAGGAATCGTGCAGAACAGCATTTACTTGGCTCTCCAACGAGATGCAATATCCCGCTGATTGAACAAACAATAACATATCGAACAAATCAGAAGTGGGATGGGTGGGAGTGGGGTGGGGGCGGAGGGGAAACAATACCTCCGTCATTAATATAATGACTTGGCAAAGATTCAAAAAGAACCAGGAAGGAAACTATATGTTTAGAACTCGGCCCATCACTCCCTCACCCATCCCTCCCATTCCTCCATCCTCCTTCTCCCTTCGTGCCCAGTCCCCTCTACTGCTCTCCCTTCCCAGCTGTCCTGTCATGGGGAAGTAATGTCCTGTCAGGGGGGGAAGTAATGTCCTGTCAGGGGGGAAGTAATGTGCTGTCAGGGGGGAGTACTGCTCTCCCTTCCCAGCTGTCCTGTCAGGGGGTAGTAATGTCCTGTCAGGGGGGAAGTAATGTCCTGTCAGGGGGGAGTAATGTCCTGTCAGGGGGGAGTAATGTCCTGTCAGGGGGAAGTAATGTCCTGTTAAGGGGGGGTAGTAATGTCCTGTCAGGGGGTAGTAATGTCCTGTTAAGGGGGGGTAGTAATGTCCTGTCAGGGGGGTAGTAATGTCCTGTCAGGGGGTAGTAATGTCCTGTCAGGGGTAGTAATGTCCTGTCAGGGGTAGTAATGTCCTGTCAGGGGGTAGTAATGTCCTGTCAGGGGTAGTAATGTCCTGTCAGGGGTAGTAATGTCCTGTCAGGGGGAGTAATGTCCTGTCAGGGGGTAGTAATGTCCTGTCAGGGGGTAGTAATGTCCTGTCGGAGGTAGTAATGTACTGTCAGGGGTAGTAATGTCCTGTCAGGGGTAGTAATGTCCTGTCAGGGGGTAGTAATGTCCTGTCAGGAGGGGTAGTAATGTCCTGTCAGGAGGGGTAGTAATGTCCTGTCAGCAGGGAGTAATGTCCTGTCAGGGGGTAGTAATGTCCTGTCAGGGGGGGTAATGTCCTGTCTAGGGGGTAGTAATGTCTGTCAGGGGTAGTAATGTCCTGTCAGGGGGTAGAGTAATGTCCTGTCAGGGGGTAGTAATGTCCTGTCAGCAGGGAGTAATGTCCTGTCAGGGTAGTATGTCGCAGGGGTAGTAATGTCCTGTCAGGGGGATAGTAATGTCCTGTCAGGGGGTAGTAATGTCCTGTCAGGGGGGTAGTAATGTCCTGTCAGGGGGGTAGTAATGTCCTGTCAGGGGGGTAGTAATGTCCTGTCAGGGAGTATGTCCGTAGGGGTAGTATGTCCTGTCAGGGGGTAGTAAGTCTTAGTAGTAATGTCCGTCAGGTGGTAGTAATGTCCTGTCAGGGGGTAGTAATGTCCTGTCAGGGGGTAAAGTAATGTCCTGTCAGGGGGTTAGTAATGTCCTGTCAGGGGGTAGTAATGTCCTGTCAGGGGGGTAGTATGTCACTGTCAGAGGGGGTAGTAATGTACTGTCAGGGGTAGTAATGTCTGTAGGGGTAGTAATGTCCTGTCAGCGGGAAGTAAATGTCCTGTCAGGGGGTAGTAATGTCCTGTCAGGAGGGTAGTAATGTCCTGTCAGGGGGTAGTAATGTCCTGTCAGGGGAGAATGTAAGTATGTCCTGTCAGGGGTAGTAATGTCCTGTCAGGGGAGTTAGTAATGTCCTGTCAGGGGAGAGTTGTAATATGTCTGTCAGGGGGTAGTAATGTCCTGTCAGGGGGTAGTAATGTCCTGTCAGGGGGTAGTAATGTCCTGTCAGGGGGGTAGTAATGTCCTGTCAGGGGGGTAGTAATGTCCTGTCAGTCAGGGTAGTAATGTCCTGTCAGGGGGGTAGTAATGTCCTGTCAGGGGGGTAGTAATGTCCTGTCAGGGTAGTAATGTCCTGTCAGGGGTAGTAATGTCCTGTCAGGGGGTAGTAATGTCCTGTCAGGGGGTAGTAATGTCCTGTCAGGGGGTGGAGGAGTAATGTCTGTCAGGGGGAAGTCCTGTCAGGGGTAGTAATGTCCTGTCAGGGGTAGTAATGTCCTGTCAGGGGTAGTAATGTCCTGTCAGGGGGTAGTAATGTCCTGTCAGGGGAAGTAATGTCCTGTCAGGGGGTAGTAATGTCCTGTCAGGGGTAGTAATGTCCTGTCAGGGAGTAATGTCCTGTCAGGGGGTAGTAATGTCCTGTCAGGGGGGTAGTAATGTCCTTCAGGGGGAGTAATGTCCTGTCAGGGGGTAAATGTCCTGTCAGGGGGTAGTAATGTCCTGTCAGGGGGTAGTAATGTCCTCAGGGAGTAGTAATGTCCTGTCAGGGGAGTATGTCCTGTCAGGGAGTAAATGTCTGTCAGGGGGTAGTAATGTCCTGTCAGGGGGTAGTATGCCTGTAGGGTAGTAATGTCCTGTCAGGGGGAGTAATGTCCTGTCAGGGGGAGTAATGTCCTGTCAGGGGGTAGTAATGTCCTGTCAGGGGGGTAGTAATGTCCTGTCAGGGGTAGTAATGTCCGTCAGGGGAGTAGTAATGTCCTGTCAGGGGGTAGTAATGTCCTGTCAGGGGGGTAGTAATGTCCTGTCAGGGGGTAAATGTCCTGTCAGGGGGAGTAATGTCCTGTCAGAGGGGGTAGTAATGTATGTCAGGGGGTAGTAATGTCCTGTCGGGTAGTAATGTCCTGTCAGGGGTAGTAAGTCGGCAGGGAGTAAGTGTAGGTAGTAAGTCCTGTCAGGGGGTAGTAATGTCCTGTCAGGGGAGTAAGTCTGTCAGGGGGTAGTATTCTGTAGGGAGAGCGTGGGAGTAGTAATGTCCTGTCAGGGGTATGTTGAGGAAGTAATGTTTCAGTAGAGTCCGTCAGGGGAGTAATGTCCTGTCAGGAGTATGTCTAGGGGGAGTAATTGTCAGAAGATTCAGGGGTAGTAATGTCTGTCAGGGGGTAGTAATGTCCTTCAGGGGGTAGTAATGTTTTAGAGTAAGCTGTCAGGGGTGAGTAATGTCCTGTCGAGGGATGTAGTAATGTCGTCAGGGGTAGTAATGCCTTCAGGGATAGCTGAGTAATGTCTGCAGGGGGAGAAGTTCAGGGGATAGTCATGTCAGGGGTAGAATGTCTGCAGGGGAGTAGGTATGTAGAGGGGAGTAATGTATGCAGAGGAGTATAGAAGCAGGAGAGATGAGAGGAGTAGGAAGTGAAGAGGTGGGAGAACGGTTGTGAAGTATTCTGAGGGATAATGCTGTAAGATGCCTGAGGGGAGCTGCAGGGGTAGAGTCTGCAGGGGAGAATCGTAGGAGTAATGCTCGGGGAGTGCGTCGGAAATGCCTTCAGGGGAGAGCAGTCAGGGGTAGAATGCTGCAGGAGGGAAGGAGGTAGAATCCCAGAGTACGAGTAAGACGCAGTAGAAGCCACAGAGAGAGGAGGAGAGAGAAGAGAGAGGGAGAAGCGAGAGGAGAGAGGAGGTAGGAGAGGACTGAGGGAGGGATGGGGAGATCTGTGGAGGGGTAGTAATGCCCATCAATAAAGAGGAGAAGAGAGAGAAGAGAGAGAGAAGAGAGAGAGAGAGAGGAGAGAGAGAGGGCTCAGAATGAAAGACTGAGAGGAGGAGGCTGGGAGGAGTATGGGAGGTGGAGGCGCGTAGGTGGGGAGAGAGGTGATGGGAGAATCTGTAGAGGGTGGTGGGTAAGGGAAGCAATTCTGCTACTGTGTGCGTGTTGGGGATCTGAAGAGGTAGAGCAGACGATGGAGAAAGAGACGTAGGGGGAACGTGTGAGGGTGGAGCGCGATTGAATACTGGACCAATCCGGGATCAAATGCTAAATACATGAGTTTTGTTATATTGACTGTTTAAAAAATTATATTGTGTTTTCCATGTCATCATTGCAAACATTTGTTCGCTGCCTACGTTAAACATGCATGTCAGCACACAATGTTATACTCGTTTACACATGTGCAGACAGAAGTGATGCCAGAATCCAGGGGGAAAGGAATGGGTGAAATGGGGAAAGAGAGGTAAGGGGGTGAGTAGTGATGGGGTAGAGAGAAGTATGGCACAAAGAATATGCAAACAGCACAGAACTGAATAGAACAAAGAAACAGGCACATTGGACTCACACAGGCTTCTGACTCCAAATTTAGGCTCACATATGAGCTTACACTGGGGCTCGTGGGCTCAAAAAAATCACGTTAGACTTATGCACACACTCACGACTATATGCATACGTAA